>JAMPIV010020793.1:0-35000 GCA_024509875.1 Oreohelix idahoensis | reverse complement strand
GTTGCTTTCAGTTCATTTTCTGAAATGCGCACCTGTGCATTGCTCTCAGCATTTTACTTATTGCGTGCAAATAAGCGTCCAGGAACTCTTGGCAGAACAAACAAACGAAAACTATTTTCAAAGGGTTAAAAACTGGACTCGCCGGCCCGTCTAACTTTCTGCCCTTCCCCCCCCCCCCCCCCCTCTTCCCCTCTCTCTCTCATCATGCATACTGTATCCTTTCATTCTCACATTTACTTTAAGCATTATTTAGGCAAGGATCATTATAAAAGTTATATAATAATAATATCATACGGTTGCAATATCCAATCATAATCAAAGTATCTTTTTAAAAATAAATTTTAAAAAAACCCAATCAAGTAACGACAAAACAGATTAAACAAACAAACATCGTACTCTTCATACAGTAAATTAGACAATGATTTGAGACATTATCAGATAAGGGTGGCGTGTTATAAGAAAGCATGAAATATTCGAACAGTCTGCTATTAAATGACTAAAGGACTCGGCGTGTGTTCCAGTGTGCGCGAGAGATTTGACCAGAAGTGAGCGGCTTTGAGTCACATAGCAGATACTGCCGTAGGGAGTGAATTGTTAAAACCTTCACAATACTAGGTCCAGCTTAGAGATGTTTGTCATGGAATATTCTAATCCACATATATAAATTATCAATTAAATATAAAGCCTAATAAATACATATAATAAAGAAAAGAGCAATGGTAAAATGACAGTGCTGTCACAGAGAATGTACTCGAAATCCCCCTTGTTTTCTGCTTCGTCTGCAAATTGTAACGCTTTCACGTTGATAGTAAAAGCTTACTGTATTATACCCGCTTTCTTCAATGAAACGTGTGCTGTATTTCTTGGAAAAACATTAAGAGGCAGACTGCGTAATGACCTAAATTTTAAATTCCATTCATGTCTTTTTCTACATTACGTTACCAAAACGAACGAACAGATGGACAAAAGGATAGCGAGAAGGGAGAGGCAGAAAGCCGAACATTAAACACGCGTCGCGCGATACACAATTACTACTATCACGCGTGTTAGGCTACAAGCACTAACTTTTTTTTTCAGACGGACAGTGATAAAATACACTACCCTTCCCCAGAGTTAGGTTTTAAAATCATAAAAAACGCTTATTAGGAAAGATAACAATAGATGGGTTTACGGTTGAAAACATAACAGTACCCAGACAGCACATCTTCGAACCAGGAGGTAGAAAATACATATTTTGAACGCAGCCACGTAGCTCTTTTAAAGTGGGAAAATTGGGTTCCTTAGGGCTTGCTGACAAATAATATGTAAAACGTTACGCAAATAGTCCAGGAATTAATAAATTATACCCAAAATAAAATAGTGAGGCTGCCTGACAGCATGAAATCATTTCTGCTCATAAAATTTTTTATAACGTGTTTGAAAAAAACCTTACGTTACATAAATAGCCTACCATGTAAACTCCAAATTGATTGGAGCGCAACAAATGAAAGCCTAACCACGATTGGTCGAACTATAAATACTATCTTTCGTTGTTAGGGGAAACGGGAAAAGGTAACATTTTTTCAAACACTTGTCGAAACGTGGCTCATTGGCCAGTCTCGCTGATATACACACTTGGGAGCGTTAGTTCGAGACCACTTGTTTAAATGATCTTGATAAAGCAACAGTGCGTTGAAGCCAGCTCATAATTGTGTTAAATAAAAGCCTGGAACATAGGCAGATGGAAATTTGTGCCAGTTTGTGCCAGAATTCATTGCTAATCAACGTATCTGTGTTTATTCGTATGAATTGTGGTAAGCTTGAACCATTCAATATCTTTTAATGAAAATTGAATGTGAATTGTTGATTTATGCCTGTATATATATGTGTAGTTCAGTGGCAAATGTGAGGTAAAGCCTGTAATGCTCCAGCCTGAACAGAGGGTGTCGGAGGGTAGTAAAACGGCATGGAATGGCCAAATAGTACACTGACACCTGGATGATTGATTAGACAGAAATAATGCTGGAAGTGCAGAGGCGTAGTGACCATTAAGGATGGTAATGCTGGTATAAAGTATTTCAGATGAAGCTGACTGTTGGCCTAACGCTCTGAACGCAATGTTTGTGATGTATTGTGATCAGTGTAAAAAGAAAATATAAATTAGTTATGAAGTAGAAGGTACATCCTTCTTGATTTCAGGGACAGTGGTCTTGATGGTACTGAGCAGCACCTGGTCAGAGCTTTGCTGAATCCAGTGTCGGACAGCATACTCCTTGGTCCTTTTAGCTATCAGTGAGGTGTCTCCAGAGCCCAGAGGAGAATTCGAGCAGAGGAGTCCTTTCCTGCCGCCATCACGCCAGATAAGCTAACTTGGCCAGCTGAGCTCAACATTATGTCCCCTCATCTTGAAATGAATTTGTAAAATTAACATTAAGAGGGGAATTTAATTGTCTTAATATCAGGAACTGAGAACATCTCCAATACTAGTCCCTAAAGACAAAATATTGAAGTCATGATGACAAATACCAACAGAGCTTGAACAAAACAAAACCAGTATTACCTCATTTTACTACTACACACTGACACACATAGGATATTTGTAATAATATATGTCACTACTATATTCATATTGGTAAATTCTGTACATAAAACTTGTAATTTAAATTGATTGTGATTCCTGATTCCCTTGTAGTTGAATCAGGACACATATTCATTCATGCCAGTAATGAATACATATTGTTATTTGAAAGTTATCAGTGCCTCCTTTAAGATATTCTCATAGAGTGTTATATGTATGTGAGTGTCACAGTGTTGTCAAGAGTAGTGGATTAAATTAAATTGTTTATCTGTCTGTTGTTATGACTTACACTTCATCATACACATACCCTAGACACATAACGTAGCGATCACACTATTCCAGAATAATTCTGACTGAGATATATAGATATGTGGTAGCAAGTAAGGTTATATATAATATACTACTCTTATTAGATATATATATACCTTCACAGCTGATCTCAGTCAGTACACTAAGTCCCTTATAAATATTTATAACATCCCACTTCACCACATATATTGGGGTCTCGCTCTTGGGATTTTGAATCTTTCCCTATTAAAAATATTGGGGGTAATTCACTTCAGGGAATATAAGAATTAAAAGGTATCCTTGGGTGGAATTAAATAAGGTTGAGCTCACGGTGCCTGTGTTGTCCATTAGAGATTGAATTGTTGGTTAGACATTGTATAAATTTACATGATAGACAATGGCGGACCTGGCCAAATTTCGATCTGCTGCGGTTCAGACTGCAAAGGAGTTAGGATTAGATGGGCAAGTTATGGTTTCCTATGTCACTACGGAATGTGACAAATTTATTGAACGCGAAGAAAGAAGATTAGAAAAAGAGGCCGAAAGAAGGTTAGAGGCTGAAAGGGAGACTAAGAGGTTGCAGATTGAGGCTGACAAAGAGGCTAAAGCATTGGAAGCCGAGGAAAGAAGACAGGCTGCAGAAAGGGAAGAGAAGAAATTGGCTGCAGAAAGGGAAGAGAAGAAATTAGCTGCAGAAAGGGAAGAGAAGAAATTAGCTGCAGAAAGGGAAGAGAAGAGATTAGCTGCAGAAAGGGAAGCAGAAAAGGAGGAGAAGAGATTACAAAGGGAACATGAGTTACGACTAAGGGAGTTTGAGTTTCAAGGCCATGCTCCTGAAAATGGTGCCAGTCCCTTTGCCTCTGATGCTACGGTTACTCAAGGAGCCTCAATCTCAGCTATGAATTTTCATTTAGATCATTTTGTTGAGAAAGACGATGATATTGAGAGCTATATAAATAGGTATGAACTATTAGCTACCACGTATGGGTTGGAGAGAGAAAGGTGGAGCTTAAAGTTATCTCAGGGACTTCGTGGGGCAGCTTATGAAGTTTTTGCAAAAATGAGCAGAGGTGATCAGGAAAATTATGACATGCTAAAGCAGGCTCTTTTGTTAAGGTATGAAAAGAATGCAGAGTTTTACAGGAAAAAATTTAGGAATGCTAAACTACTGTCAGGTGAAACCTATCACCAGTTCTCTGCACGAATAGAGACATACTTGGAGAAATGGACTTCTCTGGGGAAAACCCAAGATCTTAAGGAAATGGTCCTTATAGAGCAACTAAGAGAGTCCATGGCTCCAGACCTGAGAAAGTTTCTCATGGAACAAGGTGCAGAGAGGCTGGGTGAGTTGCTAAATGTTGCTGAAAGGTATCAAGCAGCTCAAGCAGAGGTAACAGGTAATAAAAAGAAACAGGTGGATAACTTTAGGGCACCACAGAACTTTAATAAATTTGATCCTAGGGATCAAAATAAAGGTAAGCACCAATTTGATAGGCCACGGTATGACAATAAAAATAAATTCCCACAATTCGATGAAAGGAAATATGATGAAAGAAAATCTTTCAACCAAGGAAAAAGGTGGTGTAAAAATTGTCAGATGGACAATCATGACACTGACCGTTGCAGAAGGAAACCTGTGTATATGGCAACCCTTCAGGTCAGGTCGACCTCAAGACAGGAGGAGGATATTATGTTAGATACCACTCCAGAAGAGATGAGGAAGGCACAGGCTGGGGATAAAACACTCAAGCCTTGTTTCAGAAAATTGTCAACTTGTCATACAACTCCAGGCAAGGGAGATTTTTACATGAAAAACAAGTTGATGTATAGGAAGGCCGGAACTAGATCCCATGGTCACGGACAGCTGGTTCTTCCAAAAAGATACAGGACAGAATTAATAAGGAGCCTACATGTGAAACCAGATGGGGACCATGAGAAGATAGGTACCATCATTCAAAAGGTGGCTCACAATTATTATTGGCCCAAAGCAAGATGGGACATTGAGAATTTTGTAGAAAGGTGTAGCATAGCACATGAGGGAACACCCACAAGTGGGAACATGGATCAGGACCTGGACACGCCATGGGGCAAAATCAGGCCTGACAATAAAAAGAAAAATAGATTTGATAAAGTGGACCAAATGGAATGGGAAGCCCCTTTTCAAGGACAAGCTTCACTTAACTGTTTTACAATGGCCACTATGCGGAGAGTGCAAAAGGATGTCTTACCCCAGGATAAGCCGACAATCCCTCAATCGGACTTAAACAAACTGGAGGAAGAAGATGTAGAGAGGAAATCTCTCATCAAGAATTTTAAGTGGGGAGAAAGCCCCAAAAGAAAAATTGGTAGCGGTCGTTTTGTGAATGATAATTCTGGGAGGAAAAATCATCACTATAAAGCTTCGAGTGGAAGAGACCATACCGGTGCATGGACAAATAGGTCCACACAATTAAAGGTCCATATGTAGCTTTGTTAAGAACGTGGACTGATGAAAAGGCAGAGGAAAACATTACATCTTCATACCAATATGTGAATGAGCTGACCACTCGGTTAAAAACTGGCTGGAAACTTGCCAATGAAAATTTGAAACAAGCCAGGAAGAAACATGCTGCCTATTATAACAGGAAGGCGAAAGACAGAAATTTGGCTGTGGGAGAGAAAGTACTGCTTCTTTTGCCCGGGAGTCAGAATAAGTTACAAATTGGATGGCAGGGTCCATATACAGTTCTAGAGAAGGTGTCTAGAACAAATTATAAGATAGATAAGAAGGGGAAAGAAAAAATCTATCATGTGAATCTCCTGAAGAAATATTTGGAAAGAGAACATCAGGAAGAGACACACTTGTTGACCTTGTCCATCGCCATGGAGATGAAAAAGGAACCACTTTCATCATTTGAATATCCATTACACCCCTGTGAGACAGCAGCACAGGTGAAAATCAGTACACATTTAACGAAAACTCAGAAAGAGAGAGTGCAACAGGTTCTAAATAATCATGCAGAGGTGTTAACAGACCGACCAGGGCATACAAACCTATTGGAATATGATATGAAACTAATAGACTCCACACCTGTCTGTATGAAACCATATTCGATTCCGTTTGCTAAGGAGAAAGCTTTGAAGGAAGAGATAGACTATCTGTTGAAGGAAGGAATTATTTCGCACAGTGAGTCTTCGTATAGTTCCAGTGTGGTACTCTTAAGGAAGCCCTCTGGAGAACATAGACTCTGTATAGATTACAGGAGACTGAATGCTATTACAGAAGGACAGGTGGATCCATTGCCGGATACAAATCAGCTGTTTGCCAGACTAAATAAAGCTAAATATTTCTCAAAAGTGGATCTGAGTAAAGGATACTATCAGATTCCAGTAAAGCCTGAGGTTAGACCATACCTAGCTTTTAGTACCTCAGAAGGACACTATGAGTTTAATAGATTGCCATTTGGATTGAAGAATGCGCCTAGTGTCTTCTCTAGAATGATGAGAAAATTATTGGATCCTCTGAATAATCCCTGTATAACCAATTTTATGGATGATATCCTTATAGCAACAGAAACATTTGAGGAACACATTGACTCTCTGAACATGCTGTTTGATCGACTTAGGGAGGCAAATTTAACAGCCCGACCAACCAAATGTTGCGTTGGATGTACAGAATTGGAATTTTTGGGACACACAGTTTATCAGGGAAACATGACCCCTGACCCAAAGAATTTAGAGAAACTACAGAAAGCCCCGAGACCACAAACCAAGAAGGACGTGAGATCCTTTGTCTCATTATGTGGTTTCTACCAGAAGTATATCAAAAACTTTAATTCCATATGTGCACCTTTAACGGAATTGACACGTAAAGGACATCCAGATCGCATTACATGGACACCACAATGTGAAATGACTTACCAAGAATTGAAGGAAAAGCTCACAAGTAAACCCATTTTGAAATTACCTGACTTAAGTCAAGAATTCATAGTAAGGACGGATGCAAGTAATATTGGGTTAGGTGCAACTTTACTACAGAAATCAGATGCATTGGATGGGGAATTAAGCCCAGTGGCATATGCTAGCAGAAAGTTGAATAAAGCTGAAATCAACTACTCAACTAGCGAAAAAGAATGTCTTGCAGTAATATGGGCAATAAAGAAATTCAATATTTATCTATATGGGAAGGCATTTAAGTTGCAAACAGATCACAAACCTTTATCGTTTCTAGCACAGGCTAAGCATGAGAACTCCAGGTTACTCCGATGGTCTTTACTTTTGGCTCCATATAATTTTAGCATCGAGTATATATCTGGAAAAACCAATTTGGGAGCGGATTTTTTAAGCCGCCATCCGTGTGATGAGAATCACCGTAAACCCCAGAAATAATAATAAATTTCTCTATGTGTGTATATAGAATAAAGGACTGACATATAATGTCTGTTTTAAGAGGGGAGGTGTCATGAAATATTCTAATCCACATATATAAATTATCAATTAAATATAAAGCCTAATAAATACATATAATAAAGAAAAGAGCAATGGTAAAATGACAGTGCTGTCACAAAGAATGTACTCGAAATCCCCCTTGTTTTCTGCTTCGTCTGCAAATTGTAACGCTTTCACGTTGATAGTAAAAGCTTACTGTATTATACCCGCTTTCTTCAATGAAACGTGTGCTGTATTTCTTGGAAAAACATTAAGAGGCAGACTGCGTAATGACCTAAATTTTAAATTCCATTCATGTCTTTTTCTACATTACGTTACCAAAACGAACGAACAGATGGACAAAAGGATAGCGAGAAGGGAGAGGCAGAAAGCCGAACATTAAACACGCGTCGCGCGATACACAATTACTACTATCACGCGTGTTAGGCTACAAGCACTAACTTTTTTTTTTCAGACGGACAGTGATAAAATACACTACCCTTCCCCAGAGTTAGGTTTTAAAATCATAAAAAACGCTTATTAGGAAAGATAACAATAGATGGGTTTACGGTTGAAAACATAACAGTACCCAGACAGCATATCTTCGAACAGGAGGTAGAAAATACATATTTTGAACGCAGCCACGTAGCTCTTTTAAAGTGGGAAAATTGGGTTCCTTAGGGCTTGCTGACAAATAATATGTAAAACGTTACGCAAATAGTCCAGGAATTAATAAATTATACCCAAAATAAAATAGTGAGGCTGCCTGACAGCATGAAATCATTTCTGCTCATAAAATTTTTTATAACGTGTTTGAAAAAACCTTACGTTACATAAATAGCCTACCATGTAAACTCCAAATTGATTGGAGCGCAACAAATGAAAGCCTAACCACGATTGGTCGAACTATAAATACTATCTTTCGTTGTTAGGGGAAACGGGAAAAGGTAACATTTTTTTCAAACACTTGTCGAAACGTGGCTCATTGGCCAGTCTCGCTGATATACACACTTGGGAGCGTTAGTTCGAGACCACTTGTTTAAATGATCTTGATAAAGCAACAGTGCGTTGAAGCCAGCTCATAATTGTGTTAAATAAAAGCCTGGAACATAGGCAGATGGAAATTTGTGCCAGTTTGTGCCAGAATTCATTGCTAATCAACGTATCTGTGTTTATTCGTATGAATTGTGGTAAGCTTGAACCATTCAATATCTTTTAATGAAAATTGAATGTGAATTGTTGATTTATGCCTGTATATATATGTGTAGTTCAGTGGCAAATGTGAGGTAAAGCCTGTAATGCTCCAGCCTGAACAGAGGGTGTCGGAGGGTAGTAAAACGGCATGGAATGGCCAAATAGTACACTGACACCTGGATGATTGATTAGACAGAAATAATGCTGGAAGTGCAGAGGCGTAGTGACCATTAAGGATGGTAATGCTGGTATAAAGTATTTCAGATGAAGCTGACTGTTGGCCTAACGCTCTGAACGCAATGTTTGTGATGTATTGTGATCAGTGTAAAAAGAAAATATAAATTAGTTATGAAGTAGAAGGTACATCCTTCTTGATTTCAGGGACAGTGGTCTTGATGGTACTGAGCAGCACCTGGTCAGAGCTTTGCTGAATCCAGTGTCGGACAGCATACTCCTTGGTCCTTTTAGCTATCAGTGAGGTGTCTCCAGAGCCCAGAGGAGAATTCGAGCAGAGGAGTCCTTTCCTGCCGCCATCACGCCAGATAAGCTAACTTGGCCAGCTGAGCTCAACATTATGTCCCCTCATCTTGAAATGAATTTGTAAAATTAACATTAAGAGGGGAATTTAATTGTCTTAATATCAGGAACTGAGAACATCTCCAATACTAGTCCCTAAAGACAAAATATTGAAGTCATGATGACAAATACCAACAGAGCTTGAACAAAACAAAACCAGTATTACCTCATTTTACTACTACACACTGACACACATAGAACATTTGTAATAATATATGTCACTACTATATTCATATTGGTAAATTCTGTACATAAAACTTGTAATTTAAATTGATTGTGATTCCTGATTCCCTTGTAGTTGAATCAGGACACATATTCATTCATGCCAGTAATGAATACATATTGTTATTTGAAAGTTATCAGTGCCTCCTTTAAGATATTCTCATAGAGTGTTATATGTATGTGAGTGTCACAGTGTTGTCAAGAGTAGTGGATTAAATTAAATTGTTTATCTGTCTGTTGTTATGACTTACACTTCATCATACACATACCCTAGACACATAACGTAGCGATCACACTATTCCAGAATAATTCTGACTGAGATATATAGATATGTGGTAGCAAGTAAGGTTATATATAATATACTACTCTTATTAGATATATATATACCTTCACAGCTGATCTCAGTCAGTACACTAAGTCCCTTATAAATATTTATAACATCCCACTTCACCACAATGTTAATAGACGGTTGGTGCTTCTATTCCAGGGAGTCTCACAAGGATTTATAGAATGCCTCTATAATCATTTCCTAAATGAATGAATTAATTTATTTCTTGCCTGGTGTTGGTTAAGGATCACTGATTCCATTGAGGGGTCTGGTCTCAAATAAAGTTTGGGGACTCCTGATTTAAACGATCCTGGCAGCGCATACAGCGGCCATGGTGTAAGGTACATAACTCTTGAAAATGTAGAGAACTTATTCTAGGCCTTAGAGTTCAGTACAGTATTTTCTGTTGTTGCTAGAAACTGTTATTGTTGGCGGATGACTTCCAGCCTTGAAATAAGTTATTTCTTATTCGACACCACAAGAAGGAAGACAAAAACAGTTGTATTATGAGTAGCACTAGCGTCAATGGTAATGGTAGTACATGTAATAGTAATCATGGTAATAGAACTGTGTTAATGGTGGTGGTAGTAGGTAGCGGTAAAAGCAGTAATGATTATTATTGTAGCGGTAGTAGTAAGGATCGTAGTAGTAGTTGTTGTTGTAGTAGTAGCAGCAGCAGCAGCAGCAGCAGTTGAGAACCCCTAGTATAGAGAATTGAAGGAAGAGAAGTAGGAAGGAGCCAGAACTGTAGAAGTGCCACAGATAAGTAAGAAACGTATTAGAAAACCAAGGAGAGGCTGGGAGATGAGAAGAAGAAGAGAAATGTCGGAAGAAAAAATGAGCCAAGGAGAGATGCATGGAGAAGATCACATTTTTTTTTTTTAATTAGGAATTTTGGAGAGCCCCCCCCCCCCCCGTTAAACTTACACACACGATCCGTCGGTTATATTAGGGCGCATGTCCAAATATATAAAAACGTATGGTCTGGTGTTGTGAATTTGGTAGGGGAGATCGATAGAAGATGTATGTTTATAGAAAAGAGATAAAGGAGGCATCCGCGGAGATGATTCTCTCTAGTTCAACTCCCGAAGGAGCATAGGCCTGCAACAAACTTAACGCCAAGTCTTCGAGTCACGTGTCATCAGCTCAAGGTCAATCCACGTCTTCTTCATCCCCGTCATGTTTGTCTCTAGTTCTCTCGTCCATCTATTCTTTGGTGTTTCTCTACCTGTCTTACCTGTCTGGTCTGGTAATGCTATCAACAGGTGTGGAAGATGATTACCTAAAGCCATTTATGTCACACCGTGACAACATTTTACAATTTTGGATCTTGTATAGATAGATTTTGGAACCACTGTCGTAAAGGTTGTCGGGAAATGGATTAGTACGGGACCCGTCTAACAAAGAAATGGCTTAGTACGGGACATATCCGTAAAGTCGCACGTCTTATGCAAAATTCTTCCACTGCTTAATCAGCTTCTGCCAATTTTTACATATATTTCTAAAAGAGACGCTGGAAAATCTTTGAGTACAAACATTACCGCTGTTGATCTTGACATTACAGACATGGCTTTAAGACGGATCAGAACTACTTCAGACACAATAGCAATATTGTTTTCATGGCTGGAGTAAGACACTTTTATTAGATCCCCCGATTTCCATGTTTTGAATACCATTACAAGGAGGACCCGTTGTCGTGCCTTGTGTGATGTGTTAATCTCTTGTGTGGTAAATTGGTAGGGAACAATTTTATTATGTGTATTCACACGAAGAATGGGGCTTAGAAATGAAAATAGAATATAGTGGGTGCACAAATGTGGGAGAGAGTATGAAAACTTCAACAACAACAAAAGGAAGGAAAGAGATGTTGTGGCTTAAAAATGTGCATGAACCAAGAAAATCACGCCCAACCTCCAGACATTCACCAGAAGATGCCTCTTTCGCATTATTCATGCCAGATGGTCAGCTGTAGAACATATACGGGCCCGAGGAATAGAACCAGACACGATAAGGTACATTTTTCCAGCTAACAGCAACTATGAGGGGGGCCACAGTGGTACATGAAGCTTAGTAGGGGGCCATGAGCAGAAACGGTTGAGAACCCCTAATTCGAACCATCAAGGGAAGAGAACATTATGGGATGCTTAACGAAAGTCTGGAGGAGTGCAATGGAAGGGGTAGCTAAGGTAGCAGGGATTTTGTCAGCTCAGCTGGATAAGACCACCCATAATAGAACTCAATGGGGAGCACCAGTTGCAGCCCTTTGTTATTTATGGAGCGAAAAAGGTGTGGCCGGGGAGTGGACGGGAACGGCACCAAATCAAGTTAGATGTGATCGGGCTAGGTCACGGCGACAAATCAAGTCTAGTGTGACAGGGTGAGAATGGGGTGGAATCTTTTATCAATGTTCATCTGTTGTTTTACTGGCGACTGCCAGAGGTGGTGCTTACAGATATGAATTGGAACATAACCCAGGTGGTTCTTTTGGAGACTCGTAACTGTGTTTATGTTTCAGACTGTAAGATCGTCGAAAATATGGTAATATTCTTTTCTCTATTACCGGATGTAAACAAACGACACTTCCTACTGACGTTCAGGAAATAAGTTCAAGCTGGACTAAATATGAATGTATACCTTTATTTAGTGTCTGCACACTCTGACAACTTCATAATAGTTCATAAATACATGTGCTTATGTGGTATACAAATCAATCATCCCAAGAAATAACACACAGCCATCGAACTTACAAGATGGCCCAAAACCCCAAAAATCACTGCCTCGCTCGTCTCGTGTCCAAAAACAACTCACTTAACCCCCTTCTCTCAAACCATCACTTCCGCCCTAACTACTGGGCAATTCTACCCCAAGTTCGATGACGTCATTTCTGAACCTTTAATTAAATCACTCATAGGATTTGTGACTAGTGTTATTACACTAACTAGACACGCTCAAATACTTAGTGTTACATCTCGCTAAGTATTCTTACCCTAACTATAATTAAGTGGCAGCACCTTAGTGTAAATCCCGTAGGGAGACACTTTATTCCCTAAAAAAAAATTACTACTGTAACTCTAAAAAATTTTTTATTGGGATTCATGTATCCCACCATAAATCTTGTCGGAAGGATGGGAATAACGGATGAAATAACACCATTAACATTTCACACACAAAAAATCAATCACGAAGGGTAGGGACTGATGGACATAACATAAACGAGGGACACATGGGAAAAAAAAACTATGGAGGTATATGGTAGCTACAATTAGTACTAATAAGTGCAGCCCCCGCCCCTTAAAAATCTAGGGTACTGATATGTAATGTGTGGTGGTAGATTACATACACACACACACACACACACACACAGATATTTAATAAGTCTAATAATATTAATAAAATTTATAACACACTGAACTAACTCAAGCTGTTTAAATTTTTGATATTAAATTTTCTTTAAGTTTATTTGTTCTGAACCAAGGTTTTATTTTGGTCAGAACATATGAAAGGTTTTGAAATTATGAATGAAATGCATGAATATATGTCATAATAAATAGAAAATGTGTACATATGTATTTCAAATGACTGGTTACTAGTAATTATCTTAAGATAGTCCCAGGAGAACTTATTTCTAGATGAGCTGTTGGGGTGATATCATCACTCCCTGTCTATGACTACCAAACATTGTCCCTTCACTGATGGGCGTAATACAAATTTTATTTCCCAAAATTTTTGTGGGTTCTAGTGATGGTAATATAGTTGGTGTGTTAGTTAGTAAATAAGTTGGTGAAGGTCCAGCAGGCCAGACGCTCACGTATCTTGACTGAGTAGTTCTGGTGCTGGAATCTGGTGGCCCCACCTGTCGTGAAACGAAGTGTAACCCACTACTTTGTTAATCACTATGTCGAGATACAGATTTGCTTCAACCAATCAACTTGCACCGTTCACCAGTCTCTAAGACAGAATAAATTATACTGTTCACGCAGTTCACGCAAGATGGCGGCTAAAAACTGAATAAAATTAGGCTGTATGAGCAAAAGACGAAACCGGAGGAAACCAATCATTTTGCTCCGCCAGGAACCAACCGAAAGCCTTTCTTAAGCAGTTACCTGCCTATATAATAGGGCGGAATTTAATGCTAAACACGCAATCCCGAACTTGACGCCAGAGATACTGACTGAAGAGGAAGAAGCTGTCACCTTGATTGATTGTTTACCTGAGGGCATCGACCTGCAACCTACTTCACTAGTCGAGTCAAACTGGCCGTTTTTTAAATCTTGGAGGGTAATTATAAATTTACGATAACCTTTAGGAAAATAGGCCTTCAGCAGGCATATAATGTTGGTATTTGTTGTGTGTCATTATACTACCTACACCTGTATATATTTAATATATTTTGGGTTCCCTATGAATGTATATGATTGAATAGACGAAGACTAATAGGACTCATACTTCAATCTATTGTCTCCTATATTCAATCTATTGTCTCAGATAAGACCAACTGCAATATAACTAAAACAGTCCTTGTCAGGACTCAATCTGTTGTCGCATCTAACTCCAATCTATTGTCTCCTATAACTCCCACCTGATATATCACCAAACAGTCCTCGTCTCATATACTCCTATCATAAGAACATAACAATATTGTTAGGATATATGTTACCAGCTAGTATAGCACTTGTCAGAGAGGGCGTGGTATAGTATAGGGGGAAGGACATTGTTGTATCACACCTAGGTGTACATATTATTGGATTTATTCATGTATTGATTTATATTATGGGATGTATTCATGTATTAAATGTATTCATGTATTGAATCTATATTATTGAATGTATCCATGTATTAGTTTATCAGAAAGAATGCTTTGCAAGTAGACACATGTCTTGTCTCGCTATTGCTAAATCATACTGAGTGTTACGTTGGGATAAATTAGAGGATCATGCATGGATACACGAATGATAGCAGGTGTTCATTCAGGACAAATATTGTCAGTACACACAACAAAGCCGGTAGGTGAACAGGTCCACGGGAAAAACATGGTTGACATTTAATAAACAAAGTCACTTCACAATGATCCATCAAACATCAAAAGTACATGGCAATGGATAAGCGTAGTAGATTATCTCTGGTCCGTCAATAAGGTTCAAACGTTAGGCATCTTTAAGTGGCAATAATATAATAATAATACAATCCTCTCATCTCCACTCAATTCTGGCCGTTGTACTAAAGGTTCGGTAATCCACGAAAACCAAAGTAATGCGGCAGAAGAAATCAGTGCAAACCAAATATTAGTTGCCTCATATCTCAAAGTTACTCGTAGTAAATTATGGTATGAACTTCTAGATACGTTTATGAACCATCTTGCACATAACGTGGCAGCCTCCGAGAATCAACAATGCCACAAGATATATTTATAAATCACGCTCCATTATCCCGGAGCTCGAAAAATTACATCTCTCTTGGACGCAAACACAAAGACGGAAGCCCCATTAATTAACACACTGAACGCCACGACATGTGACAGAAAACGTCACTAGTTGACCGTCGCTCATCACGGGTGAACGCCTCGTGCAAACCGTAGTTTGCCTACAGGCGAACACAATTCCTCACATAAAAATGGAAATGTGCTAGCGTGTAGTAGCATGCCTTACTATTTTGACTGCACCCCAAATCTATCCTTAACATATCACCCCCTTCGCGGTGTAAAAAAAAACAAATTTATTTGTTTTTTTTTCCAATTCAAATATTTCCTATACGGAAATAGCGGCCAAAATTGATTATATCACAAATATTGGGCCACATCGAAAATAATCTAGTCGCAGTCAGTCTGCATAATGTAACTTATCAATAAATAACATGCTAGATGAATTTGTCATCAGTCATAAACAGTCATATGTCATAAGTAACAAGTCATATACAGTCAATATTCCAATGATGTAACAAAAAATATACTAAATGTATGATCACTGTGAGTTTACAATAAACATATCAAACAAATAGCATGCATATATGAAAATGGGATAAGATATATAAAATAAATAAAAAACAAATAATCCAAATCAAAAATTCAAAAATGCATGAATAATAATTTTAAAAAAATAATTTAGAAGGTTATATCTCCAAGTAACAATGCTGTCAAAAATCCTAAAATTAAGCTTAAACGCAATTCACACATGACAAATCAAATAAGATATGAAGCAATGCGATATGAAATTAATGTAACTAAAGTACATGAATATCTCACAAAAAGAGAAAGAAGAGAGGGAAAAAAAATAGTACAAGAATGCAAGTATAACTAATTAACACAATTATTACATTACTTAATTATTCTACTCTAAGTACCTTTTGTACGTTGGCAAGACAAGTAATGTCCAAATCAAACTTGCAATAATATAAGAATACTCCAAACTATCCGTGTCAGGACTAGATTTGTAGCATAATATAGCAATCTTAATTAATGTGAATGTGCATTCCAGAATAATAAAATGATATTGTAGTTGCAAATTGTTCGTGTCTGTAAGTAGGATAACACTATTCAATGTACCGCTTGCTAAAGTGAATAATGATTATCTCCAAGTCGTATAAATCACAAATGTTAATATGGATGGTTTGAAAATCCTCTTAGTGTTCATGTATTCATCGTCCTTTGTCATAATGACTAGTAGTGGATAAACACCATGGCTTCACACATGTATAATATAAAGTCAATTAACTAAATCAATATGAATCTTCAAGTTCGAGCTGTGGGCATCTCGATAAAGCATCTGCGACCACATTTGCAGAACCTGGTATTGCCTCGATTTCATACTGAAAAGGTTGAAGCAGGATGGCGAAACGGGCTAGCTTTGGGTTCTTGTGATTCGCCTTCTTCAATGAGGAAAGGGATTTCTGGTCTGATTGTATGATGAAAGGGGCGCCCAACAAATACCGCTCCAGCTTGACTACCGCCCAGATAACAGCCAGCAACTCTCTTTCTATCACTGGGTACTTTCTTTCTGCATCATTGAGCTTTCTGGATATGTAGAGGGTTGGATGTAATCTTCCCTCGAACTCTTGCATCAGTGATGCGCCGATACCTTTTGAACTAGCATCTGTGCGGAGATAATAAGTCAGATTTGTATCTGGTAACCTCAAAATTGGTGGCACAGAAAAAATATTTTGAACATAATTTAACGCAGCCTGGCACTCTGGTGTCCAGTGCACGTGGTTCGGTAAGCCTTTTTTTAGCAAGGCAGAGAGGTCTGCAGTGATTGAAGACAAGTTTGGTATAAATTTACTATAATACTGAATCAAGCCGAGAAGACTACGAACTTGCTTCTTAGTAGTGGGCACAGATAATTTTAGGATTTTGGAAACATTCTGTGGCACGGTCTGAAGAAAACCGTGACCCACCTTATGTCCCAAGAATGAAATTTCCTCAAAGGCAATAAAGATCTTTGAGGGCTTGGCTGTTAGGTGATGGAGACGTAAAGTGTCCAGAAGAGAATGTAAACCTAAGAAGTGCTCCTCCCAAGTGGAACTGAATAGACAGATGTCGTCTATATATGTGATTATATCGGACCGATGAGAGAGAATTTTTCTCATCATACGGACAAACGTTGCCGGGGCGTTCATAAGTCCGAAAGGCATTACGTTCCACTGATAAAGACCCTGTTGTGTAGCAAAGGCAGTGAGTGGTTTAGCTCTGTCAGTCAAGGGAACTTGCCAGTATCCCTTGGTAAGGTCAATTTTAGTAAAGAAAAGAGACTTGGCGAGACGAGACAAAAAATTTTCAAGTACGGGTAAGGGTTTAGCATCGAAGACTGTGATGTTATTCAGCTTTCGGTAATCTACACACAATCTGATATTTTTGTCTTTCTTACGAACGATGACCATAGGTGATGAGTAAGGGGCATTGGAAGGTTCTATAATTCCTAAATTAAGCATTTGTTTTAATTCTTCTTCCACCTGGTGCTGGTAGTGAATAGGGATAGGATAGGGGCGTAGACGAATTGGTCGATCATCTGTAAGGGTGATGTCATGCGAAATGACTGATGTACGCCCTGGGATGTCTGTGAGGACGTCTGGAAAGGATTCTAGAAGATTAGATACTTGGGAATGTTGTTCAGAAGACAAAGCTGGACAAATAGCAATATCCTTCCATGTCTCAGTCGATTGGAGAGGAAAGACAGGTAAGTTCATGGGAACATCAGGAAAAGCCGATTCTTCCTCCTGAATTACTGATAACGCAGAGTAGTGAGTACCAGGTCTAGGGTGGTCATCAACTGCTTGAAAGATGGCTTGAAGATGTTCCGGTCTAGTGTGGAATTCTTTAAGCATGTTTATGTGAAAGGTCTTCCTTTTCCCTTTTATCTCTAAAATGTAGTCAACATCAGAAATGCGTGACAATATGGACCATTCCAAGCAATTAAAAGTCTATTTTCTTTCCTTGGAAGCAATACAAAAGCTTCATCGCCAGGCAATAGTTGACGTAATCGTCTGTTGCGATTTTGGAACTGGCGTGATCTTGCTTTAGCAGCCTCGGAAGAAGCTGTAGCCAGTTGGCATGCATCTATAATGTTACGCCGGAGGTTAACGACGTATTCATACGATGACTGGATGTCCTCAGTCATCTCTGAGTCTATGAGCAGGTCCTTAATAAGTGACATGGGACCTCGAGGTTGAGCTCCAAACACAAGCTCAAAAGGCGAGAAACCGGTCTGTTCATTCGCTACCTCACGGTATGCGAACAGCACGGCGGGTAAAACCCTGTCCCAATCTTGAGGATATTTCACTGTAACTTTGCCCAATAACTGCTTTAACGTCCGGTTAAGACGTTCCACCATGCCATTGCTCATCGCATGGTAAACACTACTGAGAGACCTGTCGATATTGAGGCGTTTCATAACAGCAGTCATAGTGTCAGATACAAATTGGGTACCTCGATCTGAAAGAAGTTTTCGAGGAAAACCAAGTCTAGAAAAAATCAAGAAAAGGGCATCAGCAACGTCATTAGTGGTGATGTTCTTAAGAGGGATGGCCTCGGGCCATCGAGTGCACATGTCGATACATGTGAGCACATACCTGTGTCCTCTAGCGGACATAACAGGTAAAGGACCGATAATATCTACGGCCATTTTCTCAAAGGGGCGTACAGGTATATCACACGCCTGAATCGGGGCCGTATGATAGGCTCCTCTTGATTTTACCTCTTGACAAATAACGCAAGAGCGACAATATATGGAGGTGTCTCTGGAAATTCCCGGCCAAAAGAAAGAGGACAAAACTCTGGATCGCGTCCTAGAGTAGCCCATATGGCCAGCACAGTGCGAATCGTGTGCATGTTGTAGAATGTACAGACGAAGTTTTTGGGGAACCATCACCTGATGTCTGATTAAAGATGAATCTTTAAAATTCCTAACCAATACATCATTTTTAAGTGTGTACCACTGTTTTGGTGACAAACTATCATCAACGTAATCATTATCTTTGACTAATCTAAAGAATTTCTTCAAAGAGTTGTCTTCTCTTTGAAGTTTGATAAAGGATTGTTTGTCTATCTCAGAGTGAACGTGAAAATCGTCCTGAGTTCCAGGACGATATCATCATTTTCCTTTTGTGCCTTGGCCTGGGCACGCGTAGTAACTGCAGCAGCAGTTGATAAATTTTGACGTTCCCATTGAACAATTTCTTCGGGTGAGCAATCATTGCTGCCGTGTATCCGGCCAAGTGTGACATCCGCTATTGGATTCCTTAACAAACACACTTTAACCTTGCCTGTAAAAAATGGTGAGTGAATATCCACCACGGCTGTGGGATAAAATTCCACTGTACCGCCGAAAGTTACACATTTAACAAAGTCACCCGTTGCATGAGACGGATGTACTAATGACTGTCTCACTCCGACAGTCGTGCAACCAGAATCACGGAGTACTGTAACTTGAGTGCCATTCAATAAACCTTTATGAAGCTGTAGTACTCCTGTGCCATCATGTGCTGATGAAGCAGTAACTGCTGGGAGCGGATGACCACATTTTAACAAGGAAGTCACATTAGACTGGAATAGAGTTTGGCAATCTGGACACTGTGAAGCAGTATCAAAGTCAAACGAACAACATGAAGCTGAATGATTAACAACATTGTTGTCTTGCGCGTTCTCAGGTGTAGCAGCAGTATTTGCTGAGTTCGCATGGTAGTTCGAATTTGCATTATTTCTAGAGCGTGATCTATGTCTCTGATTGTAAAAAGAGTTATTTTGACTCCCGTCATTATTTCTTTGGTTCCTATTGTTGTTTCCTTGATTTCTGTAGTCTTGTGACCTATTACGATGTGAATAATTTTGGTTATTGGGTCCCCAGTTATTCCAATTCTTATTATAGTTACCAAAATTATCATTCCTTCTTTCTCCTGAGTTTTGTTGGAAATTACCTCTGTTTTGGGGTGAATAATAATTTTGGTTATTGGGTCCCCAGTTATTCCAATTCTTATTATAGTTACCAAAATTATCATTCCTTCTTTCTCCTGAGTTTTGTTGGAAATTACCTCTGTTTTGGGGTGAATAGTTTCTATATGGTTGTCTACCTCTATATGGTTGTGAGTTATTGAATTTGTTTGGTTTGAAATTCCCATCACAACTGTAGGATCTTTGTCTATAATTGTTGTGGTTCCCAGTTGTAACGGCGGCGACAGGTAAAGCTTCCTTAATATTGTTGTTACTGACACAAACTCCCGGATGTGCATTACAATATTGCCTACATAATTCCTCCATTGAACTCAAACTTGACGGCTTTCTTTCCTGTAGATATTCTCGCAGTGGTCTGCTCACGGAAGACAAGACTTTGTCTCGCAATAACAAGTCCTTAAGGCCCTCATAATTCTCTTCAATGCCGGAAAGTTGTATCCATCTATTAAATGTTAGTCGAGTTGAGTTGCAGCCACAAACTGTGTAAAATCTTTACCCGTTTCAGGAATCATATGTCTGAACTTCATACGATAACCTTCAGCGTCTAACTGATGAAGTTTTAATAATAACGTTTTAGCAGCATCATAATTGCGTCTATTCGGCCGTCCAATTGGCACAGAGCAGTTAAGGATTCACCAGTCATGAAATCCATCAATCTTGTACACCAATGTGATCTATCAAGCTTATTTTCTTCACAAACATTTTCATAGCGTTGTAGGAAGGACGAAATATCGTCTATTTCTGGCTTAAAGTCAGGCAAACGAAATTTAACAAAACCGCTATCGTGGTTGCTAGAGGAACCTCTACGTTCAGAGTCGTCATTTTGTCTACTCTGATGTTGGACTTTTTGTTCTTCAATACGTAAAGTCGCCATTTTTTTCTTCATGTGCAAGTTTTCTCTCTTCTAATTCTTTTTCATGAGCAAGTTTCGTTGCTTCTGCAGCTTGTTGAATCTTTTTCTCCTCAAATTGTCTTTCCAACTTTTTTTCTTCTAATTCTTTTTCATGAGCAAGTTTCGTTGCTTCTGCAATCCTTTTGTTCTCTTCTGCAAGTAGCTCTGCTTTTCTGAGCTCTCGCTCTTCATACCGTGCATCTCTTTGTCTCTTATTCTCTAGGGCTTCTTGATTTTCTTTGGCATTGAATTCCGCTTTGGCAAAGTCCATTAATTCCTTCGCCTTATAACCATATTCTTGGCCCATAGTAATAAATTCCTGATACTCCATTATCTACTTCTTCAGTATCTTACTATCAATATTATAAATTATGTAATAAATGTATCTCGATTAGTCCGTCTCTACCAATTCACTAGCTTTGTGCTTTGCAATATTATCAATGCAAATAGATTCTTAATATTACTAATTAATAACAAAATAGTATAGTATGAAAGACCAACAGTAGTAAAGATACGAGGGAAAAGAGAAAGAGAGCAGAGAAAAAAAAATTATTATAATGTACAAGAACAGAATTGATGGAACTAAACAAAAAGACAAGTACAAGTGACCAAGGCAATGTAATAACAGCAGCAAGTAAACGAAAAAGAATGCAAATGGGAAACTAAGGAAAAACAACAATTAGAACCGACTTACTGCTTAAAAAAAATACAGGACAGGACCTGTAACAATGTACATATAAATGTAAACAAGTGATAGAAGGTTAGACTAGCATCACGAACAGAATGGTTGTCAACTAAGGAGAAGAAAAACAAAACCAGCACACAACAAGAACTGACAATTAGCAGGACGAAGCAGCACAGCTAAACAATTTAGGTCACACTAAACAGGCAGTGAACCACATCGGTGAGATAAACTCGAGCCGGAAATTTCACTGCTTGAGAAATGTAAGCAAAAGCTATAGAAATATCTGCTGAGCGGTCATTTTCCAATGACATGTGTCGTTAACAACAGATGTGTACAAAGATATAGAAACGAAGAAAACGAATAACATAGATATCAAAAAGGCTTACGCCACGGCAAAGATACAAGAGTGTATTAACAGGCACTTATCTTATCGTAATCCGATCAGATGCAAGTCCGGAAAAAGGCGTCAACATTGGAACAACACTGTCCCTCAATACAAGTGAAGCACGGATAAAATGTGAACAGTACACGGTCTCCGTCAGATGGGCATCATGAACTGTGTAGATCTTGAAACGCTGTGTTGACTTGGTACAAAGTAACTTGATATCGCCGTGGCATAGACTTGAAACTTGAAAGAATCTTGCAAACGTTGTGATGTAGACTGGAACACGAAGTAAACTTGCAAACCGGTTGGTTTGAAATTGTTATCTTGAACGTTACAGCGAACAATAGGACATTGAAACTGGAACATTGGATATGTGCAGTGGCAGCGTTCGTTATCCAACTGGACCCGTTGATAATGACTGAGTTCACGAAGCGGTGTGTTCACAATAACACGCTGAACAGGAGTGACGATCGCATATACAGATTAAATGTCAGCTGTATTTTTGCAAAGTACGAAGGTATACTTGCTTCAGTGAATTTGAAAACTATGTCCTGATGAAAGTATCGATCCAAAACCATACTGGCTCACCAAATTATATGGTGTTACGTTGGGATAAATTAGAGGATCATGCATGGATACACGAATGATAGCAGGTGTTCATTCAGGACAAATATTGTCAGTACACATAACAAAGCCGGTAGGTGAACAGGTCCACGGGAAAAACATGGTTGACATTTAATAAACAAAGTCACTTCACAATGGTCCATCAAACATCAAAAGTACATGGCAATGGATAAGCGTAGTAGATTATCTCTGGTCCGTCAATAAGGTTCAAACGTTAGGCATCTTTAAGTGGCAATAATATAATAATAATACAATCCTCTCATCTCCACTCAATTCTGGCCGTTGTACTAAAGGTTCGGTAATCCACGAAAACCAAAGTAATGCGGCAGAAGCAATCAGTGCAAACCAAATATTAGTTGCCTCATATCTCAAAGTTACTCGTAGTAAATTATGGTATGAACTTCTAGATACGTTTATGAACCATCTTGCACATAACGTGGCAGCCTCCGAGAATCAACAATGCCACAAGATATATTTATAAATCACGCTCCATTATCCCGGAGCTCGAAAAATTACATCTCTCTTGGACGCAAACACAAAGACGGAAGCCCCATTAATTAACACACCGAACGCCACGACATGTGACAGAAAACGTCACTAGTTGACCGTCGCTCATCACGGGTGAACGCCTCGTGCAAACCGTAGTTTGCCTACAGGCGAACACAATTCCTCACATAAAAATGGAAATGTGCTAGCGTGTAGTAGCATGCCTTACTATTTTGACTGCACCCCAAATCTATCCTTAACACTGAGCCATGTTGTCATTCATCCTACATGCATACATCTGAGACACGCTCATTTCACTCACACTAGAAATAGGTGGGCTTGAGGACAGAAATTAGCCCCTATTTTTGCTTTGTTACAGGTTTATTTGTGTCCTAAAAACCTGAGGTCGTATGTTCGAGTCAATCCCGCTGCCTGGAACTTCACAGGAGCATAGAGATTGTACAGAAGCTACATCTTTAGTCCCCCTCAGTCTTGGGTGGGCTAAAGTAACGAGCCTCAGCAGGAGTTGTGTGAACCCAACTAAGGAGAACAGAACGTTTTAAGAGATGAGTACACATTAGTACCATTTCTGTCGGCATTGTGAGCATAGAAACTGTCAGTGATGAGAAAGTGACTTAACATAGCAAGAGACAAAATTAATAGCATAGCTGAGAAGTGTTATATCCTTAATTAACAGCACAGCTGATCCATGTACTATAATTAATTAACAGCACAGCTGATATAATTTTTGTTCCTATAATTGGAAAACTTGTTGTCTATATAAATATAAATATTTGTAAAATATATGTAAACTTACAAATTCATTATGTTCCATTTTTTTTTCAACATTCACCCGTCAGCACAAGAGTAGATAGTGTATATACTAAATAAAATATAAGGAAATTGTATTTGAACGACTTGTCAATTTTATCAGTGTTAAGTAAAATCTGTTTCCTTGGTTTTTTAATATCACAGTTAGTTACACAGCGGAGGTGGCGCTTTATGTCGGTCTCCTCTCTACTATTGTTTCGAGATCAGAACATTCACAGCCGTAACTAATTTGTGATACCAGTAGTTCTCTCAGACACTGGGACTTCACCATTTTCTGCAGAAATTCTATTTCTGTAATTGTCAGTACTATACTGATCCAAGAGCCAAATAAAACCTCTCGCCACACCACCTCTTCGTGCTTAGGGGCAATATAAGGCTGCTCTGACAAAATACTAGACTGCACTGGTCCACACTTGTATTTATCAACATAGCATTTGACACCGCTTTGGTGCCAAACAGAAACTCACACTTCTGCAACAAAAGTATTGGGTCATGTGTCAGAACTCTACCTCCTGAGCCACTTCTGCACACAACACTACACAACAACACCACATAGACGGGGTCAGATCTCTCTGACCATACAGCACATCTTACCAAATTGGTTTCACATAGTACTGGTTCCCCAAGACTACATATTCTGAAATATGTTCATTAGCTTCCTGCTATTAAATAAGATAGGTGATATGTTCCACTGATCTCAACACTTGATCCGCCCTTCATAATCCTTGCTGGCGTTTATGTATTTTGTTTGTCTCTAGACCCTGAACTTGGGCTGGGGATCTAGAGAGAATCCTTACTTGTTGTAAGGGGTAGATTTTGATATGGCAGTATCAAATCACTCGAAACATTAAACAATATTAAAATATACAAAGAAATGCTTTCAGTCTTACCAGAATTATGAATAGAGAACACAGTTATATTCTAGCAAAACTCAGCTGAGCTGCTGGCTCTAGTATGGCGTCCCTCTAAATATGGCAATTAGCTTCTGGGAACTACACTACTGAAGAATTACTGTGTCTACTAATGGACAATTTATGTTGAATGGCAAAAATGCGCGTCTGTGCGCTGATAATATGATTATCTGTGGCCAATCACCGACTTTCCCCCTTTTAAATTTCAAACCTCCTACCAAAAGTCAATTCAGTCATACCTCAGTCAAGTATGTATTATTGTCTGTTGGTCCGTCTGTCTCTACTTGCTTTTTCATAAAAAAACACGCTTGGTTCTACATGCCTTTCTACACGAATCGGTCTCTAGTTATTTTTAGCCACAATTTTCCCTATTTCCCTCTCTCTTTCATTCCAACTAGATTTTAGCACTTGAGTCTCAAGGCTGCAATTTTTGAAAATTAGTGACATTTTTTTAACAGTGCAGTCGCTCGTCTGTTATGAACAACACAGTCTTTTGTCAATATCTTCATTATTATCTATCCGTCTGTATAAATGAAAGCATATTATTTCTCTGCTCAAGATGGGCTATCAGACTAGCTAGGTTTTATATTCCTAACATTATTATTAAAAAAAGTTACTTTTTCAAGGTTAGTTGTTTTTTTTTAAATATGTTCGAGCATCTTCTGTAATGCGTTTGCCGCTGAATTCAAATAAAAGGACTCAGTATCGTAAAAGCGTCCAAGAAATGACTGTTGCGTATAATAGCTAAGGTCCCTTTTGTCCATTTCTTTACATTGTGTCAACTTGTGGACGTGAATTTTTTTTCTTTCCCCACCAATTGCGTCTTTTTAGCCTTGCTAGTTTCAAGCACGTGTTCAGTCATATTTTTTCTTTTTGATCTCCGTTCCCTCCCGTCTCCAAGGGTAAACGTTTTGTCTTCACGTCTAACAAGTTAGTTTCCATGGCGGGTATTGACCCGCGGCATGGGCGATCATGTCTTCTAGTAGCTTACGCATTATTTTTATCCCTACATTTTATCTTTGGAGATATTTTAACGTTGTATCACGGTTAAATTTATCACACATCTCCCCACTTGAAAACATGCCTACGGCAAGTTCCAAAACCAGTGATACACATAGATAAAATGTCTTCTCACGCCTACCACTACTCTAATTTTGATCACAGGGGTGCCGACTGAGGAAATCTGCACCGACATTCAATGACCCTGTGATGTACTCAATACTAAACTGATAAGGTTGCAGTAATAAAGACCACCTCAACAATCTGGCGTTTTCATGCTTAGCCTGAGATAAGAATACTAGGGGCTGATGATCCGTCTGGACCACAAAAGTCCTACCATACAGGTAGATTTGGAACTTCTTTATTGCCCATATTAACGCTAAACATTATTTTTCGCTTGTGGAATATCCTTGCTCCGCCTTATTCAATTTGCGGCTTGCATAAGCGACTGGGTTCAGTTCCCCATCAGGTGAAGATGATCTTTGCAACAAAGCCGCCCCGAGTCCTACATTACTTGCATCTGTTTTACGACAAAGTCCTGTGTCAAATCAGGCAGTTTGAGAATAGGCTTGCTAGTGAGTTTTTCCTTTAACTCTTGGAACGCTAATTCACATTACGCAGTCCAAACTATTTTATCTGGATGTCCCTTGCGAGTCAAATCAGTCAGAGGAGCACATATTGAGTTAAAATTTTTGATATATTTTTGGTAAAAACCACATAACGACACGAATGATCGCACGTCCTTTTTTGTTTGTGGTCTAGGTGCTCTCTGCAGTTTTTTCCAAGTTCTTGGTGTCAGGGGTCATGTTGCCCTGATATACAGTGTGTCCCAAGAATTCTAACTCTTTGCATCCACTACAACATTTGGTTGGCCTAGCAGTTAAGTTCGCCTCCCTAAGCCTATCAAATAACATTTTTAAGGAGTCAATGTGTTCTTCAAATGTCTCTGTGGCGACGAGAATATCATCCATGAAATTCGTGATACATGGGTTATTCAGGGGATCCAACAATTTGCGCATCATCCTTGAAAATACACTCGGAGCATTTTTCAGTCTGAATGGTAGCATGTTGAATTCATAATGTCCATCCGAAGTGCTAAAAGCCAAATAAGGTCTCACTTCAGGCTTCACTGGAATCTGGTAATAGCCTTTACTAAGATCCACCTTTGAAAAGTATTTTGCCTTGTTTAATCTGGCAAATAACTGTTTTGTGTCTGGTAATGGATCCACTTGTCCTTCTGTGACAGCATTCAGTTTCCTGTAATCTATGCACAGTCTGTGTTCCCCAGACGGTTTTCTCAACAAAACTACACTGGAGCTAAAAGATGATTCACTGTGTGAAATAATCCCCTCCTTCAACAAATAATCTATTTCTTCTTTCAATGCCTTCTCCTTCGCGAACGGAATAGAATAGGCTCTCATACAGATTAGGTTTGAGTCTACCAGTTTCATGTCATACTGTAGCAAATTTGTATGTCCTGGTTTATCTGTTAATACATCTGTATGTTCCTCCAGAACCTGTTGAACTCTCTCCCTCTGGTTTTTAGTCAGGTGCTTACTGACTTTTACCTGTGCTGCTGTTTCACAAGGATGTAATGGGTATTCATGTGAGGTGAGTGGTTCCTTTTGCATTTGAGTTGCGATAGCCAAGGTCAGTAAGGGGGTGCTTTCCTGGAGTGGTCTGTCCAGATACTTCTTTAAAAGGTTTACATGATAAACTTTCTCCTTCCCCTTTTTGTCAATTTTATAGTTTGTTCTAGACACCTTCTCTAGAACCGTATATGGACCTTGCCATCTGTCGCGAGGCGTTTTGAGGAGATAGGACAGCTAGGATGGAATGGAAGAATAAAGATAATAATGTCTATTTGATAGCTTCCGAGTTTGAAGAAAACTGCCTCTCCTCGGGAAATAGTGTACTAGAAATTACTTAAAAGAGAATTCTGGTACCTAAACAGGATATTTTCTGGACGATAAATTCTTCCTCAGGGATCCTACAAAAGGACTGTGTAAAGCACACAAGGTTGAGAAAGAGATTTGGTGTCCAGCCACAATTAAAATATCCCGACCCAATAGAAGTTAATTGAATTATGGCTGAGCCCCCAGGGTGTAGATTATATTTAAAACAAAATACAACCCAAATAAAGTTAACAAGAAAAATAACAACAGACTCTGTTATGTAAAGTTGGATAAAAGGGTATGAAATCTTACATTTTTTTATATACATATAAATATGAAAAAAAAGAGTTTAGCTCTACTGTTAAGAAAAAAACAACTAGTTTGGTCATCACTTGGACCAGAGATCTTTTCTATGGTAGTGTTGCTGGTAGGTGTTAATACTCATCTCCTCAAGGACTGTAGTAGCTGCGGAGATGATTTTGGTTCGGACTGTCTTGGTTTGGTCTGTTCCAGCACTGTGGTCTCATAAACAGTTCTAAGGGTTCAGAGGGTGTCAGAGTTTGCTTCCCTGGACTCAGTGCACATCACAGATAAGGATGGGGTAAGTCACCTCTGCTGAATATCTCTTCTGCTTATGGGATGTGTGGTATGGTTACTGGGTGATAGGGTATGGTGGGTAAGGGTAATCTTTGGTACCATGGACTTGTACCCTGGACCTGGTTTAGGTATCTGGTAACCGCCACCTGGATTTGTACGTGGTAACCGCAACCTGGGTTTCTACCTTGTAACCGCAACCTGGGTTTAGTACTGTGTAACCGCAACCTGGGTGCACTGGAAACAATTGAAGTACCGTTAGTGGTTTTCAAGAGCAATCATCTCCCAAGTCTGATGGCCGGTAAGCGTCCATCAGAAATTAAATTAACACAAGGTTAACTACCATTCTGTAACAATGTGTGATTTATTTATGAACTACCACTTCTTCTTAACTGACATTATAGCGTATATTGAGTTCTCAGTCTCGATCTGGCTGTCTGCTTAAGTACAGCAGTGGTTTTCCCCCATGGGCAATGAGTTTCACAAACTGTGAGGTAGGGCTGGGGTCATCAATTGGTTGAGAACCACTGGTTCACCTAGTGCCCATAGAGCAGTATTTTAATTTTGGGGTCTCTGTCAACAATGGTTTGAGAACCACCGGGTAATAGTTTCCTATGCTGCTTTAACCTGTTGGGGTGTCATTGCTGCCAAGGTCTGAGAACCAATGATTTACATTCTTGCTTACTCGAGCAGTAAATCATTTGAAGGGTCGTCATGGTCTCAAGGCTTGAGAACTGCTGACTTACATTTTGTCAGTCAAGTGGTAAATTCATTAAATAGCTAAATAATTGCAAGCATTCTTAAAGTTCTGGTTCCTGTAGCAAATAACATTCATAAACTGATAATAAAATAGTTCTTCAATCATCAAACATGGTATGTGCATAAGATTGCATTAACTACATATAAAGAACATTCCATGATGCAAAAATTAATGTCCCATATTTGACAAAGTGAGAAGAAGTGATTGAGAACACTGTTATCAAGTTTGTAGTCTTGACAGAGAACACAGAAGCCTTATAAGAAATAGAAAATAGAAGGACCACTAATACACTTCTGTTTTGCTTGGATCAATATGCAAATCTCAAAGTAACAACAATAATATACATCAATTATGTAACCCTGTCTTATCTGCCAGGCTGTGAGATAAAGATCAGGGGTTAATTAGGTCTATGACCTCAGCAACTCATACATTAGTTTGATTGATCTGTAAATATGCAAATAACAATTATTGTCACTGAAAATGGAAATGCATTTAAACTTTACAAAAAGTTACTGCAATAGCAAGCTGTTGATAGACATATGATTATTCATGTTATAAAATCAGCAGTATTAGATCTACTTATTTCGCTCAACGAATTCACTACAACTATTTCGCAACATGAAATGCCCACTTGGGCCCAGAGTCTGTCTGCTCCGAATGATGGTTACAAGAGGAATGCAGAAAATTCCCTCCAATATTCCAGGATCTGTTCCGGGCAGGGGTGGGTGGCTTTGTTGCAAATTCTATTCTGGTCCCAGGGGTATTAAGTTACCTTCGTTTCAACTCGCCCTAGCGTCCACTGTTGACGGCTGTTTTTACATGAGTTCCCTTCGTGAACCCAACACTGGTCACTTCCGGTCGTTGCACCGTGTTCCACCTTCGACTTTCGCTGGCGAAGTGAATAATTTATTACTTTTGACAGTGATAATCCTGAGCTAGTAAAATACTGTTAAAGAGAGAGAGAGACTCTTTCATTATAAGAATGAAAAAGTCAACTGAAGGGAATTATTTTACAATCTAGCGAGAGATTTTAAGAGGAAAACAAATAGACAGAAGAGAACGTCGGTGAGAAGTCGTTCCACGACACCATCCAATTTGTAATTTATTCTGGCTACCGGGTAGTAGAAGCAGCACCTTCTCTCCCACAGCTAGTTCTCTGTCCTTTGCCTTCCTATTAAAATATGCTGCATGTTTCTTCCTGGCTTGTTTCAAATTATCATTTGCCAGTTTCCATCCAGCTTTCAAACGAGTGGTCAGTTCGTTCACGTATTGATAAGATGAGGTAACAGTCTCCTCTGCCTTCTCATCTGTCCAGGTCCTTAATAATGCTTCTAATGGACCTTTTATGGGTCTCCCAAATAGCAGAGTTGCGGGAGCCATCCCGGTTGAACTATGTGGTACCTCCCGATACGCAAACAATGCGGCGGGCAGGAATTGATCCCACAGATCCGGTTTTTCGTGTGCCAGCTTCCTCAGGATAGAAATGAGAGTCCCATTGAACCTCTCTACCTGGCCGTTCCCTTGTGGATGGTACGGACTACAATGAAAGTGTCTGGCTTGAAATAGCTTAAAAACTTCTTCCGTTAGTTTCCCCTTGAACTGAGAGCCATTATCCGTCAAGATTTGATGCGGGAATCCTAATCGGGTGAATATTGTAAGTAGTGCCTCTGCTACATGTTTTGAATCAATTGATGGCAGGGCTACCGCCTCTCCCCACATAGAACAAGTGTCCACCAGAGTAAGGATGTAACTGTTCCTCCTCTTGGTCCGAGTGAGAGGTCCTACAATATCCACTGCAACCCTCTCAAAAGGTGTTCCCACTATGGGCATTTCCCCTAGAGTTGCAGGAGCAGTCCAGTGCTTTGGAGCTACCCTTTGACATTCTGGGCAGGATTTGACATATCTTTTTATATCCTCCGTTATCCCTGGCCAGAAGTAATGACAAGCTATACGCTGTCCTGTGGCGCTGATCCCCATGTGACCACTGAAGGGAATCGCATGCCCGAGTTCCATCACTTTATCCCTATATGAAGTGGGAAGAACCAGCTGGTTGTGACCATTTGTTCCAGTTCCGGCCTTCCTGTATAATAGTTTGTTCTTCATAAATATTGCCCCTTGCTCGGAGGTGTGTGGCATTTGGGCAATTTTTTAAAACATGGCTTGAGTGTCCTATCCTCAGCCTGCGCCTTCCTCATCTCCTCTGGATGAGCATTTATAGGTTCACCTTCTTCCTCCTTCTTCTGTGACCTGGTCTGCACTGTCGCCATGATCACAGGTTTCTCGGGATTCCCCAAGAAGACGTATCTACACCCCAATATCAGAGGGTAGATTGGTTCATCTATCACTGCTGCTCTGATTTCTCCTTCCACATAGCGAGTTTTCACCGTTATCCTTGCGATGGGAAGTGTCATGAGTGGTATGTCCTTAGTCGCCCCTTGTATTTCCACTGTTTCTGTGGTATACTGACTTGGGTCCACTAGGCTAGACTTCACATCTGAATCATAATCCAAACCTGTATCATAAAGGCACCTTATGGTGACCCCATTACAAATAACATCCTCACAAACTGGGGGGTGATAAGGTTCCTGTTGTCCATTAGGATTAACCTTTAATCTTTGCGTCCCCGACTTCATTGCAGCAATGTTTGAAGGTTTCCTTCTACAAAATTCGGTGTTATGGTTATCTTTCTTGCACCATTTACACCATCTTTTTCCTTGGTTCAACGGTTTTCTTTCATTGAATTTTTGGTCATTGAACTGTGAGTTTCTGTCGCGATAGTCATTTCTTGGCCGCTCAAAGTTTGTCCTACCTTTATTTCCCTGCTCTCTATTATCAAATTTATTAAATTGCTGTGGAGCTTTAAAATTGTCTATGTGCTTCTTTTTAGCACCACTTACCTCTGCCTGGGCTGCCTGATACCTCTCAGCGACATTTAAAACCTCCCCCAACTTCTCTGCACCTTGTTCCATGAGAAATTTTCTCATGTCTGGAGCCATGGACTCTCTCAATTGCTCAATCATGATCATTTCTTTAAGATCTTGGGTCTTCCCCAGAGCCGTCCATTTCTCCAAATAGGTTTCTAGTCTAGCAGAGAATTGGTGGTATGTCTCCCCAGACAACAGTTTGGCATTTCTAAATTTCTTACGATAAAATTCACCATTCTTTTCGTACCTTAATAACAAAGCCTGCTTTAACATGTCATAATTGTCTTGGTCTTCCCTGTTCATTTTGGCAAATACTTCATAAGAAGTACCTCTCAGTCCCTGTGATAGCTTTAAACTCCACCTCTCTCTCTCTAACCCATATGTAATAGCTAATAACTCAAAACGTCCTAGGTACCCCTCTATGTCATCGTCTTTTTCAACAAAATGGTCTAAATGAAACCCCATAGCTGAGTTTGAGGCTCCCAGACTGGGCGTAGCATCTGAGGCAAAAGGGCTGGCACCATTTTCAGGAGCCTGGCCTTGTAATTCCAGCTCCCTTAGTCGTAATTCGTGCACCCTTTGCAACCTTCTATCTTCTGCCTCCCTTTCGGCGGTCAATCTTTTTTCTTCTGCCTCCCTTTCGGCGGTCAATCTTTTTTCTTCTGCCTCCCTTTGCTGTCGTTTTTCTTCTGCCTCAATCTGCAGCCTCTTAATTTCTCTATCAGCCTCAATTTGTAACCTCTTCTCTTCAGCTACCTTTCTATCTTCCCTTTCAATATATTTATCACATTCAGCCGTTACGTATTGAATTAAAATTTGACCATCCATTCCCATCTCCTTCGCGGTGAGCACAGCAGCTGATCTAAATTTTGCCAGCTCCGCCATACTTTTTAGACAATATAATAATATACAAGATAAATCTCTAACCAGTAAATACACTAAGTACTTCTTATGACTATAGTCTAACTAATTCTAACTAACCAGTTAACTAATTACTTATTACTGGCTGTGAAGATTCACCAACTTTTATCTGCAGGGACACTTTTAATTTTAAAGGGAATTTTACAATTTATTTCCCTACTTTTATTTCTCCCACCAGGAGATCCTAATATTACTGTTGGGCTAATTATCCCTGGACAAGACCCCAATTTATGTAGTGGTGTTTGATGGTATTGTATGATGGTGATATTACTAAATGTAATTGTATGAGGCCAGCTGTGAAGGCTCCTGAGATAAAATGTAGTTGTGAATTGTCAGAAGGCCTTTCTTGCTACCACTACGACCTCACACTTAATTTTTTTTTTTTGAATGTGGCTACGTAAAGTGTCTAGGGTTATGCTATGTAGTGTGGTGTAATAGGTTATAGATATACCCACAGATATTTAACAAGACTAATAATATTAATAAATGTTAAAATACACTGAACTAACTCACGTGTGTAAAAATTTTTGATAGAATTATATTACATTTATTTTGTTCTGGATCAATTTTTTAGGTTGACCAGAACTTAAAAGGATTAGAGATTATGAAAGAAATGCATGGAATATTATATCATAAATGCAATAGTGTACATATATATGTACTATACTAGTTAGTTTTATTAAAATGTTCTAGTAGTCATCTACTTGGGAGGATAGTTACTGTTTGTGCTGTTGGGGTGGCCTCATCACACCTGTCTATATTGACTACACAGTGTCCAGAAAATGGTGGGAATTTTATGGGGTATTAGTAACTAAAAAGCGTTGGTGAATGTCCAGCAGACCAGAGGCTCACTCATCTTGTAGTTGTAGCTCTGGTGCTGAAATCTGGTGGTCCCACCTCTCCGTGCTGGCGGGCAATAATGGTGGTCTCTGTCACAAGTACTGCACAGATACACTCGAGTAAAGTCACCAACTGAATAGACACTGCTTTGTTGACAACAGAAACTCACAGCTCTGCAATCAAAGTATGGGCCATGTGTCAAAATCTATTCTCTACCCACGTCTGGACACAACACTGACACAACAACCACATCATACAGACAGGTCAGATCTCTCTGACCAAACAGCACATTTACCATGGTGGTTTTACATCAGATAGATCCTCCCAGACTATAGATTCTGAAAAATATTTATTAGTTTTCTGCCCTAAAAGAGGATAGGTAATATGTTTCATTATTCTCAACACTTGATCTGTCTTGCCTAACCCTTGCTGGAGTTTATGTACATTGTTGGTCCCTAGACCCTGACTAGGGCGGGGGTCTAGAGCAAATCCCTACTTGTTTGTAAGGCTAGATTTCGATATGGCAGTATCAAATCACTCGAACATGAAACAATATTCAAAATATATAAGGAAATAATTTCAATCTTACCAGATTATGAATAAATAACACAGAATTGCTAGCAAAACTCAGCTGAGCTGCTGGCTATAGTATGGCGTCCCTAAATTTATTCACTTTCTTTCATATGGAAATCACCACACTTTAAAATCTGTGTCTATCACTGAACAACTATTGAAGAATGGCCCACTTTCGCGTCTGAGCGCTAATGATATGATTGTCTGTGGCCAATCACTGCCTAGGTTTATTTTAAATTCAAATTTCCTACCATAAAGTCATTTCAGTCATGCTTCAGTCAAGTATGGATGGTTATCTGTTAGTCTGTCCGTCTCTACTTGTGTTTCTACAAAATGTACTTGATTTTTGAACCAACCTTTCTCTCCCCTCCAAAATTTTGTCGTTAAAAGTTATTTTTAGACACAGCCACCACAAATATCCCTTCTCTTCCATACTAAGTAGATTTGAACACCTGCGTCTCGAGGTCGTGTTTTTTTGTGCAATTAGCGACACTTTTAGATTCAATACAGTCTGTCGATGATGTGAACAACACTGTCTTTTGTCATTATCTTCAATATTATCTATCCGTCTGTAAAATTAAGAACATATTAGTTCACTGCTCAGAATAGGCCATCCGGCCAGCTAATTTTTATATTCCTAACATTAATATTAAGAAAAAAAGTACTTTTTTTA
>JAMPIV010020792.1:0-41758 GCA_024509875.1 Oreohelix idahoensis | reverse complement strand
GAAGGATAGCGTGTACAAGTCGAGTGTACGTGCAGTTGTACCAGTCATTTTGCAAGTATAACTCGAGTCAAGAGCGGGTTTGCTGTGTTCCTGTTACGATCATCATGTGCTCCTATGCAGTATTCGAGCACATACCTTACTAAAGCGAGGACCTGAACGGAAGAAAGTCTAGATCCAATACCTTTCGGTGATAGACTGTTTTAGCGTCAGAATTATGTGATATTTAAAGTCTTGGCGGAAGGGAATGGAAAATTGACAGATAAGTGATTTTTGTTTGTTCTGTAAAGTGTGTCATGTCACTCATGTCCTCAGGCCTTCTGAATTCTATGCATTTCTTTTTAATTCTGTTGTTGATGTTGTTTATGTCTATAGTGACATATGAGTAGAATTTAATGCATAAGTAGTTTATGGCTATTAACATGTGGTATTGACTACCATGATATGGATATGACCATATAAAGGTTCTTTGTACAGAAATTGATCTGACAGTAATTGGGAATAGTTGCAATTTATTGTATGGTTATTTAGCTGTCAGGAGTAAAAGGTTTATTGATACATATACAGTGATCTCAATAAGTAAGTCACTATGGATGATGACGAAATGGATCCTGATAATATGTGGCCTTTATTGGAATATTTATTTCAAGAAGGTAAAAATTTTCATAGATTAAAAGGACCAGAACTGGAAGCACACGTGATGGACGGATTGTTGGTCAGTGCGTCGAGAGCACTAAGAGATTTTGCTGAGAATAGATTTCAGTCCATCCCTCATTTAAGAATGGCTAGGAATTTAGCAAAGTTGCTGCTGCTCGACCTTCGTGTATTTGTGTATAATAATATTCATGTTGAACACGACAATATATTGAAGGGTATACACAATATAATTGCTGACAATCAGGAAAAGAAGCTAGAAGATGAGGAAGTAAGAGTCAACAGACAGGAAGAAAAAAATTGCTTAAAGGGTAAAGCTGAAGAGAGTGAACTTAAGGAAAAATTAGCTAAACTTACAGGTGATTTAAATAGATCAAACCTGGAACTTGCTAGAGTACAAGCAAGTTTGGATTCTTCACTATTGAAGGTTAAAGAATTGGAGGTCCAGATAAAAGTTAAGCATGTGGAGGTGGAAAACCTTACACAAGAGATCCAACGAAGAAAAGACATGTATGAAAAATTAAAAGCGGAAACCAATGAGCGAGAAGGATTATACAATGTAATGATACATGATGTATGTTTTGATAAACTTGAAGAGAAGAATACTGTATTTCCAGGGGAAGTCGATGAGTTAGTGAATAATAATAATGGTGAGAATGAAACACAGTCAATAAAGGTAAATAAAGAGCAGGATGGAAAAGAGACATTGGTAGAGTTGACGGCTGAGAAAGAGAAGGTTGCTAAGATTGAGAAATTGCTAGCAGAAGAAGGTTGCAGAGTTTTGGCTCTTAATGATTTAAATAAGAAACTTAGTCAAGAGATTGCGCATAGAGATATTGAAATTGCAGAGGCCAGAAAACGGGTAAATGGCCTGCTTGACATCGTCTTAGATAAAAAAATGTGGTCTTCTGTCCATGTTGACAGTGATACACAGAAAGTTGCGAAAAGTCAACCCCATACACTTTTTGCTCATAGAGATGCCATACATGGTAAACATAGAACTTTTCGTGGGAGATACAACTTTTCCAGTGCTAGTGGTACTAGTGACTCTAGTGATAATTCTTGGCGTCAGGCTAAGAAAGATTCTTGTGTTTCAGCCAGTTCTATTGATTACGAAAAGAAATGTGAGAAATTGAAAGTTAAGGCTCCTAAAATCAATCACGTGTTTACTGTTGCAGATTCTGATAAACTTGTAACAGGGAATAAACATAGTACTATATTTTCCAGGAATGAAACCCACTATGGGCAGGAAAATAAACATTCTAAGGGTTCAGTTACTTGTCAAACTCAGCACAGCCAGTTTGACGGGATTGGTAAACATATTCCCATAGGTGAAAAGAAGAACATTGATAGTAAGAGATATAATCACAAGATTAGACAGTACCAAGGGAGTTTATCAAGTGGTAATTTTGATTCTCCAAGGAATTGTAAACAATTTAGCGGATTTCAACATTTTGATCCGAAGAATTCTGTAAGTTATAGTAGAAATAACTGTAAGAAAAACTATCAATCTGGTAATGATTTTGCTACTAGAAAGCAAGTCTTGTCTAGTGGACATTTTTGTCAAAGAAGATATGTTAACAACAACAATGCTAACTTGGGTTATAGACATAACATTTGTCATAATAGAGGAATTGACAAGAATATAAAGAGAGATAATAGCTCTTCACATGTTTCTCTACATAACTTGACTCAGCAAAAGTCTAGAGTCATTGTTTGTAAACAAAGCAACTGTAGTAATAAATATTTTCACCAGGTAACAAATAATAAGCGCAAGTATGCTAACTTTGCTCAACATGAGCCCAGAGTCAGTTGTAATAGAGATAAGCAAGGTAACAATAACACTGGTGTTTTAAATACTATAGCTGATGATGTTGTTCATCATGAGAAAGTGTCTCGGTGTTGTGAATGTAACATTTTGTTTCAGCCTACGGCAGTAATGTCTTCTGTGATGTCTAGAGATTATAAAAGAAGAGCTGAAGGCATCGTGAAAGGACCATTGCTTTACAAGGACCAAAGTACAGGGTAATTGTCATTGTGACTTCTACGTTTTTTCTCATTAGATTGTACCATTCATTAAAATGGAAATTTTCATTCATATATTTTGACAGAAGCGACTTTACGATAACAGTCAAGGCTCCTGTGTCATATTAGTAGTGAGAAAAGTGAGTCAACTCAGCATCCGTGTGTGCGTTCAAGCGTAACTTGTTCTGCGTCCCACTAAACATCTGATGTTTTGCTTGCTCAGGGTCAGGACATATTGACAGGAAAGCGAGAGATTTCCATCTGATTTTTTTTACTTATGTAAACAGTAAATATTTTCTTTTGTATTTGTTAGTATAATAAATGATATGTTCCTGATTTGCAATAACATGTAATTTCGTTTGAAATATTTAATGCATCATTTGATTGCCATGATTTTTTGTTTTTATTGTTAGCTATATTCCATTGTTGGCACTTGAATTTTTTCTCATGTGTTTTATGTGATGTATATTTTTTGAAGAGAAAAAAAAAAAAAACTTACATTTGTTAATGTGTGTCTGTTTAGAGATAGATTGTTCATACGTCCTTCATTTTCTTGAAGTCGATTTCTTTGTTAGTTTATTCATTATAGCTTTGAATTGGTTGTAAATGTAATACTATTTTTATGCAACTTAGTGATACGAAACTTTTTTGTATTTTTTTTTTGAAAATGTATTTTTTCGAACGTTGTAATATTTTTTCTGCGCCAATGCTACTCTGTATATTATGATTAGTAATGTGTAGTGTCATTAGTTCCTTGGAATTGTTTTTTTAATGTTTGATGCATTTTTCTGTATTTAGCGCGTGACTTTGAGTCAGTGCAAACCTTTTGATAGCGTTTTATTTTTGTTTGTGTGATATCTTGTATAATTTATTATTAGTTATGCATAAGTTTTATAATTTGGTTAAATTACTTACTATTCTTTTTGTCATAAGTTTTTTTTCACTTGTGTTGTTAGTATAGATATACTTTGTCATTTTGTGTTATAATTTTTTTATCGTAGTTGTATTAACTTATATTATATGATGTGTGATTTAAATAGTTATTGTAAGGTATTGTTACAACTTTTTCTACATGTGCATCTTTACTTTTCATCTGTCCTTGTTGACTATTCGTCATCTCTTTACATTTTTTCTGTTGTCTTTTCAGCATAATCTGATATGTTGTTTATACTTCCGTGTTTCATCTTTGTCTCACTTTATGCTTCGTGTATACTTTTTTCTGTTATGCTACTTAGACTTTCATTCGTTGTATTGTTCAAGTAATGAGGTAACTTTGGATCAGGGATAGTTGTATTTGCTTTACATGATTTGACATTGTGATATTATTTGTTGTTTTTCATATGATGATTTCACATTTTACTTCTTTTCGAATTATACTTTGTTTACTTGATATTATCATTTCTATTACTATTGTTTGTTGCTTGTTTGAGTATTATTGTATATGCTTAACTTAGTTCTGTAATAGATTAATTTTGAGATACTTAGCTTGGTTTTCTAATAGATTAATTTTAGTAATCATACGTTGGATGACTGTTATTTACTTTACATTTACTGCTAATATTTTGTAGATATACTATTTCTGACTTATCATAAGATGAATTTTGTAAAACATATGTTAGAACTCCATTATCTTTTAAATTTTTTTCGTTTTGGGAGTTAATTTTCAAAAAAATGATAGAATCATTTTTTTTCTCCTGGGTGTGTGGGAAACTGTAACAAGTTGATCCTTTGAAAGGGCAGTAATTCGGAATATGTTTTTGGGCAAAGTAGATTATGAGTTACAATACTTGTATACCTGATTAAGCTGAGGTTTGTTTAACGTTATAATAGAAACATATCCTTTTTATTTTGAGTGACAGAGTACAGGAAAGCGTGCGAATGCTTTTATCTCAAATGCTGAGATGTATTTATTCTGTACTGTTTTTGAGCTGTGTTCAAAAACAGCGGAGTCTCGTTTTGGTTTTTTTGGCGGGACTAGAGTGTGTGATCCCGGAGAGGAGAAGAGGGATTCAGAGCGTTGGACCGGGAGTGGTCAACGCTGTCTGTGTGTGTTTTTCGAGGATGTATGCCTACGTAGTGCTTTGAATAATGTCGACTTAATGTTTTTGCTGTGTGGATAGGCCATATTAAGTATTTGTGAAGCTTTGAGGAAGCTATTATGAGTCGTGAGGACTTTAGGCCATAATTTATGTGAACTGCTGGGTGCAGTATTATAAGTCTAGCGCAGAGATGAGTCGTGAGGACTTTAGGCCATTATTTATGTGAACTGCTGGGTGCAGTATTATAAGTGAGTCGTGAGGACTTTAGGCCATTATTTATGTGAACTGCTGGGTGCAGTATTATAAGTGAGTCATGAGGACTTTAGGCCATAATTTATGTGAACTGCTGGGTGCAGTATTATAAGTGAGTCATGAGGACTTTAGGCCATAATTTATGTGAACTGCTGGGTGCAGTATTATAAGTGAGTCATGAGGACTTTAGGCCATAATTTATGTGAACTGCTGGGTGCAGTGTTATAGCGCAGAGATGAGTCGTGAGGACTTTAGGCCTTGATATAGATCTGCTGATGAATGTTGAAGAGTATTGTATTGCAATGACTTGTAATGTGACTGTGTGTATATCAATGTAAACGTGATCGTGCTGTGACTTAATAAATCGACATTTAAATTACACCAGATGTTTACGGCCATCCATGACTATTATTTACGTACCTGTGTTGTGAGTGACTGTTCTACCACACACTCACTAATACATACCTAACACAGATACGACGGCACACCTACGCCACCCATACACCGTTAATGTTTCATCATCGGTAACAGAAACATTTGTGTTCCATCATCTAGCAATCCCATCCTATACTTAACATACCATCATCACCGCGCCTGTATACATATTCAAAGTTTACATGTTAATAAATATTCAAAAAAAAATTTGAAGCGAATTGTAATGCTACCTCATTGCTGAACCTTAGCTTGAGGCATACCATCAATACTCAAACAAAAAAAAATCATGGCTCTGCACTTATAATATCTATATATATATATACATGTTCCTATTTTCGACATGGTCACTGCCTCTGGACACAGAGGTTTGTCAGTACCTTTATATGTCTTGAAATATCTGCTGTTAATGTAATTTATCCATTATACGAGACAGATAAGCAGAAATAACTAATTAGTGGTGCATAAGTAAATATCCTAATGTGATAGTGAAAGATATGTCAGAGTTGATGTGCCCGACTGATTCTAGCCTTGGATGCATCAGTCAAATCCTTAACTCTGTCTAAACCTATATATACATGCACCAGTACCTTTATATGTCTTGGGGCGATAGTGAAAGATACATGTCACTATGTCAGAGTTGATGTGCCCGACTGATTCTAGCCTTGGATGCATCAGTCAAATCCTTAACTCTGTCTAAACCTATATATACATGCACCAGTACCTTTATATGTCTTGGGGCGATAGTGAAAGATACATGTCACTATGTCAGAGTTGATGTGCCCGACTGATTCTAGCCTTGGATGCATCAGTCAAATCCTTAACTCTGTCTAAACCTATATATACATGCACCAGTACGTCAGGGTTAACAAAATATCTAACCTTAGGATGTAGAAGTAATATAGTCATGACCCTATAACTGTCATTACCATCATCTCTTAAGTAAGCAGTACCCATAATACCCATACTGCAACCAAGTTTTATCCCTTGTATCTCTGTATAACCAGTGCAGTAACAAGTGGAGACGTTCATCCTCAGTGCAACATTTGCCTATGTCCATGAGTGAAACTCCACCTGACTGCGTCTGGATCACTTCCTTTCTTCTTTTCTTTTCTCTTTTTTTTTTTCCCTCTAGTCCTGAATACCTTTATGCCTGAAATAGGTACATTATAATGATTAACATGCATTTAATGTACTATACATATTTTAACCAATGTCAGTCTTGATCATCTGGTATGCTGCATCTTGTACCTTGGGAAGAACACTGTTAAGTTTCCTAAAACTATATGTAGTTATTCTAGTTTGTCACACTCCTAAGACTATATGTGTCTACTCTACTGTGTCACGATGATGAGTTTCTGTGTATTCAGTCTAGTTTGTCACACTCTTTAAAACTATGTGTTTTTTTTTTTTTTTTTTTTTTTTTTTTTTTTTTTGTTTTTTTTCGTTCGTACGCCGCTAATACTCGAGGCGAAGAGGTACCCATTAGAGCTGGGTCGGCTCAGGAGCCGCCAATCCCTGGTCGACGACACTCCTTCAAATGTCCTCGCCAGGTCTCGAGTTAATCCAGTCCAAATCCCGGTAGACGAAAAATCCTCAAATGCCGTCGCCCGGGTTTGATCCTGACTCACCCGGTCGCCAGAGCGGTGTTGTAACCACTACGCTAGCGCGGCTCCTACTATGTGTTCAATCTGCTCTATCACACTCTTAAGACTATGTGTAATCTAGTTTGTCAGCTCGACTCTCTTTAAAGAAGTTAGTGAGTACTGTAAGTGTCTAAGCGTGCTCCAGTATATGAATATCAACTTAAGCTAAACACAGTGTGACTCAATTAATTAACTTAACTTTAGGTACTATGTTGGTTAGAGTACCGAATTAAACACTATAGCTGGGTTAGTGCTGCGAATTAGTCCTATTGCTGGGTAAGTACTTTACGACGACTACACTAAGTTGGAGATTTGTTTTGCGAGTTCCAACAGTGTAATTTCTCTACTGGAGAGGCGACTGTCATACTGTGACGAAGTTGATATGCATTGCGATGTCGTGTTTATAGTCGCTCTGCAGGAGGTAGGGGGCGAACGAATATTTATATTTTGTTGGAAACCTAGTGAAGGTTTATGTACTTGGCGATGATTTCTTTTGAATCTTGTTCGTAGATGTTCTTGCGGTAATCGTAGCGATTTCGCTCTTGGTGGTGAATCTAGTGACGACGGTTGGTAAGGGCGTTTGGTAGCTATGCGTATTTCGGTGCTGGTTGTATCATCCATACACTCTATGTCGCTGTCTTCTCGTTCTGTTATGTCAAGTTCAGATTCCACCTGTGCTGAAGGCGTATCAATGACATTCTTGTTGTTATTTATGTGCTCCGCTGTAGTGCTCTGGGTATGGTGAGCAATGTTACTTTTCGTCACTTGTAAAGACTGTTTGTCATCGCTATCTGAGCTAGAGTATGTAAGCTGGTGTTGACTGGAAGTTAACAGTGGTGACCTCTGAGTCGTATGCTCTTCTGTAAAGTTCGTACTGTGGGGGGCCATGTTGCTCGTTACTGATTTCAAAGGTCTGTCATCTTCACTATCCCAAGTAGAATGTGTAGCCTGGTGTTGACCAGAGGTTGACGGTTGTAGTCCTTGACTCGCATGTTCTTCTGTAAAGTTGCTACCGTGGGGGACCATGTTTCTCGTTGTTGATTTCAAAGGTCTGTCATCTTCACTATCCCAAGTAGAATGTGTAGACTGGTGTTGACTGGAGGTTGACGGTTGTATTCCTTGACTCGCATGTTCTTCTGTAAAGTTGCTACCGTGGGGAACCATGTTTCTCGTTGTTGATTTCAAAGGTCTGTCATCTTCACTATCCCAAGTAGAATGTGTAGACTGGTGTTGACTGGAGGTTGACGGTTGTAGTCCTTGACTACCATAGTATGTTTGACTTGTTATGGACGCATGAGGTTCTTCGTCTTGTGTCGATAGTGGCGTATTACTATCTCTCCCGTATAGGCGATTGTCTCTGTATATTAATCTTTCTCTCAATTCTGCTGGTGGAATGTCATCTTCATCTTCTGAGTCTTCTCTGCAGCGAACTAAACGATGTACAGCATCTTGGAGTTGACCTGAAGTGTTACGTTGTTGTAGGCTAATGTTGTGCTCAACATTCATGTCGTTTTCTTCACGTGAAGTACTTAATGTCTCTGTGGAATCATAATAACTCAACGTGACCTTTCGTATTGGTCTGCTACTGTATAAGGCTGGCGGAGCTGTAGGGCGATGATCATCTTTTTTCATCTGTGATGCGTGTGCTTTGACGGTTATGTTCTTTTCCTCATGCCATAGTCTGTAATTAACGGGTGTTGTCTGTTCTACTATTTTATTTCCATCCAGCCATCGTGCATCCAACTTATTATCTCTAACGTTCTTCTTGTAATATACTTTATATCCGACTTTGAATTGCTCTAACTTCGCTCTTTTGTCATGCTGCTTCTGCCATTTCTTGAAGGCTTTCTGTGCATTACTGTTTGCTATCTGATGTGCTCTGTGCTTTTCTTGTAGTATAACTTCTATAGGATCTTCACCTTGATATTTCTTTTTGGGTTGCAAAAGATTATCTAATGGGAACATAGGCTCACGTCCATATAGCATGTAGAACGGAGATAGTCCTGTCGTCTCGTTTATGTTTACTCTTATCGCTTCAAGAGCTTGATTGATATATACGTCCCAATATTGAGCATTGCCTTGTATATATTTAGCAAGGATATCATGCAATGTAGCATGCATTCTCTCATTTCGTCCGTTTGCCTGCGGTCTATAAAAAGTGCTAGTCGTATGCTGAATATTCAAAGTCCGAAGTGTCTTCTTAAAAGGGTTGCCTACAAATTGCTTTCCATTGTCCGTGATGATTCTTTTAGGACAACCACGTCTTGGTACAAATTCTTGTAGGAAAAACTCTGTCACTGTCGCTGACGTTATATTCTTAAGAGGATAAGTTTCAGGCCATACTGAATATTGATCAACAATATGTAAAAGGTATGCATTTCCAGATTGCGTAACAGGATATGGACCAGACATGTCCATACTTATAACTTCCATAGGAAATGAGATGATTTCATTTCCTGTAAAGCAGCGGTTCCCAACCTGTGGTACGCGTACCCCTGGGGGTACGCGACAAGACGTTCAGGGGTACGCGAAAAAAAATTGAGTAATGGCGGAAAAAAGATACATATGTCAACAGTGTAAAAGACAAGTCAAAAGTTGTGAAATTAATTCAACGCTATACTATAAAACATGAACTGTGTGAGACAATCTCCGCCGTTTTTCTAGCGCGCCACTGGCGTGCTGTCTGCTTGGACTGGCGTGTGTGAAAATCTATGGCGTTTCGCGTAACCACAATTCAATATTTTTACACAATAGTCTTCATTATGATGACTATGGGATTATAGTTGTGCCGTTGAATATTTCATCAAAACTATGACTTGTTTGATCTTCCACACTATCTATGAACGTCTAATGTCCCGGAAGTAATAGTGTCGATTCTTGACCCAAATTTTACATACGCGAGACAGTGAGACAGTGTTTCTATATACAGTAGTTTTTGTCATTGTTTTAACTTAACTTAAAGTGATTAATTGTTCAATTCGTGTATTATCATATATGGATCAGTGGCTGAAAACCGGCACAGTAAAAAAGCTGAAACATAATGTGGAATGTGATCAATCGCCAAGTACTTCTCAGGACACGCCTAAGACTTTGGTGCAGGATAGTGAAAAGACACGATCTTCAGTTTTACATAGAGCTAAAAAGAGAAAATACAGTGACGAATACATGAAGTATGGGTTTTCGTTTATAGGAGATGAGGACTGTGCTAAGCCCCACTATGTAGTGTGTCGGGAAGTATTATCCAATGGTAGCATGAAACCTTCGTTACTCTTGCGGCATTTACAAACCAAACACCCCAGTTATGAAAACAAGGAACGCAATTTTTTTCAGCGCCTATCGAAACTACAGAATGTGACATCGTACTTGTCGTCAGCTAACAAAGATAACGAAAATGCGGTTGAAGCCTCCTACCGTATTAGTTATCGTATTGCTAAATGTGGTAAAAATCATACTATAGCCGAGAATTTAATTTCTCCTTGTATAAAAGATGCCGTTCTGTGCATGATCAGAGAGGAACATGTTCGCAAAATGAACGCTATCCCTCTTTCGAAAAATACAATTTCTCGAAGAATGCAGGATATGTCTGACGATGTTGAAGCGACAATAATAAGTAAAATTAAAAATAGTAAATTCTTTGCTATTCAAGTTGGCGAAAGCACAGTGATAAGGCCACCAGTTGATAAGGAGCAGTTGTTGATGGTCTAATCTTCGGTCACCAGTGTTAGCATTGTTTGACCACCAGTGTTGCTTGTGGTGTTTGTAGTAATCGTGTTCGAAGGGTGTTGATAGGTGTTGTCAACATGAAGACAAACAAAAGGTCAACTCGACCTACGCAGTGGTGTATTGATTTGGAGTGAGGATACAACAGTACGCGAATGCTGGAAAATGTTCTGAGAGTTGACAATAGGGCAATCTCGCTCACTCGTGGCAGGAAGTGTAAGACGAACTACTGTTTACGTTTTCTTGTATTTAATGGACACAGACTTCGACGACACAGGAACAGGAAACAGGTTGGCACAACATCATCATATACGTGTAACAATAGTCTACAGTTTTAAATCGGCATTCATGTTGCATGACAGAATAATGGAATCTCAGTAGACAAACATTCAGTGATTCCAATATAGATAATCATCTGTCTTCACTGACAAAGCACGTCAGTTCATAAATAATATATTCAAAATGGTTCCTAGACCTAACCTCGTCTAGCGAAGATTCCTTTGGGTAAAGTTCCGCACATATTTCTTTGATAATAATATTGAACCACTAATAGTGGGTTCTCTTCTGTAGCAGTGATCTCTGGACTCATCAGGTGATAGTAAGGGGCATCCCTGTTCTCTCCTCGATGATTGGAAAATATAGAATTCAAAATGGCTTCTCCTTCCAGTGAGTTGTCGCTCACCCAGGATACAAACCATGAAGCGCAATCAAAGCTGATCATACATTAAAGGTCCTCATTGCTTTGTAGCTTCTACCATTTATACAATTGACTTCATCACATAATATGGTGCTGCTAGGTATGAATGTCATCTTCATCTGGTTAATATTCGTCTAAACGTACAACCGTACGACTGCTCATCGAATACAATGACTCAGGAAAAGTTCATAAGAAATGCGTCTTTACCTTGGTATCAGAAATACACTAGAATATGATTCTGCCCTTCCTTGGCAGTAAGAATGAACACTGGGGTGAATAATACATGATATGTCTAAAGAGACTACCTCTTTCCCCATTAATATAGAGATCACTTTTTTCCGGCGACAGGCCGCTACAAATAACACAGCACCCATCAGGGCGGAACCTTCTCACCTCTCCTTCACCGTAGCGACACATCCGCCGAACAACCTTTGACCCCAAGTTAGACACCGAAGATATAGTTCGACTTAGACATACAAAGATATTAAGATATAAGACAGTCTCGTCCTACATAGACAAGAAATACACATAGATTCGGGCCATAGATATTCTGAAGCAAGAACAATCTATTTCTAACCAAACAAAGAATAGATTGCTGTAAACCTAGATCTCTACGCTGAGTTCGATATTCAGGAAAGATACAAGAACAGATAACTCACAGAATGAATCCACATCGACTAATCTGAGTTATGTCCCTTAGACTGAAAATCGTGACTTCAAAGATAAATATATTAGACAAATAATTACATTTTCCATTTGTATGCGTAACCATCGTAATCTGTGCGCCACACAAAAGAATATGTGCGCAACACACAGATATTGCTAATTTCGCTGTTTTGCGTGAGGTATTTGAAAAGCAATGAAGTTGAAGAAAACCTTTTGCTTTGTCATCCTCTGTCAGGGCTTACAAGAGGTGAGGATATATTTCATGCTATTGATTCTTATTTCAAAGAAAAGTACATTAATTGGTCTAATTGTTGTGGACTATGCACTGGCGGAGCTAAGTCTATGTCAGGTTGCTACTCCGGTCTTCGCGCTCGTGTCACGAAGGTAGCCCCCAATATAACCTGGAGCCACTGCTGCATCCACAGCCAAAGTCTTGCATCTAACCGCCTCCCTGGTGAATTAAAAGTTGTTCTTGATGAAGCTGTGAAAGTGGTTAATTTTATAAAGTCAAAGTCCACAAACTCGAGGCTTTTCAAAGCACTGTGTGAAGAGATGAATAGTCTTCATTCTACCCTGCTCCTTCATACACAAGTAAGGTGGCTCTCTCGTGGTAAAGTCCTTACCCGGCTGTTCGAACTTAGACATGAAGTCCAACTTTTTTTTTGAAGACCATCCTTTCCAACTTACTTCAAAGTTACACGACTATGATTGGCTTCAGAGTCTTGCATACTTATCGGATATTTTCCTACAAATAAACAAACTAAATTTGGCACTTCAGAATAGCTCGGTAACGATCTTCAATGTTTCAGTCAAAATTGAATCTGTGATTTAAAAATTAGATTTTTGGAGGTCGTGTATTGAAAAAGGCCAGCCTGAGGTATTTGAAACTCTGCACAATTTCCTATTTGAGAACGAGCTGCACCTCTCCCAGGAAATGAGCGAGAAAATAATTGAACACTTGAAAGGGCTAAAATCATCTTTCGAGAAGTACTTTCCGAAACCTGGAAAAGAGAACTACTGGATTGTAAATCCCTTTGAAGAAGAATATTTCCAAGCAGCCACATTATCAATCAACGAAAAAGAGAAGTTGATTGAACTTTCGACTGATACTACTTTAAGAGCTGAATTCAAAGGAAAATTCTTTATTAACTTTTGGCGAGACATCAGCAGAGAATATGAACAGCTGACCGACAAGGCGCTTAAGTTTCTGTTGCCACTTACAAATACTGAGCTGGTGGAGAGGGCTTTCTCTTCCTATACCTTTATAAAAAAAATAAATACCGTAGTAAACTGAATGCAGGTCCAGAATTGAGAATGTATCTTACATCACTTAAACCTGATTTAAAAAAAAACTATGTGCCTCAAAACAAGCTCAAGGATCGCACTGAACATTTGTCATGGTCACGTGACATGTGTGTTATAAAAAGTGATTTCAACTTTTAACAATAACAACGTTTTTATTATTATTATTAATAAATTAAATGTGTTAATTTTTATTGTAACTTCTGATTTTTTAAATGTAAAAATATATGCACTGCTTGTTCACATTTTTATTACATTGTTTTTTAATCCCGTGGTTGGCCCCTTTATTTCTGGTTATAATCTATAAATTTTGAATAACAGCAACTATATTAATTTCAAATATTTTGCTAATATTGGGGGTACAATTTATAGAAATGGGCTGCCAAGGGGTACGCAAGTGAAAAAAGGTTGGGAACCGCTGCTGTAAAGGAACTTTAGTTGGTCTCATATTTCTGATTCTGCATACCCTACAAGTACCAACATATTCAACTATATCTTTGTACATAGACTTCCAATAGTATCTTTTCTTGATTATATCAATGGTTTTATCTCTCCCTACATGTCCATTATTATCATGAAACTGCTCTAGTAGTTGGGGTATTATTGATTGTGGAATTACTTTCTGTAATCTCCCCTCTTGTTTCTCATCAATATGATATAGTAGTTGATCATTGGGCAAGATTATAAACCGTTTAAGCGACGTAGGTTTCGTTTGCACCTGTTTGATGATCTTAAGAATTTCGGGATCTTTTCTCTGCTCCGTATGTACATCAAGTGTATCTACATCTGTTGTTTGCTGCGTGCCGTTATCTGTTATGGTAGTGGTATTCCCATTATCTACTCTGTTGGAATTTATAATGTTAATTTCCTTTGCGTTGTCGTTGATATCTGTAGACGCAATTAGATCATCTTCCAATATAGTACTAGGTTGTGGCGTTCGCGAAAGGAGGTCTGCACACGTATTTTGAATACCGGGAATGTATTCAATTTTTGTATAATATGATTGTAGATTCATAGACCATGTTTGTAACTTTTTTGGCTGCTCCTGCGTCTTAGTAAGCCAATTCACTAATGGTTGATGCTCTGTTCTGATAGTGAGTTTAGTATCTCTGATATAAAAATCAAGTTTTTGTATCGCGTAATGTATAGCAAACGCTTCCTTCTCCGTTGTCGACCATCGTTTCTGAGTTTTAGAGAGAGCGTGTGACACGAATGCTATAGGCATTTCATTAGGGATTTCTGGTATAATAAGTGTCTCATTCTCTTCCCCGAGTTGGACTAAGCGAACGCCTATTGCTGTATCTGAAGCATCTGTATACAAGATCATTGGACGAGATATATCCGGATGTGCAAGCAGTGGTATCATTGTAAGTGCTTTCTTAAGATAATCAAAGGATTCTTGGCATTCTTTTGTCCACCTAAATCTTGAATATTTCTTGGTAAGTGCAATGAGTGGTTCAGCAGCCTTGGAGAAATTAACGACGTGACGTCTGTAGTATCCGCAACAACCAATATACGCTCGTACCTGCTTCACTGTTGTGGGAGCGGGCATGTTCCTTATTGCTTCCACTTTATCTGTATCAGGGCGAATACCTTCTTTATTCACTATAAACCCTAAGTATTTAGTTTCTGTCTTTAGGAACTCGCATTTACTTAGTTTGAGTTTAACCTGGTGGTGTCGTAGGCGATCAAAAACTTGTTCAACCTTGTATAGGTGGTCATCCACAGTACCTGATGTGTGAATCAATACATCATCAATATAAGCTAATGCGAAAGAATGCATTCCTTGTAGGACTTCATCCATCAACGCCATATATGTCGCGGGACTTCCTTTCAACCCAAAAGGCATAACGTTCCATTTGTAACTACAAATGTGTGTACAAAACGTTGACTTTGCTTTCGCTGCTGGTGTCATAGGAATGCACCAAAATCCTGAGCGTGCATCCAATGTAGTGAAATGTGTGGAGTGTCCAAGTGTTGCCAAAATATCATCTATCCGTGGCAATGGATACGAAATCGTTTTTGTAATTCTGTTTAACGCTCGATAATCACAGCAGAATCTACTCGTTCCGTCTTTCTTGGAGAAAATCACTATTGGTGACGACCATGCTGATCTCGATCTCTCTATAAGTCCTGCATTCAACATGTCATTTATAGCTTTCTCTACTATTTGCCTGTTTTTTAATGGAGTGTGGTATGGTTTCAAACTAATGGGTTCTTCTGTTGTAGTTTGAATGTCCATATATACTGTATTAGTTCTACCTAACTCCATATCTGTTAATGCAAACACGTCCTGGTGTTTAGTAACAAACGTAGTGAGTTTGGACTTGTGTTGATCATCTACTTTCAACGTGGCTAAAAGCTGTGCCAACCGATCTGGTGGATCATTCTGTCTATGGGACTCATTATCTGTCCAAGGTATTTTAACATATGTACTATGTTCTTCATCTCTGTGGAAATTTGTTCTTTCTTGTTCTGTTTTAGGACAATTAAAAGGTCTGAAACATCTGGACTTTGTTCTCTGCGACATTGATTGACTTATATATTTCCCATTGGGTCTCTGCCATGGAGTATGCTCTTTCTCCTCATTATATACATTGCCTCCATTCTGTCGTTTACTACGACTATATTCAAAGGGACTTGCACATCTAAACTGGTACCTCTGATACAGTGGTTTATTCGAGTATGTCATATAGGGTTTCCGCCTTGGAGTATGCTCTTCCTCTGTATTACCAATATGATTGTTATTTTGTCGTTGACCACGAGTATTTTCAAAGGGCTTTGTTGAGGTTGGTAGTGCATGGTGAGTAACAAGATTAACATAAGTAGCTTGACCTGTGCTACCATCTGTTCTTCTGTATATACCATCCTGTGTTTTTCTTTGTATCACTTGATTCACTTTTCGTAGATAACTATAATATTCGTCTTCCTTCGCACTTGCATGTATGTGTTCAGGTTCTTCTCTGCTAGGTTTTTTATACAATGTGCCATTCATCTTATCTCTATGTAGTGTTTGTTGATCTCTCTGTTTTTCATTCTTCCACTGGTCTCCAATTCCATATCTATCCACTCTATTTAATTGACTCTTCTCCCTTATTGTTCGTGTATCATTCCTGCCTCCATATCTGTTATTGAGTTGGTTGACCTCTGTGCTCTGCCGACAAAAGTTTCTGTTAGGGTCGGAAGGGTAACCTAAGGTATTATTTTGCCATGTGCGTGACATAAGGGTGTGCTGGTTTTGATTGCAACTAACTTCAGGTGTTTTCCCATTCTTGGTGGTATTCAAAGACGATCTTTGTACTTTGGCGACTATAGTACCTCTGTGTATCGTTGTAGCCTGTCCTGACGTGTTTATAATCATGACAGGGAAGTCACGTGAGGCTGAAACTTGTGCTATACCTTCAGTAACAAACATGAGGGGTTCATCATTTATATCCTCATTTTCCAAAAGTTCAATTTGTATTGACTGTCCTTTCTTGATATAACTAGAGCTCTTGACTCGTCCTCTAGCTATCACAAGTGTGTTAGGCTGTACTGTGACTGGAGTCGTCAACCGCACCAAAGATGCTATGTGTATATCGTCTTGTAGTTGTATGTACTCCCCATTAATATTGATCTTGTTGAGGTCAAAATATATCCTAGCATTGTGAGCAGTAAGAAAATCTCTGCCTAGAATAAAATTTCTGGACATCCCACGTGTAATTATGAAAGGATGTGTGATCAGTTGTTGTCCTATGTGGAATTTGATGTATGCTGTACCACAAGACTTCAGAGATTGTCCCGTCACTGATGCCATAAACGTTTTTGAAGGTCTGAAAATTACCAAGTGTTTGATCTGCTTGTACAGCTGCTCTCTAATCAAACTTATTGAAGCGCCAGTGTCCACAAGTGCGCGATAATTTTTGTCATGGATCTTGATCAGGCATGAGCTAGGATCTGGAGTAATATTTATGGAATGAATTTGTTGCTGCTGTGTCTCTTGCTGAAAAGGTTTTTGATGTGACACCATGTTGTTATTATTTATGTTTTTGGACCTTCGATGAAGGAAGCTGTCTTCATTTACTTTACGGTCATCACTAACGGTCCTACTTAGTGATTTGACCGTTCCATTTTCCTGGTTATACTTTCGTGCTTGTCTGGCTCTGAAGTTGGATGGTGTATACGCTCCTCTAAAGTTTTGGTTATGTCCTCGCGTACTATCATAACTACTCTGTTGTGGAACATTATAATACTGCTGGTGCCAGCGAGGATGTTGTTGTCGGCACTCAGGGGCTATGTGTCCTCTACAACCGCAACTAAAACAAGTGGGAATATTCACCTGCTGTATACTCTGCTGCCTATGAAAATGTCGAGGATAGCTTGTGTTCACCTGTCTCTGGTTTTCCGTCCGGCTTGGGCGACGCCAACGAGAACGGGAATGTCCAATCTCCATCGGCTCATGTTCTGTCTGTGCCTCGACTGTTGGTTCTTGTTCGATACATTGATTAAACCTCGTTTGGACATTTTCTTCTGTAATCGCTATCTGGATCGCCTCATTTATTGTATTGGGATCCTTACGAATCATATGGAGTTTTGTACTACTGCCCAACAGTCCGTCAATAAAAATTCCTACCAGATGTTTCTCAAGGTCCGGTGATGCTGTCAATCCATTCAGGAATGCCCCCTCCGCCAAATTTAATAATTTCTCTGCATAGGATTGTATAGGCTCATTACGTTGTTGTTTGATGCGGCGAAGCAATGACCATGCATGTTCCGTATTTGTAATGTCACTATAGCGTTTCGTTAGCTCTTTCTTCAATGACTCATATGTCTCACTTGGATATGTATTATCACGTCTCCTTAAGAAATCCGTAACAAGAGCGTCAGACGAGAAATATAGTATCTTCTTTCGTTCCATATCTGTGTTTGCATTTATCATAGTGGCAAATCTGTCTGCATCCTTCATCCATTTTCTAAATTCTTTCGAGTCTCCTTTAAATGGGGTTATCACTGATCTAATCTGATTATATTTTGCATATAAGTCAACATTATATAGCGTTTCAGTAATACTCTTAAGAGCGGCCATTGTTGGTTCTTGCTCCACAGGTGGTGGAACAAATATGGAATGTTGTTGTTGTTGCTGTTGTTGTTGGTATTCCATCTCTCCTTGTGATGTAGCCATGTCACTTTAAGAAGGGTTGGTCATGGCGCCAATTAGTAATATGTGTGACAGTGCCGTGAGCTGGTTACGGCCCAATTAGTAATATGTCACCGTGGGGGTGAACTCCTAGGACTGGTTGCGGCACCAATTAGTAATATGTCACAGTGCCATGTAGTAATCTTATGTGACTGTGTGCCCTGTATATGAATATTGGCACTAATTGTTAATCAACGAACTAGGTGACTGGGGCAGACCTAGTCGTCGGATTTTCTATTTTGTCAATTTAGTCTATTGACAATCTTCCAAGTAAGAGTATAACTTAATACTGGCCATCACCGCCAGAGCTGACTATTCCTGGATGATATATCTCAAGCTTCCAACCTAACTCGTTCCATCCCTCCTTGTGATGTTACTTAGTGACAACTTTGTATAGTGGTGATTTTCTTTATATCCAGTATCTTGTTTACTCTAGCACTCAACAACCTTTTAGAGACTTAACCCAACTTGAGAAACGTTCCATCAAAACAAACATTTTATTTACATCTCAGAAGTTCATCATAACAGAGGCATGTGGTACAAATTCCAGGTACAAACATTTCCTAACTGTCTCTTGTATGTCCCATTCCTCCTGGGCACATTCATGTACCTATGCATATATATATATATATATATATATATATATATATATATATATATATATATATATATATATATATATATATATATATATATATAGCTCTCTACCTGAGAACATTATCAGATATGGTTTATACCTATTTTCTTCCCTTAAGGCTATTCTATTTATTCTGGCTTCTCCAAAGCCGTTCATCAACTCTTTCCTGAGTTGTTTTCTCTCCTCTACTAATCCTGTCAGATTTGACTCATATTAATCAAAATACCATCATCTTAAAATTCATATATGCCAATTAGCACATTGGGTACACCTGTTGCAGTATCCTCATACTTATACCTGCTAGAGAGCGCATGTTTCATCCTGTAAATACAATCACCCTTCAATTTCTTACTCATCTTACTTGTAACAGTCAATATTGCAAAGTTCATTACACAATAGCCCAGCACGGCTATTAAATCCATATTCTTCTGTAAATCTTCTCAGATGCTTACTTAGTCTCATTTTATCCACCTCATAGTCAATTTTGTAGCTTCAGCTTCATTTCTCATTATCCTGTGCTCACTTAGTTGTAAGCGTCGTTAACCTTGTAATACTTTATTTCAGCTTCTGAAATCATTCTATTCAATGTCTATCAAAAGTTATGAGTCAAAGGACCTACTTAATTTGGTTTCACAGAATCCTCACAACACTCATATTTCTTACTATCACCCCTTATCACTAAGCCTATACTTTAAACACAGCTTTGTCTTTCATATGTGAACAGATTCTACTACTCTACCTAGGTCTATAGGATTCTTCAGAAGTATTCATTCTGTTTCCCACAGAAATTGAACTTGAGCCTGACAGAAACACATTCCTGCCACTCTACGTCCTTAACTAGGACTGCTCCTCCGAAAAATGCGACCGCTCACCAGCGTGTCCAAGTGTGTTCTCCTCTATAAAATCATTATCAGCTGATCTGTTCTTGTTTACTGTAAATTCATTGGTTCCTCCTATTCTCCACTCAGCTGAAATATGTTCACGCTTATCCGCTGTGTAAACAACTCAGTGAAGTGTCATCCGTTGTCCTGGTAAACTTTTCACGTGCATATTTTTTTCTCTCAACTCACTTAATCATATAAGGGAGGTAATTAACCGTTGTCTCCCTTTGCATAATTTGACTTAACTTTATATTGTCTTCTCTAAAGCTTGCTATACAATTCTTATATGTACATTTTCTAAACCATAATTACCAACTCACCAAATCTACTTAAGTGTAATTAAGCACTTTCCTCCCCTGACCTTAATATTCAGAGTCTCCTCCCTTTGATCAAAGTATTATTTCACTCATTTTATCTCCCTTTTAGCAAGACAAATAGTCTTTATTCAAATCCATTCTTATCACCCCTCCAAGCGACCGGTAAAAAAAAAAAAAAAAAGATCCTAGCACATACAGTCGACATTCATAGCTGGTCTCTTGTGTGAGAACACCCAGTAGATCACTACATGACAGCATTTTGTCATTTGGGTCTTCTTTGTGTTGGGACATGTGGTCTTCGACCTGGGGCGGGGACTGCCAATGCGACCTCATGCGAGGAAAAAAATATGCAGATCTCAAGCGAGGAAAAATAAAAAAATATCCTGGCTTTTTGGCTAGGTTCATGTGTCTAGCGACACAGGGTAACGGTACAGTGACATGCATTGTGTCATTAGGTACCTTTTGTGTTGAGAGATACACAGAAGATCACTACAGTGACACAGTTTTGTACATTGGGTCTTCTTGTGTTGGGACCATGTGGTCTTGACCAGAGCCGGGGTGTGGGGCGGGGAACAATGCGACCCATCATGCGAGGAAAAATTATGCGAGGACCTCAAGCGAGGAAAAAAACAAAAGTTGCAGATAAGACATTTCATTGTGTCATTAGGTCTCTTGTGTGAGAACACAGAAGATCAAGCTACGGTGAGCACATGTTTTGTCATTGGGTCTTCTTGTGTTGGGACATGTTGTCTTGGCACGGGGGCGGGGGCGGGGACAAATGCGACCCTTCATTGCGAGGAAAAAATATAGCGACCCTATGCATGCGAGGAAAAAAAAAAAAATTGGACTAGGCATTCATGTAGTCTACACACAGGGACCGGTCAATAGTGACATTTTGTTCATTTAGGTCCTTTGTGTGAAAACACGACAAGATCCACTACAATTGACACCCATGTTTGTCATTGGGTCTTACTTGTGTTGGGGGGACATGTAGGTACTTGACCAGAGGCCGGTATGAGGCAGCGGGCATATGCAACCTTCATGCGAGGAATAAAATTATGCCATACCTTCTATCGGCGAGGATAATTTTAATAAAAAAAAACAAGGTGACAGGGGTATGAGGACAGCAGACAAGGAAAGAAGAACACTACGATTCCGACTAAGCAGGTTGTAAAAAAATTGCAATTGCCATAGGATTGTGCCGAAATCCTACGTGTATAGACGCGGATGTGCCTTCGGGTTTGCAGTATCGATTATGTAAAAGAATGTTCTACAGATAAAACTATTCCTAGGAATGATCGCATTTAATAGTACTTAGGAATATGCCTTTGCGCGTAAAAGAGGGACGCCGTCTGGATATTAGATGGTCCCATATACGTTTGCAAGGGACTATAACGTAACAGAAAAAAACAAAAGCCTCTCGACATGCGATCACCGCAGGACAAAAGTGAAAGGAGAATAGAGTGCCACCAAATACTACTTTCATCTTTGTTGCAAGATATAAAATAAACAATGGAATTACTTAAAATAAATATGCGCAGAAATCATTTAATTCTAAAATGTTAGTAAAAGTTAAGGATCTAAATGATAATCTATCCTGGCTGGCAGAAGGCAGGCGGCCACACATTTTAATGACAACAATTCTGTTATACACACGCTGACGTTTGGTTTCCTGGCTCAACGTAGCGGTACCGATATTCTTTCATATCACGTCTAACCGCTTTAAAAAAAAAAGAAAATGCGGTTAAACACCTTCAAAGATTTCTCTTTTGGGAAACGGAGATTTTTTGTAATGCTGGTATACAAATATTCAGACACCTCTCCAAGTTAGAGATTCGTTATTATTACCCGTTAAGTTGTTCCCCAAGTGAGCAAAGTTGTAGTGTAATTAGCCCCCTTCAGCTCCATAACTGACATATAGAAATAGCGCACACTGAGGTGATAGATAATACACTTGCTCTATTTTGTTAACCTTGGTGAAGAATAAAAAGATGACCTGCTCCTTTTTTTCAGGAATGTGTTAAAGTGCAACGTTATTTTAAAAGGCGGCTTAAAAAAAAACAAAACATGGTATCAGTTTTAATTTAATACGGAATTACAAGAATAAAAAGTGTCAACAAGAGTCTATTCCGCCAAAGTTTGGAGGGACAGATTCGTGATCTAAATAGAATACAAAAAGCAAGAGGAGCTTTCATTGCATTGGGAAATATATGGAGATCAAGAGAAATCGGATCCAACACGAAAATAAGAATCTTCAAACCAAATGTGAAGTCAGTCCTATTGTATGGCTCTGTAACATGAAGAACAACAAAGACAACAACCAAAAAGCTACAGACTTTCATAAATGGGTGCTTGCGTAGAATAGAGGGATTAAAATGGTATGACAAGGTTACCAACGTGGAACTGAGGACAAGAACTAGACAAGTGCCAGTGGAACAAGAGATGAGAAGAAGACGATGGCGATGGATAGGACACACACTGAGGAAACCTGTTGATAGCATTACAAGGCAGTCCTTGTTCTGGAACCCCCAGGGCAAGAGGGGCAGAGGTAGACCAAGAAGCACATGGAGAAGAGAGCTGGAAACAGAGGTGAAAATGATGAGGAGAACGTGAAAAGAACTTGAGATGATGGCACGTGACAGGAGGACTTGGCATGTGTTTGTTGAAGGCCTATGCTCCTTTGGGAGTGGAGGGTGTAATGATGGTCATTCCTTTCCCTTTCTATTCATCATGGCTTAAGCAAGTAGTAAGAAAATGGAGAGGGAAAGAGAAGAAGCATAAAAACAAAAGAATTAAAACCAAAACAATAAAAGTGCGAAACATATGATTTTCTTATCGTAGATCTAGGCAGTCTGTATGTTATTGCTAATGAAGGCGGGGAAACATAGGTAACTAGTCACACTTATAACAGGCAGAGGAAATCGGTAGTTTCCTAAAGATGTACAAAAATCCGTATGATTTCATGCATGGGTTTAACCTAGGGTTCCCCATAATGTTTTTGTTAAAAAAAAAAAAAAACCGGGACCATTTCGTTCCAAATTTTTACCTAAAAACCCCCGGACTTTTTGGTAAAAAAGAAAACAACGGGAACATGTTTAAACAATTAAGGTTAAGAAGCACAAAATAAAATCTAATATATATTATATGGTTGCAGCACTTAATCAAATACAGATATCTGGTATAAAAAAAATACACACCATTAATTTAACTACCCACTACCTCTTAACTACCCACACAACTTCCACTTTAAATAAGGATATGTTATATTACATAACAATTTTCGTAAATTAGAAAAATTCGAACCTTTATAATAATAATACACAATAAGTACAAGTTTATTTATTCAGATTCTTCCATGATATAATATTTATCAGATTTATGGGCCTGTTTAAGAAGTTTTTTTTCTTCTGATCTTTGGACATAGAACTCAGCAACAAGAGAATTTCCTTTAAAATGGGTCTGTTATAATTGGTTAAAGCTGTCACTGTCTTCAATTTTAAGTCGGTTTTTTTCGTCTGTCACGAAGCGCTTTTATTGAATGATAAAAACACGTTCAATAACAGGCTGGGCATTGGATACTCTGCAGTGCCAAAACAAAAAACTAACTAGCGCATTTCAGGTTCTCAGCAATTTCATATCCTGCTTTGTAAAATGAGGGCGAGACATCTCACAAAACCATTTTTCACTGACAACTTTGATCCTTCAGTTCACTTCCACACCTTCAAGATTTTTACTTTCACCAAATATTTTTTTCACACATGCAAGACTCATCAAATAAGTCGCTCTTCATTCACAGTAAAAATTTGGTGACACGGTCTTCGTGAATATGATAGCTTTCATTGGATGTTCTCCAAGTCCACAGACTCCCTTTCGCCTTCAGAATTGATCCACCATCCCATGAGATGAAGTAGGCGTAAGAAATTGGTGTACCACCACTTCTCTGAATAATAGTTCAATGCAGGTGTCATATAGAAAATCTACTAGCATAGCTTTGAAAACTTTTCAACTGTAATGTGTCCTTCTTTTTTCTTATTTCTTGCAACTCGATTTCATCACCGTAGTAGTTAAGGAAACTTTTCTGCCTTCTTGTTGTTTAAATTTTTTCCACCAGTTTGTTTATGTCATCCTTCACTTCAATTACTGTTGTCCTCTTGCTTTTCTACACATTTGATGGTATCAGAAAAGGTTTTTAAACTGGCTCGGCAAATGAAATGGCAATGAGTGTTAATTGATAAGTGGATTTTTCAAAGGAAATATTTGAGACTGGTAGGAACATTTGTGAAATGGAAAGGAAAGTACAGTATGACCTCAATGGCAGGGAAAATGTCAATAAACTCTCCTGGACTGCAGGCAATGAGGAGAGAGGCCATCGTGGCTTGCATGTTTAACCACAACAATACAGTTTTATATTCGGTATTGGTGAATTCGTCAAGATGATTTTTGAGTTCACTCACAACTCGTACACAATAAATGTGGAATTGTGGTAAATCTTGTTAATTATTAACTGAAGATCAATAGGTAAGCAATCCGCATAGCAATCTGCCACAGCATTATGTATCTTCACATGTGGGGCAGGACAACCAATACAATTAATTGTTCAGTGTTTTTTCTTGCATTTTGAAGTAAGATTATTCTGTTCCCTTTCTCTTCTTTCCACGCAAAGTTTGTATTCTGTATTATCCTGCTGATATAGCAATAACCTTTTTAAGGAGATCTGACTTCTTTAACACTTCCAATACATAATAAAATAACAGGTCTTAAGTATCACCGCCTAAATTAACTAACTCCAACACCTTCACCTTCACAAAATCTTTTACGCTGCATTGATAATATCTCACGAACACAAGAGGCACTAACTTCAAACTTCTTTGTCCAAGTGGTTGATGAGTCGATTTAATACTGATATGAAAACGAGCTTCTTTTAGCTCTTCATCACTCTGCTTTGTCGCAATTGGCGCCAATAACATTGGTGATTATTGCCTTGCACTTTGTTTGACGAACATCTGAATTAATCGTTGAATTAGGTTTTTTTCCACGGATGGGCTGTTGATGCAGTCGCATGGACTTAAAGCTGGGGTTAGGCTCACCGCCGTATGTATGAAGCGAAGGTTGCTTCATGTGCTGTGCCATATAGATAACTTGTTTTTTCCATTATCCTGTTTCACTCTGGGTTTTTGCATTTAAGATAATTGACTTAAACTTTGCTGTTGCAAGCCTTACATTTCAACAGCTCAGCTCCTTTATGTATATTCGTTTTCACGTGGTTGACTTACGTCTGACCGACCACCCATCAGTGGAAATGCAAAATTGTAGAGCTGCATAAAGTGCATTCCACATTTTTCATCTATCTATCACCTTTAATGAAAGGTAAATTTGCTCGTTGTAATGTTATCATTTATACTACGCTCCTACACAGTTTCGGCCATTATTGCGGATGAAAAACGATAAAAATTTCTGTTATAAATAATGGCTATATCCCACGCATTATGTCATATGGTAGATGCTCAACTGATAACATCTGTTTTGGTCCGACTTTTATTCGAAATTTTTGTTCGAGATTCAAAACCGAGCGTCCCACTGTAACCAAGGGAATTGATAAATAACTACTACTAAAACACGGAATAAAATCCCGTTTAACCCAAAAGATTAGGGGGGGTTTTATTTTTTCCAAGAAAGGACCCTTAAAAAAGCGGGACATTTGAATAAATTCGGGACACCGGGTCATTTTATCAAAAAACCGGACTGTCCGCGGGTAAAAACGGGACGGAATGGAACCCCTAGTTTAACCCCCGATTTCTCTCGTTTCTCGGTGGCAGCCGACATGCAAAGTGATCATCTGGCGTCGCGTCACATTCATTTTTATAACGGAGAGGTTTGAGGAACAATGATATATCTTCTTTCACAGATTGGAGAACGGGAAGTTTTCTTATCATTCCTCGTATACAAAAGAACTATCTGAGTTCCTTTAGAAAAAACGGCAATACATATTACCCACTATTTCAGCTATCACCGCCACCACAGCCTTCATTCCGCGGGCATGTTATACAATTTGTGACGAAATATATAGGTTATACATGGGCTGACTAGCACACAAAAAAATAAATGCTGACAAAACCATCGTCATGTAGTTCACACACATTTCTACAGCAAACACAGCTGAAAAGAGCAAATGAATGCGTTGTACTTACTCCATTTTTAATCGCATATTCCGTCCTGTGTGGGTCTTTGAAGAGGACGCTACACCTTCATAAATAAAAAAAAAGAAACAGAAAAAACTGCTACTCTCCCCGGGCATATATTAAAAGGGCAAACTAAATTACAAGAGCTACATGGGGACTGACACTCATGGCATGAAAACATATTGCTAACTGAATCACTATCACTGCAAAGGGCGAACGAAATGCTTTTGGTTCCGGTTTTCTCTTGTAGCCTGAGGGCTCAACTATTTGTAGTTGATGAATCTCATGAACCTTAAGAAGTGGAAGAGCCTACATCCTATATACGTATAAAATATCAATACTTCCTAGACGGGCATCTTCACAGCCTATTTTGTTGAGCAGCTTCCTTTCCTTCTTAAAGGACACACAACCATAGCCGATAACTCACATTTCCTCTATTCCAGTCTTTCCCAAGACTGTACCATAACTTTATATTCTCTTAAAGGAAATGTCTGCTAGCTCGCTTTACACTTCGCTTTCCTCATTCCTGATGGTCTCCGAGCTCTCTAGTTTTTCCTGACAGCGTACCAGCGCACCTACCCCTTCTAGCGCTACTCTCTTCTTCTTCTCTTCCGTTCCTTAGCCGACGAACCAGACCAATGCAGTCTGTGGCCATTACGCCTTAGCGGCGATCTTAGGGCAACAAGAATTATCCGTTGTTCCGTTACGCCTAAAGGCGTTTAATTGTACAAACAGATTATTAATTGTTGTTTCAGTAATACAATGGGGGTTGGAACTAGCAAGACGTTTGCATGATCCTTTATCCCCTTTTTGTTTGGCCCCAGTAAATAACTACAGGGGACAATGAATAATTTATCTTTGAAAGAATTTGGTCAAAAAAGTCAAGTCTCAACTAAACTAGGTAGGAAAGAAACAGCAGGGAAAGATTATATTGACAAGTGAAACTGATACAAAGAATGTGCCCATGATGGGTATCATATATGCCACCCTCTACAAAGGGAAACATAATAGAATCAGTGGGGGGCAGCGGGAAAATGGAGTGCAGAAAGACCCATGCTTTTTTTATTGATAAAACACATCAAAAAACCTTTTTAGATGTTTTCAAACAACTTCTCATTTTTTGAAAAGCCTTTTTGCACTCTCAGCCATACTACAGGGACAGTCCTATTGTGAAAAAATTCCTTGAAGGGCTTTTTTTTGGGATCATTCCCCCCCCCCCCCCCACCTTAACAACTTCGGTTTATTACAAACCCACTCATTAAAAAAAAAAAGCCTCGAATATGCCTTAATTTTTTCATCCTGCAACTGTGTCGTTTTTCCCTGGTTTTTTTGAGGCAAATCTTAAAACCTTTTTTGCCGATCGGTTATGAAAAAAGGATGGACCAGGAGTTTACAATGCAGGGCACCAGGAAATATTACCGGACTTCTTCCGATTAATCAGGACAGTATCCGGAGGATGTTATTACATTTTTTTTAGTAGCGTTTTACTAGCCCATCTACACCTTGAGGGCCTCAATGGACTGGCGCCAGAAAACCATTCAGAGTGGGCCATACTCTCACAAGTTCATACTGAACAAATTAAATGGAACCTCACAACTTTTTTGTTTTTTTTTTCCTAAACCACTGGGAAAAGGATCTTGAATAAATGCCAGCTTTGTGTACAATTGCCAATTCCCCCTCCCGCGGCCCTCCCCATTCTCACATCCAACCACATTCCTCAAAAAGGAAACTCTCAAAACTCAAAAATAGATTCATAGAACTGAATTGGTAGGGGTCAGCATAAAAGCTGGTACCTGGTCTCCAGGCTTGGGGGTTTTAGCACAGGAACCGACACCCCTGTCTATGTAAAAAAATCGCACACGTTACGAAAGGCAAACAAATGGAAAAAACTTTGATGCATTGACGGGACATACCGGAGATTTAAGGCTCGTTTGACTGCCAGTGGTGAAAGCGAGAGGAAGCACATTTGGCATGAAAACCGGATACCATGACCGCAAAACACGAACCAGAATCGGGTTTTGGAAGTGTCTGAACTATGATTGAGGCAGGTAAGCTAAGACCAAATCACAGGAGAGTGATGGAACTACAAACTACATGTCCTGGGAAAGTGAGAGCAGATGGACCGGGACGGGAAGAAATTTCTAAAACTATAGATAGAGATACAGGGAGAATACATGTACTTTCACTCTGGTTGAGAGGATGGTCAGCACAACGTAAGTGTGTAGCCATATATCCTGAAGACATGGGAAATGGAATAGGTCTTTACTGGAATGGGAAATCACCATCTCCACCAACAGGGACTGCCATAAGAAACAAGGGACTGAATAGGGAGAATTTCACCAAACACCACAATTTTCCAATGCTGTGCACTACCAACAAAACGGACAGCTGATGAAGAGATCAAGGACGAGGTTCTATCAACAGGTACAATAGGAAGATGGAAGATAAGGAAACTGCCACCCCAGGTACGATTCTTATATATTGTAATGAAAGACCTAGAAATGCGAAAGGTTGGAAACTCACAATAAGTACTTTAATGAAAAGGAGTAATGGGGAAAAATGCGGTAGTGCGAAACAGTAAATGAGAATTGGGGACAAATTAAATAAGCACTTCTGGCAAGTATTATACATCCTGGATCATTGGTAGGAACAACTTTTTCCACCACAAAGATTGTGCACACAAGTTAACGTGGGAGATAACCAAAGGACGGGTCAGAAAACCAGGATAGATTCCACATAATTGATCAATTGGCAAGATGGAGACATGCAATTATAAAGACGTGTAATGTAAGAAGAGTGAAGGATGTGGGAAGTGATAGTAGTATAGTATGCTGTTTACGACGCGAATTGTGGCGGATGCGCGTGACTTTTTATATAAGGAAATACGCCGGTCATGGTGGCGATGCGCACTGACTTTTTAAATAGAAAAATACTCCGCTCGGTTGTGGCGGATGGCTGTAAACTTTTTTTGCTATTTAAAAGTCACTGGCATCCGCCCAACACATCGGGATGGCGTTATTTACTTATATATAATAAGCACGCGATCCGACCAACATTTCGCGTCGTAAAAAAACATACTATACTACTATCATTCACACATCTTTTCACCCTCTCTTAATTGCACGTCTTATATGCTGTATCCATCTGCCATGATCATTTATGTGATCTATCTGGTTCTGTCCCATCCGTCAGCTTGGTCCATTGCCCACGCTTAACTTGTGCCACTTCTTTGTGTTGAAAAGTGTTCCTCCAATGACCAGGTTGTTAATGACTGCAGAAGCTTACTTAATTGGTCCCATTCTCATTTTAACTGTTCCACTGCCGGCATTTCCCCAATTACTCTTTCATTATAAGTTTGTGTGTCCAACTTTCGCAATTCCAGGTCTCTTCATAATATAAAAGACTCGTACCCTGGGTGCAGTTTCACACAATTTCCTTTTGTACTGTTGATCCGATAGAACTCGTCCTTGATCTTCCTCATCTGTCAAACCTGTCGTTTGTTCGTGCAACAGCATGGTTTAATTGTGGTGTGTGGTGAATCTCACCTTTCAGTCTTGTTCTTATCAGTCTGTTGTTGATGGAGTCCTCCATTCAAGTAAAGACCCTTTCCATTTCCTTTCTTCTCGGATAATGGCATACACCTTCGTTGTCGCTGACACATAGCTCTTCTACCAGAGTAAAGTACTGTCTTCCAATGGAACCTGTTTTTGGGGTTCCCCGCCCCCCCCAGGTCCATATGCTCTCTGACCTTCATGTTCCAGGGACCCCACCCTGTTAGTTCCTCATCTCTCCTGTGAGATTTAGTCTTAAGCTTTCCTGCCTCCATCATAGTTCTGAAATTCCAAAACCCGGGATTCTGGTTTCGAAATGTTTTGCGGTCAGGGTATCAGGTTTTTCATGCAAATGGCTTCTCTCGGCTTTAACCACTGGCTGTCTCATACGAGCATGAGACTCTCGGATGGGGTCCCGTCATTGCATCAAAGTTTTTCCATTTTGTTGCCGTTTTCCGTAAAAACATGTGCGATTTTTTTACATAGACAGGGGTTACGTCGGTCCTGTGCTAAAAACTCCCCCCTGCCTGGTAGGACCCTGGGTACAGCTTTTGTTGATCAACCCTCCAAGAGTCTTTAGGAAGGCCAAGCTTGGTTTGAACACTACAGGAGTAAAGCTCCCAACAGCATAGCTATGGGGGTTGTCAGGAGTTACACAAGACTGCCATACCGTATACAGGGTTTTAGCGTTACCATTGTAGGGCAGGCTCCCTGAGGGTTATAGGTCCAATATGAAATTGGGGGGGGGGGGGGGAAACCTTTCTGTCAGATGGAAGTTTTTGTGGCGGGGAGTTGGAGGCCCAACTAGACCTGCCATGTAAAAATAGTTAGCCTATAAATATTCGGCCCCCCCCTTTTTTTTTTAAATTGAAATGGCTCTCGAGAAAACAATTGCTGCGGATAGAATTTCCCCCCAAAAGCCAACTGTGCTCAGTAAAAAAAATCGTCATAATTTTTTCCCATAACCGACGGGGGCATTTAGTCCCCCCCCCCACTGGTTGGGAGTTACGACATAGTCTGAGGATGAGATCAAGACTACAAGAGCTTTTTTTGTGTCCAAAAATGGGTTTGTTATAACAAAAGTGTTATTGTTGGGGGTAATAGATGCCTGTCTCCTTGCACCCTCCGATATTCCGAACCAGTGGAATCATGCCCACATTTTCCTATTGGTGTTTATTAGACCTAACTGAATGGATGTTGAATATTAATGAAATGCTAGTTAGGTCTTTCAACAACTAACCTGGTATCCCTATTGTGATTTTTTTATTCCCTTTCTTTCTCCAGGACTCCCCCTGCTTGGATTTTTATTTACCTTTTTTCCCCTCACAGTTTATTGTCCCTTACGAGGCTTGCTTTTTTTTTGGACTACCTATTCCCGCGCAACTCCACTAGAAATAATTGTCAAAGATATGTCCGTTGAACTCAAAGGGTAATTGAGTCGATGGACCTATTCAGCTTGCCTTATGAGGAGTCCCGTAGCGATTAGACGGGCACAGTAGATTCATCACCAGCCTTGCATAGTCCCACAAATTTTGGGATTACGGAAAAAACCAACAATTAAATATTTCCCCTGTTTGTTACAAAGATAAACGCCCCCCCCCTTTAGGCCCCCGTAAACGGAAACAAACGGGGGGGAATTTAATGTTGCCATAGTCGCCGATAGGAGTAATGGCCACAGTACTGATTGGTCGGTCGTCGGCTAAGGACCGAGAAGAGAAGAAAGAAGTAGCGATAGGGGGTAGGTGCGCTGCGTCCAAGGAAAAATAGAGAGCTCGGAGAACACCATTCAGAATGGAGGAATGGAGAAGTGTTAAAGCGAGCAGGACATCTAAGAGAAAATAAGTAGGTACGCAGTCTTGGGAAAGCTGGATAGAGGAAAATGTAGATATGGCATGGTTGGTGTCCTTTATGTAGAAGGATGCTGATCAAACACATAGGCTGGGATGAATGCCGTCTAGGAAGTATGAGATTTTATACAGTATACTAGGATGAGGCTCTTCCCACTTACTGATAGGTTCCATGGGTTCGATCTACTACTATAGTTAGCCCCCAGGACAAGTAAACGGAAACCAAAATAGCATTTCGTTACGCACTTTGACTGTGATGGATTCCAGTTAGCAAATATGTTTCATGCCATGAGTGTAGCCTCCATGAGCTTTGTAATTTAGTTGCCTTTTAATATATGCCCGGGAGTAGCAGTTTTTCTGTTTCTTTTTTTTTTTTTTTTAAGTGGTCTCTTCAAGACCCACACAGGACGGTTTTGCCATTAAAAATGTGAGTAAGTACATAAAACGCATTTCCATTTGCTCATTTCAGCTGTGTTTGGCTGTAGAAATTGTTGTTGTACAATGACGAGGGTTGTCAGCATGTTTTGGTCCTGTACAGCCCAATGGTATAAACCTTATTTTAGTCACATTGTAATAACCATGCCCGTGGATGATGGCTGTTGGTGGTCGGTGATAGCTGATATAATGGTAATATGGTTGCAGGTTAAAGGAAAACAGATAGTTTCTGTTGTTTACGAGAATGATAAGAAAAAACTTCGCCTGTTCTCCAACTGTGTAAGAGATATATCATTGTTCCTCACTTCTCCGCTAAAATTGAATGTGGATTCGCGACGCCAGGAGAGTCATTGCTCATGTCGGCGCCACCGAAACGAGAGAATCGGGGGTTAAACTAGGGTTCCCATTCGTCACGTTTTTCCGGGACAGTCCGTTTTTGATAAATTGTCCGGTGTCCCGAATTTATATCCCTAATGTCAACAGCTTTTTAAGGGTCCTTTCTGAAAAAAAAAATTCTTTGGGTAAACGGATTTTATTTCCGTGTTTTAGTAAGTGTTACTTTATCAATTCGGTTACAGTGGTTTAGACCCTAGGTTCTTGAATCTCGAATCAAAACATTCAGAAGTGACCAATACAGTGTTCATTCAAGTGAGCATTTACACACTTCACTATGGGACTTAATGCGTATTAGCATTAGTATACAGTAATTTTTATCGTTTTTCATCCGCATAATGCCGAAAACGTTTTTTTTTTTAGGATGCAAGTATAATTTGATCAACTTTACAATAGAATTTCTACTTCATTAAAGGGTTGTTAGAATATGAAAAGTGTGGATTTGCACTTTATGCAGCTCTAAATTTTGCATTTCAACATGGTGGTCGGTCAGACTAGTCAAAACCACGTGGGGAAACGAAAAAAAGAAAGAGATGTTGAAAGTAAGGATTCCAACAGCAGTAATAAAGTCATTTCTTAAATGCAAAAACCCAGAGGTGAATAAGGAAATGGAAAAACAGTTAATCATTGGCTGCACATGTAGCAACCCTGTTATCTAACGGCGGTGCATAACCCCAGCTTTAAGTCCATGGTACTGCATACAACTGCACATACGTGATAAAACTTTTCAACGATAATTCAGATGTTCGCAACAAAGTGCACATCGGAATAATCACCAATGTTATTGCGCCATTTGCGACACAAGCAGTAGAGTGAAGAAGAGCTAAAAGAAGCTAGTTTCATATCAGTATTATTCGACTCATCAAACCACTTGGACACAATAGTGTTAGTGCCTCTGGTCGTGAGATATTTTATCAGGCAGAGAAGGTTTCGTGAAGGTGATGAAGGTGTTGGAGTAGTTTAAACTTTAGGCGGTGAAAACTTCAGAACTGTTATTTTCTTATGTGTTGAAGCTCGTTACAGAAGTCAGGATCTCCTTAAAAAGGTTTATTGACTGTATCAGCAGATAATTACAAATACTAACTTTGTGGAAAGAAGAGGAAAGAACAAGAATAATCTGTAATTCAAAATGCAAGAAAACCACTGAACAAATCTAATTGGTATTTGGTTGTCTCTGCACATGTGATAATAATCTGTGCAGATTGCTGCGGATTGCTTACCTATTGATCTTCAGTTAATAATTAACAAGATTTACAGCAATTTACACACATTTATTGTGTAGAGTTGAGGAAACTCATACTCATCATTGCGAATTCACCAATACAGAATATAAATTAAACTGTTTTTGGGTATAACAGCAAGAACAGATTGCTCTCTTTTGCCTGCAGTCCTGAGGTTATTGACATTTTCCCTGCATTGAAGTCATACTTATTTCCTTTCCATTCACAAATGTCCTTACAGTCTCAAATATTTCTTTTGAAAATCACTTTCAAGTCACTCCTGCATTTCATTTCCTGCCAGTTTAAAAATCCTTTTCTGATACATCACATGTGTTAGAAAAGCAAGAGACAACAGTAATGAAGTGTAAGGATGTAATATAAACAACGGTGGTAAAATTAAACAACAGGAAGGCAGGAAAAGTTTCTTACTAATACTGTGAGATAAATTCCAGTTGGCATGAATTAGAAAAAGAAGGACACATATAGTTTGATAAGTTTCAAAGCTATGCCGTAGATTGATATGGGACACTGCATTGAATATCATTCAAAGGAGGTGGTGTACCCATTTCTTACGCCTCTTCATCTATGGATTGGATCAATCTGAACGGGAAAGGAGTATCGTTGACTTGGAAAGCACACATACAAGAATGCTACATTTCAACGAAGACAGTTCACCAAATTTTAATGTGATGAAGTGGACTTATTTGATGAGTTATGCATGGTGTGTGAAAAAATATTGTGAAAGATAATTTGAGTTGTTGGAGGAACTGTTAGGATCAAAGTGTCTGTGAAAAATGGTTGTGTGATGTTCTCGACTCCATTTTTCAAAGCAGGATTTAAATGCTGAGATCATGAAATGCCATAGTTTTAGTTTTTTTTGGCACTGCAGTATCCCAATGCAGCTGTTGAACGTGTTTTTTATTATATAAATGGCCTTGGACAGACGAAAAAAAAACAGGATTAAATTTGAGACAGTGAAAGCTTTAAACCATTATAATGAACCATTTTAAAGGATTTCTCTTGTGCTGAGTTCTATGTCCAAATATCAGTAAGAAAAATAATACTTCATTGATAAGCCCATAAATCTGAAAAATATTCTCGATGAATCTGAAATTAATAAACTTGACTATTTGTGTATTATTTTAAAGGTGCGATTTTTCTAATTAAGTATGATATGTAATTTATATTTCTTTTTTTAAGTGGGGGAAGTTGTGGTTGTTAATGTGTGTATTTTTTTAAATGTATCTTATTTTTAAGTGCACATACTTTTAATATATAATTAGATTTATTTGTGCTATTACCTTAAACTTTTAACATGTACCCGTTTTTATTTACAAAATATTGTCCGGGGTTTTTTAGGTCAAAAATTTGGAAATTGTCCAGGTTTTTTTTTAATACATAAACATTATGGGATACCCTAGGGTAAACACCTTGCATGAAATATGGATTTTGACTTTTTAGGATAAAACTAACGTTTCTCATGCTGTTAAGTTGACTTTATCCTATGTTTCCCGCTTCATTGCAATAATCTGAATTGGAAACTTGATTATACAGTTATGAAAATTTATGTTTCGCCTTTTTTGTTTTGTTTTATATTTTGTTTTATGTTCTTCTATCTTATCTTTTGTATATTACTTGATTAGCCATTGAGATAGTCATTATTTCATATCCCTTCCACTCCCTAAAGGGGATTCTGGCATGGACTCTATTCTATCTGAGCACTTCCACATTGGAAGACACAAGGGACTCAGGGATATGCATGAGATTTAGGTGAGCTGGATAAGGCGCAAGAACAATGATAGGGGAAAAAGAGGAGGCAAATGGCAAGAATAGAGAAGAAGAAATGAGGGAGGCGGGGCTAGTACAAGTGGTAAACCCAAAGCCGGGCATAACAGCGGGGCCCGCGGCAGACGGGGGCGACAACTGTTATTGGTACAAGGAAGGGGTTGAGAGACGACCCAACCCTGATATATGGGACACGAGCCGAAGAATGGGAGTGTGAAGTGAATGAGAATCTGGGCATGGTAGGACGACTGAGAAGGGGGAATATCGGCTAAGGTGGATGATGCTCGACGGGCGAAGATGGGAAATAAATAAGGGCCCCAAGAGTTCGTTAAGGGCACGGCAATGCGTATATGGGGTCTGAAAGGACGCATGAGCAGTAAGATATGATAACCACTTAAGGGAGATAAATGCGTTTGGAAAAAGGCGTGAGGGGGGCGGGGGGACTGGGAGCTGGGGGCGGGCAGCAATGGAGGTATGTGCACAAATGAATATTGTGTACAGGTCTCTAGGATTATTGCGGTGCGCACGGACAAGGCGATTAGTGGAAGGTTGGGGGAGGGACGTGGACGGTTTAAAACAGATAACACCTGGGAGAGGGTCGAGAAATGTGTGGAGAAACAACTTGTGATTGGGGCTCTTGAGAAAAGTGGGACAGGGGGGGCAATGGTTGAGCCCCCAAGTGTAGATAGTGACGGAGAAACCAAGAATTTTTAGCTGGTAGTGAGCGGTTTGTAAGCCGCCGCGGGTCATAAGGTGTAGGAAGGGGTTGGAGCGAACGCGTTTTTAAGGTCGTGACCTGGGGGGGGGGGGGGGGTGGGTTGAAGAGGAGTTCTTGTTCCAGGCCTCGTGACTTGACGGGCTCATTATCATGGAGGCTTTTTCTATTATTTATCGGTTCTATAGGAGGCGAGAACTCTGGAGGAAAAATGCCAGGTTTTTTTTGTTGATTACAGCGATCGTTCGTCGTGATCCTACACTGGGGCATCCACCAATGGACGAAGTGAGTCTGATAATGGCATACCCTCGAACGGGGGCCCCTTCTTAAAATACAATTTGATAATTGCGCGGAACTTGGGCCCAGGAAAGGTAAGTATAACGATATCTCGATCTGGGTCGGGGTGCACCCACCACAAAAACCACCTACCAACAAAAAGCCCCACAAGGTTGTAGGGCAGTAAATGAAGAGTATATATTTTGCGAAAAGGCTCGCGAAATTATTGTGTTTTGTAGGGGTTGCGTCGAAGCCCTAATCCAGAATGCGGGGGAGGCGGGGGGGAGGCTTATGCAGCCGGGGATGCAGGAGTGTCGTGATTTGGATGTTGCCATGGAGGCACAACACAGGTAGACAGAGGGTCGTCATGGTATTCTAAGGATCGGAGTAGATCAGCTATCTCCAAGACGATAAATGTTGAATTTATGTTGGGGTATGATCGTGTGTTATTGGGACCAGACCAGGCAGCGGGATACTGACAATCGAGATGCATTTGAGTGAGTTGATGCGCAGCCTCATGCTGGTTTAAAAGGGTAAGTTATGGAGTACCCGTGGTTGGCCGGTGTGGACACACAGCGAGATTGGAGTGGCAGGTTGCGATTGACTGGGCGGGTCGCGCGCGTGGGGAGGAATAAACATGTTGTATATAGTCCAAATCGGGCGCGCACACATCTGTCGGCACGGACGAGTTCCATCGTGGGACCCACCGCCCGCTTCCGTGCGCTCACCCCGGGTGTGTCGGCCATTGCGGGGGCGGTTTCGGCATCGACCCCACTCTCACAAAACACCGTTTGGAAAATGTCTGGGCTCGTAGGGCGAACGCACAGGGACGATTTGATGAGCCTGGAAGCTTGGTACGGCTGTGGGCTAAGAGGAAATCGGAAATAGTTTATCGCCCCCCTCGTCTTTGAAATTTATTTTGTCATTATTATGACTGCATTACCCGAAGCACCATCCGCGTCTTACTCGCTCGGATCTGGGGCACTCTATTTCTAGGCAAATTGCAATTTTTACAGCTTGCGCAGTGGGTTTCTGACGTCGGTATCTTCATTCGTCTGCCTCTGCCTCATTCCACTGGTCTACCCTTTTTTTTTTTTCTTTTATTATGTCCTCGCATGTCCCGGTTGCTATTTATTTTTTTACTCGCATGAGGTTGCATTTGGCCACATGCACCCCCCATCTAAGTAGCTACGTCGGGATTGTCTATGGGCAACATTATATGTTCCTAACTCGTAAACACTTGGTTATTTATATGGGGGAGGGCGGCCCTGTTGGTTGAAGGCGGGCGGGGGGATATATTTCTTTGGTCTTAAGTATGGTATGTATTGGGATAGTGGTTTTCTTGATTTACCAACGGGCATGGAGGCGTGTACTTGGTTAAAGTAGTAATTGGGGGGGGGGGAAGGGGATCCGAGGACCATCATGAGACTTACAAGCCAAAAAGACCACAGGGGATGATCGGTGGGAACAAGAAGACATGGTCCCTAAGGGCGAAACCAGCTGGGTACAGACTTGGGCACCAACGCCACACACAGCGGCCTAGTAATAACCCAAACCCGGTCAATTATACCTTGTCCAGTAACAACTTGGGTAACTTCTTCGGCCGTGATAAGGAAATAATGCGGGTTGAGGCAGAAGGGGGACGATACTATTCCCGTAGTAAACGACTTCGGTATAAAGCATGGATTGGGAGCAACGGGGCGGGCAGGGGACGGGGTGGGGAACATAGAGCAGCGGCGGAACCAAAATAACACCCCCCCACACAAATCACCTGACCCCAGGGAGCATCTAGCGTGGTCCCAAAACAAGAGATCAACTGACCGTCCCCCGCGGGGACCCGCATCTTTGCGCCCCACCCGCCACTATCACAATCAAGGATTACTCGGGGCATAAGTACACAACATGGGTACAACACCTCACAAAATTGATGTCCACCCCAAAAGGTCTTCTCGTGGGGTCCTATTGTTAGGTGTGAGCGAGCGCGTGAGGAGATATATCGTAGACCCCGGTCATGTATATACTTGACTTCAGTGAACACAGGTACCTCCCGGTCACCTCTGTGGTCTAGACCTCCTGTGATTAAGTGCACACTTTTGCAAGGTTGTGGGGAGCGGGGGGGCGGCTGAGGGGGTAGGGGGAGCATGTGGGGGGTACCAAAGCGCTTGGTCCACACACACACCCCCGGTCGACATTGTCACACAGCAACAAAGCGTCACACTAAGTGCTCCTCTTCCTGACTGTGTCACCCCCCCACACACCCCCCCCCCCCCCCCCCCCCCCACCCCCCCCCACATAAAAAATAGAAGGTCCCACTTGGTACTATATTGGGGGCATAGGGTGGGTTTCTGGACTGTCGTCGTTCCTCACACAATCCAACGTGATACATATATGTCATACATTGAAGATGTCTCGGCGGCCTTACCCCGGTCCACCTGTCGTGCTAGACTTTTTTTTGTTTTCATCGAACGTCGTGGGTCCGCTTTGTCACCGCCACTAACAAGCGCTCTGTCAAACAGACACACCATGTACCCCTACTCAAGGACAGAACACAAAATGACAAAACACATGTCCGTCATCTCCTGTTAGTGTTCTTCTGTTGTTCTCACCCACAACGGTGTACCTAAGTGTCACCATGATTGTCAAACACTGTTTACCACAGGTCCCTGGGTAGTAGCAACCATTGTCTTTGTTGACTTGGACAATACGGCAGCCGTTGTTTTTGACGTTGGGGGTCCATCCATAGGAAAGCATTTTCCGTTATATAATGCCGCAAGCAGGAATTATAACGCGATGTGTCTCTTGGTTTTGAGTTAAGGGGGTTAGGCGGAATAGTAATTAAAAAAACATGGTTTAAGAAATAAGGAATGGATTTGAATAAAGATATTTGTCTTGATTTAATGCGGCAAGATTAATAATGAGTTGTGATACTAATACTTTGAATCAACAGGGGAGGAGAACTCCATGAATATTAAGGTCAACCCGACAGAGGTAAAACACGTTAATCCGCTGCACTTCTATTTAACTTTAGTTAGGTTTTGGGGTGTTGGTGAAATTTATGGTTTATGATTATGTTCTTAGATAGAAATGGTTATAGCACGACCTTTAGAGCGAAGACAACTATTAGTTTAGTAAAATTATGCAGAACGCAAAATAAATTGGATTGTCCGTATACTATGTCTATGATAACATCATTATAGTGTGTAAAAGTTTACCAGGACAACGTTACACAGTCGAACAATAATCCAGCTTGAGGTGGAGTAAAAGTTAGAAGGAAACCAATGAATTTTCAGTAAACCAAGAACACAGATCAGCTGATAATGAATTTCTATTGAGGAGATACACAACTTGGACACGCTGGTGAGCCGCGCTCAGCAATTTTTTCGGTCAGGAGGACAAGCTCCTAGTTCAGGCATAGGACAGTTAAGAGTAGGCAGGAATGTGTTCTGTCAGGGCTCAAAGTTCTATTTCTGTGGCGTAAACTGGTTTGATCATACTTCTGAACGTAGCATATAGTCCTGTGGGTAGAGTAGCTTGAAATCTGATTCAATTTGGATTAGGACAAAGACTGTTTTACATGTATTTGGTCTACGTGTTTAGGAGCGTGTTATGTATGTATATATGAAGTCAGTTGTCATCGAGGAATTCTGTGAAACACCACAACGTTAGTAGGTACTTTGACTACATATAAATTTTGTGACAACGTAGGAAATCTGCATTAATTTGGGTTATAGTATTGATTATTCATAGTGAAGCATTGTGAAATAATGAAAATGATCAAAATTAATATCCAATATCGGTTATAAACACGACGCTTACATATAACCCGGCGGAGCACTAAGAGATCTATATAGGAGTTCTACACATGTGACATTTCAAGCCTGATGACGAGATAAATAATTTGACTATCCCAAAAGTGCGTGTCCGACCGTATAATTGTAGATACTCTATAGGACAGCTTCCTCAGTGATGAGTGGAAGTGATTTAATTCGCAAGAGACTTTTTGGATTTAAATAGCCCCGTTTGTGGTAAGAAACAATATTGGTATATGTTACTAAATATAGACAATTGAATGGGTGTGATTTGTAATTTAACTATGGATCGTGAAAAAATGCGCTTCCTCTTAGATTACCACATAGGATGTGCCTAATTGGCAAGTGATTGATATTTTGATGAAGCCGATTGTTGGATGATGTGGGAATACCGTGTCACTCGTGGTGGTTCATATTTTGAATTATTGTAACTAATCGAAGTGCCTACCTACAGGAAAGATCCGATCCGAATAGCCACGCGTTCGATGAATAACAGGTATTGAGTAGGTAAATAGGAGAAGAAGCCTGTATCACTATGAATAGCTGTTCTATTTATGTGATACCATTGATAAAACTATGTGCTACACCCCTTTTCTTTACAAGGACGCCAGGTATAATGAGGGACACTTTATACATCTAAGTTAATGGGTTTGCAGCTCACGGTTACTTTCTTGTGGATTTGGTGTTACCTGGAATTTTTTAGTAACACACTATCCGATCGATATTGTTGAGATAGAATGGGTGAAATTATATTGACTGGACTTCCATTGGTTTCGCGCGAAAAAGGTTTGCTTCGATTCCTCGCACTCCGGCTGGTGATGAATAACAGCAGCTAAGTAATTCCATATTGATGGATTATACGGAAGTGGTTATCTATTCCCGCTATTATCTAGTACTCAAGTCTGTATTGGCGGTGGACTCTTGCCTAATGGATTCATCTACATTGCCGGGAGTTGGATAGTACCGGCGTGGGGAGGGTTGCGGGTAGTAGTGCTGACTGACATCGTTGGTCTGTGGGATCGAGAGGTGTGGGGGTTAGGGGCAGTGTTATTGTAAAATATTAAACATAAAAACCAAACATATTCCCTCAATACCCCATACACCCCC
>JAMPIV010020791.1:0-22213 GCA_024509875.1 Oreohelix idahoensis | reverse complement strand
ACACGTAAAGTTGGCATAGACGCTTTTTATGATTGACACTATGTAGCTTGGAATTTCATAAGCCCTCAGTATTTTCCATAAACTGTCCCTATGTATACTGTCAAAAGCCTTTTCAAAATCAACGAAATTAATTTAATGTACAGCTGTCTTTGCCATTCTGAGCACTGCTCTATAATGTTCTTGAGAGTAAATATATGATCTACACATCTTCTGTTCTTTCGAAATCCTGCTTGTTCTTTCCTCAGTTTGTGGTCTACTGCTTTTGAAATTCTCTGTTTAATTATCCTGCCTAGTATTTTGCTGGGAACTGAGAGAAGAGTGATTCCTCTCCAATTATTGCAGTCTGCAAGATCTCCCTTCTTGGGCAATTTGACAATTATTCCTTTATTCCACTCTGTTGGTGTTGTCCCTGTTTTCCAGACTTGTGCAAATAGCGGTTCTAATAGTTCTGCTGCTAGCTCAGGGTCTGTCTTAAATAGCTCTGCATTTAAGTTATCATGGCCAGGAGCTTTTCCATTCTTTAACCCTTTGATTGCTATGATGATTTCTTCTTTTCGTGGAATGTCTGTATTAACAACTAGATCGTTTTCAGCCTCAGGAACATTCAATTGTGTCTCTGGTGGTTCCTTGTTCAGAGTTTCTCTGAAGTGCTCTGCCCATCTTGTTTCCTGTCCCTCTGCTGTCGTGATGAGATTTCCTTGCTTATCTCTTACTAATGTAATATTGTTTGCACCTCGTTTTCTGCTGATGAATTTAGTTATTTTGTATACAGTGCTTTGTTCATTTCTCAGTGCTGCCTCTTCTGCCTGTCTTGCAAGATCGTCTAGGAAATTCCTTTTGTTGGTTCGGGATTGGCGTTTAACTTCCTTGTCCAGCTGACTGTACTGTTCGCTATATAGTTGCTTTAACCTGGGAGACTTCGCTTCTGTTTTCTTCCTTTTCATTTCCTTTCTCATCGTTATGGTGTTTAATGTTTCTGGTGTTATCCAGTCTTGCATCTTCCTTTCCTGGAATCCCAAGCATGATTTGCTGCTTTTCTTATATATTGTTGAAATGGTGTTGAATTTCTGGTCTATATCATCAGTCAATGTCTTTTCCTGACTTTGGCAAATAGATATCGCTTCTTTATGTCGGCCGCAAAAGCTTTTCTGGTAAGGGGGTCCTTCAATTTGCTGATGTCAAACCTTTTCTGTGTAGTTACAGTTGGTCCAGCCCTTCTTAGTTTCACTTTCAGTTTTGCTACTACTAAATGGTGATCATTTCCCACATCTGCACCTCTTCTTACCTTCACATCTTGTAATGCATGTCTCCATCTACCATTAATCATGATGTGGTAGATGACCCATTTAATAATAAAATAACAGATGAATCGTGTGCACATTAAACTATGAATGTAAAGCTTAATTACAGAAGAATCATGTGCACATAAAATTATAAATTTACCACGCAAAAACAAAATTACAGAAAGTCTTATGCACATACAAAATATATTTACCATGTAAAAAAAAGTAAATATTGCGCAAAAAAAAAATTTTTGTTAAAACTGTACATACACTACAGAAGGATTTCACTGTATTAGAATTACGTATGAACTTTGAGCAAACAAAAGTAAATAAATCACACACAGAAAAAGTTTATGTAAAAACAGAACACGTGTGGAAATTCTGCAGTTGGTTTCAAATGAAATGAATAATAAAACGTGCGAACTAAACTACAGTATAAGTACACCCAAAAATACATTTTACAAATGAACCTCATACAAGAAAAACTGCAGATGTGTGTAAATGATACAAACACAATTACAGATAAACCATATGCAAGAAAAATTACAGATTAACCTTATACAGAGCTACAGATGAATCTCATCTTAAAAAGTATAGATTAACATCATTCAAAGTTACAGATTAAACTTCACACAACGTTACAGAATAAGCTCATCTAAGTAAACATACACATTAAGCATATACAAGTGAAAATACAATGAAACCTCATATTTAAAAAACGACAGATGAACCTCACGCCAAAAAATTTAATGCTCTGGTAGTGGAAATGTCAAAATCTAAATTGGTCACTTCTAAATGTGACTGCAAAAGAAAGAGGAAAATAACTATCTAAGAACTGTCCAGCTGAGAGCCTACCACGACTACAGCAGCCGCAAACTTTCAGAGACCCATCACAAAGTAAAAGTTAAGCATACAGACAAAGTAGGAGTTAAGCATACAGACAAAGTAGCAGTTAAGCATACAGAAGATGTGATGAATCAGAAAATGATCCAACTTTTTACTACAACTACTCCTATTGAGAAACAAAAAACGTATTTCGTAGAGCAACGGTTATCAAACATTTTGGTTTCAGGACCCTTTTACGCTGTAAAAAATTATGGAGGACCCTAAAGAGTTTTTGTTTATGTTCTTTATATCTATCGATGTTTACCTTATTTGAAATTAAAACTGAGAAAATAAGTCAACAAAATGTACTTAATTCTTGCTGTGTTTCTGCGAAGACGCAATGAAAACTTTGGGATTTCAAAATAACGATTTACTGAACGACAATGAGGTTACAGATATTATAGCGGGTATAACGAAAATAGCACGTAAGAGCATATTAGAAGTACTGAGAACAAACTTAAGTTAATCTCTGAAAGCGCATATATTATTCCCTAAACCTTCTACCTTTTAAACTTCTGGAAAACAAAAGAATACACAAGCATACACTGCATTAACCGTCAAAGCGATGACGTCATCACACGTAACGTGTGGAAAACTGCACTGTACACTCGTGAGAGAATGAGAGTACAAACGGGAGATAGCGTCTCAGATTGTTATGAAAATAGTCTCGGGGATCTTCAGGGGTCCGCGGACCACACTTTGAGAACCGCTGCAGTAGATAACTTTCTGGCAAGAAGACGGTACAGGATTCGATGGAATCTAAACTGACATAACGCCATGTAGTTTGCGTGTAGTTTTCGGGGTCTCTGAAGAGACAAAGCAAGAACGGACCTACTGCACCCTCAATCACGTCGAACAATGTTGTTAACATGATGTTGTATATAGAGCTGGCACACTCATCATATAAAACAAAAAGCCACAGAAACTACTGCTACAAGAGCATGTGAATATTTCTTACAGGCGTCCTGCCAGGGACTGGTTGCAATTAGTCCGGCTGAATGCGCAAAAAGGTGTGTAAACATAGCCCCATGCTTTGTAAGGATCACAAAGGAAAATGAAGTAATGAATATTAAAATAGCTCATGCAAGGGAGAATATTAGTGGATTAAATAAGAAAAATTACAAACTTGAATCTTGAGCTGTAATATTCAAATAAGGAATTGTTTGTGGTTCGCAGAAGTCTATCGGGATGAACAAATTAATGGCACTATAGCTGCCTTTGGCGTGTCATAAGAAGGACTAACATGAGTTTGTACATGGGACTGGCACACTGTATCATGTAAAACACATTCCCACAGAAACCACAACTGCAGGGGCACATAAACTGTTTTGATGCAGGAAACCTGCACGACAGCCAGGTGTAGTGGTGGCTTTGTGTTCTTTTAGCAGCAAACGATAGAAGAAGAGAGGCAACACTGTTAGATAGCAAGAGAAAGGAAAAAAAAAGAGGAGAAATTTCATTCAAACGAATGCACGCTGATCTTGCAGGAATTCTAGGGTAAGGCCTCTAATCAAAACGCTGAAGGACCTCCACGTGGTGCATCCTGGGAATAGCACTGAGTGGCCTGGTCAGCGCTTCGTGGATCGACTAGCCACACCAGACTGGCTCAACACCACGATTCTCCCAGTGGTGAAACATGTCGAGAACCCAGCATTGCACAGTTGAGCTTATGTGAATCACTTGATTCCCAGGTGTAACTGATTTTTACCTGGTCGGCTGCGTGCAAGAGGATCTCACAACGAATGTGACAGTGCGAAGGGAGCTGAGTGCTGGCTTTGTGCAGGTCAGGATAATTCCTTGGGAGAGTCCAGAACTAGAGCACAGAGTTTTAGCCCTGCATAACTGGAGACTCCCATGGATGGCGGGGAATTCATAGTATGATACCCTCTTCCCCTTCTAGCTTGAAAGCAGATGTAAAGATTTTTTTTAATGCATGCCAATCCACGACATCATACATGACAAAGAAGCTGGAGCCATAACTCCATCTCCACGAGTTTCGGAATGGCAGAAAAGCCACATGAAAAACCCAACATCTACAATGTAGATAAAGCCTACGATTCTTCAACTTGGCATTGTTCCCCAGTAACTGCGAAACAGTAACAAGCTCAGCAGCCTTAGTTTGTAAACAACAACAACTATTTCTTAAAAGTGATACTTAAATGCGATAAAGCAACATGTTGATAAAAATGTAACACAGTAGTAACAAAGTTATCCGCAACAAAGCATTCTGCAACAGTGACAACACATAACCGCAAGGACGATCTGAGATTCTGAAGTACTAAGCTGTGGGGTGTATAAACAAGTGGATTCACAACATGTTGTGCCGAACCGAATTTTGAAAGTTTCTTGTGTGTGACAAAGTCCAGGCCACTTCCACTTTTGTTTAACTTCCCGCTGTGATAGCCAGTGTGAGTGTGGGTGGTGATTAGCCTGTCCCGGTAACCCACACGTGTCTGTCCTAGAAGCCACACAAGCGCTCCACTTGATCCCCTGCACGTAGGTGTATCATACAAGTATTCTGTCCACTCCACATCTGGGCAGTTTTCTCTTACGTGTTTCTTAATGACCTTTTCACCGATACTGACCTGTTTGGAGCAGCCGTGTGGGTGTGAAACAATTACTGACATGAGCGGCCCTCCATTTGCGGCAATTTCTTTTGCATATTTATCGTTCAGCTTAATTTCCTTGTTCCTAAGGAAACTACGAGCATTCTTGATGGTATCGAAGATGTTCTTATCATGTGTGACACATTCAAGAATGCAACGGTCACTGTCTTCACCAGAGTTGACCAAACGCAGGCCATGTAGCCACGTGATATCTTTACTGCTAATGTTGTCATTCTCATTATCAAACCTCAACCCAATCCGTGTCTGTACTGCCTCTAAATTATCATAGACAACATGAAGTGCTGTACTAACCCACACGAAGTACCACTGTTTGCTGGGGGAATATTTGCACTCCCTACATGGACACTTCTTCCTCCTTTTTCTCTTTCTAGGGATGAAAACGCTACCACTGCCGCACCTACAATGTCCGTCCTCACCGCCCTGCTGCCAAAAGTCATATCCTTCAGGTCTGTTCTTGCTTGTTAAGTTGACATTGACAATAACGCTAAGAGTGATCAACTTCGTGACACAGTCATAGACGTCTTTATCCCGGTAGTTCTCAGGTAAGCAGTCAAGAGTGAACTTTGATGGTGGAATGAAGTTCGTGTGGCCGCTGTTTTTTTCACAAACAACCAGATATTGGTGGAGGTCACGCAAATTCTTTAAACAGTACTCAGCTTCGTGGGAACCTAAAATATTTTGGAAAACAAAACATAAAGTCAATACTGTTTTGACCAAAGATAATATTTTACCACCAAAATCTAAGAAATAGTTTTACAGACTTAAGCCAAAGTATTATTGTATTTGAGACACGTGACATTACATAAGAAGTTTGACTTTTACATAAACAGTTTTTCTGGCTTGTGATGTGACTTTGCTTTGTTGAGTATATCTGTGGAAACTTAAATGTGAAATAAAATGAAACAAATAACAACATAAAATTTAGCAAGAAAAACAAGTAAGCTTAAGTAAAGTAATAATATAACAGCGTTCTATTTGCTGATTTATTTCCAAAAAAAGGTAGAACTATGATCAGTGGACAGGGTCGCGGTGGTTAAGAGGAATGGCATCCGCCTCTAATTTTAAAGGTACCGGGTTCGCTCCCAGTAAAGGGAATATAATCGATGACAATTTTTTTCATAACCAGTGGTTCCTAATGATGTCACATTTCCCCCCTTCCCCCCCCCCCCTGATCTCCTGGGTGGTGAAATCGGATGCCTAGCCTTCTCGGATAAGGGCTAAAAATAGGAGGTACCGTGAGCAAGTTGCGCGCGCTAAAAATTCCTAGGCAGTTGGAAATCGTAAAGAGTAGGCCATACAGCCGCTGCCCTTGCAAAAATATAAAAATTAGGAAACCTACCCACCACAAAAAATATTTACAGAATGTATGATTCCTGTAAATATACATTGGGATCCTCGCCAGTGCTACGGAGTTCATACACTGTGCTGAGATCTTCCTTGTGTGATCTAAGGGAGGAGATCGGAGCACTGATGGAGTTGTCCGTGTGCAATGAATATGGTCCTTAAAACCAAAACCAGATCAGTATACAGGAAGCCGCCATATTGCATATCAGTAGACTGGAAGCCGCCATATTGCCTACCAGTAGACAGGAAGCCGCCATGTTGCCTATCGATATTTATGCTACAGCTAGTTTTAGCTTCTTCCCAATCTTGTTTTAAACGTCACACCGAACCCTAACGACAAGAGTGAGCTATCTGGATGAGATCGAACACATCTCACTCTTCTTCATTTAAACCCCAACTTTAACTAAAAAGATATTTAATGTTTCAAATTGTGAAAGCAAATACAACGTGATGGGCAGTCGGCACGCAGCAATTATTATGTTGGTACACGAACTGTGTTTAGCACGCTGCTGTCGACATATGTTGACGAAGGTAACCTATGCTCTCCCTGCTGTTGTCGACATATGTTGACAAGCGGATATTTTCGTTTTCTAGCATTAGAATGTGTGTACACGTGACTTCACCCCCGGATGTTAAGTTTTAAACTTATCTGAGAGAGAGTTAGCTTCCGTTTCCGATCTTTTATAGTAAAGGGTGCATTCGCGTTTATTTTCTGTGAATTTTTTTAATCGAAGTGAATCGGCATCGAACACGCGGCCATTTTCGCTCTAATTTTATTGTATTCTGACGCCATGCGGTGGGGATGAGATTTTTGTCATTATAAGCACTAATATCGGTTCTCAGAATATGGTTGATGACAGAGATGGAAACGAAAGTAGAATGTCATTGCTAGTATGTAAAAGTTTAGGGGTTAGGATTAGATTTATCGGAAAGATTTAGGGTTACGGCCGAATGTCACTGCTGACATGGGAGTTTGTTGCTTTGTTACTGATGATGGGTGTAACGAAAAGATCGTCATTTGATTTGTATTGGTCAAATGACTTTCGTTGAGATGCAAGAGATAATTGAGATATGGACACTTCGTTTGTTGGTTATTTTTTTTTTTTTTTAATTTTAAAATTTAAAAAAAAAATTTTTTATTTTTTAAATTTTTTTATCGTTTTTTTTCATCTTTCCTTTCCTCTCTTCCTATCACATCTAACATGTACACAAACAAATTTTATATCATCAGATTGGCTACTAGTTGTTGAATCACGCTTTATTTGTTAAATGACGTGAATGTCCACCAGTTGATAAATGTAGATGTTGGGACTGGTGTAGTAAAGTGTAACGATTGTCAACTCATTAAACCCAGCACAGTTTTGGTCATACAGGTCATCTTGTCCTGGAACGTGATGAGGCTCCGACAAGAATGTGAGTGTAAACAATGAGTGTGTATGTGAATGTCAGAACGCGAATGGTAGCATGATTCGATAGAGTTGACAGGTTGGTAGTACATCACTCATACTCACACTGTTCGAATTCAAGAAGTACTGGAACTACGGTGGTCTTTTTATAACATTTAATGGGACGCACACTTGGACAGTACGTGTATGGTTACAGGAACAAATGTCGACATAGACAGCATAATGTTGATCACAGGAATATCATCTTAAGTTAGCATTCATGCTTGGCAAATATCATAATGGAGCATTCGTAAATAAGCATTCAGAGTTCCATCATGTAAATCATCTGGCTTTACTGACTGGGCACGTCAGACCATAACCAATATATAGGAAGGCTCCTAGACCTAACCTCGTCTAGTGAATATCCCTTCACGTAAAGTTCAATATATATATTTTCCATAAAGATATAGGAATCCCAGACATGGGTTCTCACATGTAGCAGTGATCTCTTGGTTCATCGAGCGATAGTACAGGCATCCCTTTTTCTCACTCGATAAATACAAAGTATATGAATTTCAACATGGCTGTTCTTCTCTCGTGAGTTTCACTCACTATAGGACCCAGACCAAAATTGGTCATTCGTTAAATGTCCTCATTTCTTCATAGCTTCTCTCATAGAGGTGATTGAATAATATCATACAATCTAGTGTTGATACATAGGAATGTCGTCTTCCTTTGAATAAATATTCTTTTCAAAAGTACCACTGTGCATCTGTTTATCGACAACGATGGCGAAGCCCAAGTTCATAATAAATTGTGGTTTTACCTTTCTATGCGAAATATAACTTTGCCATTCCTTGGCAAAAGAGAATAAACACTGGGGTAAAGTACATACAACATGTCTAAATGACTATCACTTTTCCCCATTGACTTATAGATCACTTTTTCGGCGATAGGCCTGCTACAACAAAATTCGACATCCAGACAGGATGACGGCCATGAATCACACCCCTTGCTAGCGATACTTCCGCTGCATAGCCTTTGACCTTTTCTAGCGACAACCAACATAGTTCGACTTAGAAATGTAAAGATATCCATATATAAGACAGACTCGTCCTACTCATACAAACACTACGTATAAATTCAGGCCATAGATATACTGAAGCAAGAACAATCTATTCCTACCCAGCCAAAGAATAAATCGCAGTAGGCCTAGACTCGTCCGCGGAGTCCGATCGAAGATGACGGAACTACTTTCAAGGGAAGTAACTCAAAAATGACTTCTCCTTAAGCACTTAAAAAGGAAATACTTTGATTACAAACAAAACGTGTCAAACGTATTAAATATGAATGTTTATCAAAGTAGGCCTGGTAGTTATTTGAATTGCATTTGATCACAGTCGCTAAAAAATGTCATAATAACAGCTCTTTTTGCGTTTACAACTTTTGCGTGCGAAAAGCGACTGTTATGAGTGCAGAATTAAAACTTCAAAATCAATCTAAACTGTGCTCCTCATGTAGTGCACGCCTTCAACAAAAACGAAATTGGCCCATGTCCACCTGTCGTGTGCCATCCTGCTTAAGGATTTTCCCTTTCTTGTCCTGTCTCGTCATTTTTGTCTATACTACTCTTCAATCTCTCATCCTCCATGTGTTCTTCTAATAAATTCTGTCTTTTCATCTTTTCTAACTACTGTGGGATTCCAGAAGTAGGACTCTGCCTAGTAATGCTATCACATATAGTGCGATCATTCAGGCCTTTGTCTTAAATCATTGGAGGAATGAAAAAATAATCACAATGCAAAGCACTGGGAGATTATTCACCAACATCAGCCTATCTTTACGGAAAGGACAGTCTGAGGAAAAGGTTGTTTAATTCACAAGCGAGATAGCATACTACGCAATAGCCTAATCATACCAATGCATGCCAAACTCCACAGCTCTTACAACAAAATCTGGTTGAAGAGAAATTCTGCTTCTTTAACATCTCAAAACGATATGCATCAATGGCGTTGAAGGCTCCCTCAAAAACAAATCCTAACACGAAAGTGGGAAATGTTATTTAGATTGTGAGAGGCCAGCCAAAACTACTGCCCTATGTAAACAATTAAGCTATAATCACAGAAAGTGTCCTGAATTAGATAGAAAGGCCACACTGGAACCACCCCCCTCACCCTCCCACCCCTCCACCCCAACCCCCTCACTCCCCACCCCTCACCCCCGCCCCCCCCACCACTTTTCTCCACCCCCCCCCCCCCAACTAAAAACCTTTGGCTCGGGTTGATAATTGACGAAAACAGTAACAAACCCAAGTTTTTGTCACATGTATTCACACAGATGGTTTTCCGCAGAGGGGGGCAAGTAAAGAATGGTGGACGGCGGCATCTTTGAATCAGATTTATATATCGGGAGGTTTCATCCCATACGGCCCATCCCCTACCGATATAAGTTTTCCTCAAATTTTCTGGAACAGAATGATATGGCATACCAATCTACCTGCAATGACGTTTTGAGAACTCTCTCTCACCAGTTAAGTAACAGCAGCCACAGCTAAGTTGGTTAATCTTTTACTGAACTGACAGTTTCATTTAATAACAATCATTAAGAACACCAGAAATGAAAAAACGTGATTTGCATGTGAGCTGATCTGAGCTTCATATTATCCCAAAGTAACCAAATTACTGGCCTTTTCTGTGGTTACACTTCCCTTATAGAAATCACCGGAAATGAGGATTGAGAAGCAGGCAAAAACTCCATCCATCTACAACTAGTACCAAATTGCCAGTGGATGATGGAATGGTGGTTTATATTAAACTGGACGTGACACCAAATCCACCCAGCTTAATAAACACCAGCAGACCATCATTCTGACGAAGGATCACCAAATTGGAAGAGATGACAAGAACTGGCAAGTAGGAACAAGAGGTGAGAAGAAAAACGATGGCTATTAGGACTTGGGCACTCCTTGACACGAACGGAAACATGTTGATTGCTTTCTTCTTTCTTGCGTTTCAGTATGTCGGTCCATTAACTAAATATGCTGGCTGTTCGCCAGGACTGAGTCTACAGCCATTTTCCAGTGTCAGCGCGACAGACGCACATAATCTTACTGAATTTTGAAGCTCAAGCACCCAATGGCCAGGTCTAGGCGGTTGTGGGTCATCATGTGCTGACAGGTTTTGGAGTAGAGAATGTGGGGTGGAGGGATCTGGATTTACGTTTCCACGTGAATAATTCATTCATTATGCCGATAAGAGGGGAGCAAGTAATCTGCAGTTTACTTATCCAGTCTTGTTATCTGCTCCTATTTGGGACCTTGTCTTTTATTTAAAATCCTTCTATTCTACGCAAGCACCCATTTATGAATGTCTGTTGCTTTTTGGTTGGTGTTTTTGTTATTCTCCATGTTTCAGAGCCATACAATAGGAACGGGTTGACATTTGAGTTGAAGATACTTATTTGTTTGTTAGACTTGATATCTTTAAAACACACATCATCTAACTGTATTCAAACACGTTCATAAGCCGATATCAAATGAGTCCTATGGCAATTAGTGTTTTCTTGGCCTATTCCATGAATCCCCGCACTGCCGGGAACCACAATATAATTTTACAAATCACTATAAGGAAAAGAGCCTGGATTATAGAGTCCCGAAAAACCCTGGACTGGTTATGTTTTCATATTTACCATTACTGTTCTTATGTTTTTATTGCTTTTTCTGGGGGTGAAGGCATTTGTCTATAAGTTTGGACATTGTTTTTGCACTATTTCAATCCACCTATCCATTTTAGTTACGATTCTCTTTTCATCTACCATTTATCCAGCATGACGAAGTGTCAATGTGAGTTACCCGATTCTGTGCATGACTTACCTTGACTTAGCAAACGCTCTGCCGACGTTTCAAATCCTCGGTGAAAGAAGACTGATTTTTGCCTGTAGATTCAAGCAAAACAAACTGTACCAAAATACTATTGTCACTTGTTTGTTGGAATAGTTTGTTTGTTGTAGTTTTTCAATAATTCCCCCCCATTTTGATACTGTATCTACGGACTAAAATCAGATCTTCCATCCCTTATCTCAAAAGGCGAGCATATGCCTCCTTTACCCTCCCCACACAAATTTCGATCCACCCAAAATGTGTACTCTATAAACCAGGGATTTCTTCTTCTTCTTTAATCCTTAGACGGCCGACGTTACCAAAGGACATCTGTCAAGTGGCCATCAACGCTAGGTGGCGTATTGTAGGGCAACAAACTCAAATTGATTCCCTTTGTCGGTCGGTGGCCATCTCTTCGTTACACGTGCCCCAATTCTGGGTTCCGTTCGTTTTCGTGTCTCTGGTGGCTTCATTTCTCGGCTTTTCACCACTGACAGTCACTAGCTAGCCTCAGGATCTCTCGGGATGTCCATCCCGCAGCAAAGTTTTTTTCATTTTGGTTGTCGTTTTCCGTAACTTCCATTCCTTTTTACATAGACAGGGGCTGTCAGGCCTCTATGCTAAAAACCTCCAACCTGGGGAGGGGACCAGGGTGTATTGCTTTAGTTTCTGACCCCTGCCCGCGCAAAAAATAAAAAAACCTGTCCAGCTTGGTAGAACCTTCCAGGGACTAAAAAACTCCCGCTGGCAATAGCTGCTCTGGGGGTTAAAATCAGGGTACGCAAAAGCCCCCGCCATACTCGACTAAGGTATTGACCACCAGTGATGGACAGAAACCAGGGAAATTAAGGAGCAAAATCAAACGCGTTATGACAATCGCTCCTCGCTACCTGGTACCGATAGGCCTCCTGCTCCAGCTCCACTCCCACATCCATCCTCCGACTTTCGTTTGTTAATGTTTAAGTTAAACAATTGCCGCAATATAAACAGTCAAAAAGGAAACTTTTAACACGTCACTCTGAGATTCTTTTCAATTATTTTTCTTTAATCTTAAATTAAAACTCTGTTCATCATCATACTGGTGTACAACTTTGGTTTTTTCAATGACAAATCTGAATTTTTTCCGTGTTAAACTTAACCATATTAAATGTTACTTTTGCACGTATTTATATATTGTTGCCATTAAAATACGTATAATACGCGTATTTTAATTCCTCAGGGACGTATAACCGTACGGCTTCGAAATCGACTTGCATGTCACGATTATCCTCTTATTCTGTTACCCTTATGTCTATCTCCTACATTTTACTTGTGGCCAGGGATGTTTTATGGACTTACCCCTGTTCACATCGTATGCCCAAAAGAAGGTTGATCATTTTCTTCCTAATATTTTGTTATCTATTTCTTGTTCCCTAGTCATCAGTTTTACATTTGGTCATCTTTGCTGTGCCGTTGTTGTTCTCTATATTTCAGGGATATATTACTAGACGTGCTTGATGTGTCTCCTTCCCTCGTTCGGACCTCAGATTTCTACATGAATGACTCTAATAAAGGTAGTAGCCAGCTCAAAGTCCCTGACGTCTCCAAAAAACGTTTTTCGTGGAGAGAAGTAGGTTGTTACCATATTTGCTACACTCCGTTCCATGCTGTATGTAGGAACAGGGCTGGCAGCAGATGTTTCGGATCTGTCATGGGGCTGGTGGTTGTCACAGGTTGCAGAGATCTGTTTGTACCAATCTTCTCTACTCATCTATCATCCTAATCATCATGTGACGTATTTCTTTCCAGTGAAAACGTTGTCTCCATTACAAGCTGCTCTGAAAACGCATCCACGATTCTGGGCAAGTAGACCTTGCATCAGCCAAAAGCAACAAGGTTCTGACTCTCTTGTCGATGTCACTGGGTCAACCAGTAGTCTAGGTCGACCCCTTCCCCTTTTTCCAGGGACCATGCCTTCCATCACTGTTTTTTCCAGACTATTATGTCTTTTTATATGACCGAAAAATTTCAGCTTCCTTATTGCGATGGTATTTAGGAGCCAATTTTTGTTCCTTGTACATTTAGTTCGAGTGCAGTACTTCTCTGTTGGTCTTTTTTTCTGTCCAGGGTATTCTCAACATCCTTCTGTAGCATTTCATTTCGAATGATGTAATCTTTTTTGCAACTGTTTTATTGAGTGTCCAAGTCTCGCAGCCGTATGTTGCTACTGGGAATATACATGCTCTGATCAGTTGTAACTTTGTTTCTTTGCTTGTGCCTTGCCATAGGTTTTTCATCTGTATTAGCTTATGTGAAGCAATTGCAAGTCTTCTTTTAATTTCTACTGCACAGTCGCCAGAGCTGTTAATGATTGATCCTTCCTAAGTATTCGAATTCATTGACACTTTTACAGTTTCTTCGTTAATCAATCTTCAATTTCTGGTTTGGTCTTTACTTTGTTCTGTTGTCAATACTTTGGGTCTTCTTCGAGTGTTTAGGTATTATTAGATTCTGGGGCCTAGCTTCTAATATTCTTCTACGCTACTTTACTTGTGATTATAGATGGTACATACAACGTGTGGATTGTCCAAGTGGGCGTTAGCAGGAATAAGATGTCCTGTATAGCCCTATATAGCTGGTGAACAGTCGCATTCATTTAGGTTTATTTGGACCTGGTGGTTCATTTTCCCGTGTGGCTTTGGCTGGTTTGTTTAACGCCTTGTGCGCTTTTGCTGGGTTGTTTCAAGCCCATTTCATAAAAGTTGTCCCATTTATCATTTTTTCGTTGTTATCGATCCGTTCCTTAGCAAACCTTGACCTTTGTTTGTTATTTGTGTGTGTTTGGATTTGATGTCTTTTCATTTCCATATATTTTCCAGTCCAAATAAAAGCCCCTCTAGCACTTTTGGTATTTTCCTATTTTGATATCCGTGGTTATCTCATCCCTCAAACTAAAACCGTCTATATTGTTGGCCATAATATTCTGTTTGATTTCTAATTACTGTGGGGTGGTATTTTCTTTCAGTACAATCTTGTTAATCGGTTTCCTCCACTATTGATATAATAATACCACAGGCTAATTCTCCCCATACCACCCATACACCCCCCCTCACTCCTAGCTTCACAATTCTCATTATAGCTCAAACCGCTTTTCTTTGTTCGATCCCATGTAGGGATATGTGGTCAGGCATTCATGCCGGACCGCCTTAACTTTCCCAAGTTTGTGTCCTCCAATGCATGAGGATGGGTTTTCAAACTCCGGAGCCGTTTGAGATCTAAAAAATATCACACCTCATCTGGGGATCGGAACACATGGACCATTGGCGCTACGAAAAGCCAGGTTGCAATAACCAATCCGCTACACGTGGCTCCCCAATTTTACGTCTTTTAATGTAGTTCACTTGTTTACATTCACATGGTTTTTTGGTGTTTTTTTTGTCCTGTTTGTTTTGTTTGTTTGTTTTAACCTTTTCAGGCTCTTCTTTGGCTAATTAATGACCCAAAGGCCCTAGGCGTCACGCATGACACCTCGGTATCTGTTATAACTTCATTTCCAAAATTCTCTTCTTAATGTCCTATCTGCCAGGTTTATTATCAAGATGTGTTTTTGTGTGGTTGTCCTCAATTGCATTTACGCTTGGGGGTTCCAAAACACGGGACGTGCTTTGTTATTTCTACTCCACTTGATGTATTCTATTTATCTCATTCATCTGAAGTGGACTTTTCTGATGCAAACTAACTCTTTATCTGGCTTTTTCATGGAGTTACACTATTGATATTATTGCACGACATCATTTGTTCAACAGGTATTTCTGATTCGTGGAATAAGATTTTCCGGTCTTACTTGGTTAATAAAAACTAAAACGCAAAACGGACGTTTGTTATGTTGGAAGGTTTTTTTCAAGGCCAACTATTTTGAATAATCCACCATCCGGATCCATCCACAAACGATTCTCTCCTTCTTCTGTGTAAACGATTTCTAGCAAACACATCTTCCATTTTTTATTAAGTTTGAAGAAAACAGGGAAACAGAGATAGATAATAGGCTAGTTCAGCAAACAATAGGAAAATACGCGTAGGCGATTAGAATACAGATGGCTTAGATCAGTAAAAATATCAAGAAATGGAGCGTATTGAGAAAGTATAAACATTTATTATACACCATGAGGGAAAGGGAAAAACCGAGGCCTGTAAACCGTAATATACAATTTTTGGACAAACAAAAAGTTTTGTATGAGAAAGTTAGACCTTTTGTGTGGGTCCGGTTAAATAGAGGGTGTCTGGTTGATCTCAAAGACAAAAAGGGACTATTACTAATGCCCCGTACTGGACTATTCGTATACAGGCGACTAATATATGATGTTGAGGCCTTGGGGGCTTGGCACTATCATCGTGTAAAATGTTGCCTACAACAAAACTGCCGCTTTCCGGAGCCTACGCGGTTTAGGATGTGACTATACTTGTTCTTATCTGTTTAGAGGGCACGCCGGGTATGGGATAGTGTTCTGGTAATCAATTGTCTCCATAAACAGTGTAATTATTAATATGGTAGGCAAGGTAAACAGAATACAACATGGAGATAATCTGGGAAGAATCGAGAAAAGAGAGAAGATTAGGTAGACTTAGACATAAATGGTTAGTAGTTATTTTGAGAAGTGAATATCTATGAGGACAGGAAATAACCACGGGGCAAAAAAAATGAAACGTCACTGTTTTTATTATTTCCGTTAAGGTTGATATGTTAATATTGGATTTATCAGATAATATGGCAATAAGATGTCTATAGAAACAAAAAATAAAACAAGCAAAAACACTCCCATGTGCAGAATGATGCAGGCAAAATGTGTGGAGAGGAATAACAGTGGGTTTCGTTTTACAGTCCACACAAAATGTGTGGAGAGAATACAGTCGTTTTACTCAGTCCCACACAAAATGTGTAGAGAGAATACAGTACGTTTTACAGTCCACACAAAATGCTGTAAGAGAGAAATACAGTACGTTTTACAGTCCACACAAAATGTGTGGAGAGAATACAGTACTTTTTACAGTCCACACAAAATGTGTGGAGAGAATACAGTACGTTTTACAGTCCACGCAAAATGTGTGAAGAGAATATAGTACGTTTTACATTCCACACAAAATGTGTGGAGAGAATGCAGTACGTTTTACGCAGTCCAAACAAAAGTGTGTTGAGATAATACAGTACGTTTTACAGTTCACACAAACTGTGTGGAGAGATAATTACAGTACGTTTTACAGTCCACACAAAATGTCTATTGTGGGGAGAATACAGGAACGTTTTACAGTCCACACAAAATGTGTGGAGAGATACAGAACGTTTTACAGTCCAAACAAAAATGTGTTGAGATTGAATACAGTACGTTTTACAGTCCACACAAACTGTGTTGAGAGAATACAGTACGTTTTACAGTCCACACAAAATGTGTTGGAGAGAATACAGAAACGTTTAAAGTCCACACAAAGGGGAGCAGCGCGCTGGTGTAATGGCTACAAAACGTTGTACTGGCGACCAGGCGTGTTCATGGTTCAAACCCGGGCGTCGGCGTTTGAAGAAATGTTTACGACTGGAAATTTTGAATACTGAGATTAATGAATCTGAACGGCTCCTGGTGTCCACATAAATCCCGTGTGGATGGGAAGGGGAGCGAAGCTCCTGACGGGTTGGAAGGAAAGTCCACTGACCCCCAGCCTCGCCAATGACATGTCATTGGGCCCAAAAGGGCTAGAAAGCTCGAGTGCCGCTGGTTATAGAAAAAAAAAAAAAAGTTCCACACAACAATGTGTGGAGAGAATACAGAAACGTTTTACAGTCCACACATCAGAATGTGTGGAGAGATTGCAGTACGTTTTACAGTCTAAACAAAGTATGGTGAGAAAAAACAACTGCACGGTCTTACAGTCCGTACAAAATGTGTGGAGAGAATACAGAACGTCTTACAGCAAGCACAATATGTGTGGAGAGAATACAGAAACGTTTTACAGTCCGCACAAATGTGTAGCAGAGAAAACAGCACGTTTACAGAGTCCACACAAAATGTGTGGAGAGAATACAGTACGTTTTACAGTAGCACAAAAATGGTACAAGGCGTCATCATGGATCGGGACGGTTCCACGCCGCAACGGAAAGAAATAATTTTAGGACCGTTCTCAAAATATCCTTGATTTGTTCAGATTTTCTGATGTACGTGGCCTTTTTTCGCACTTTTATGGTCGTTAATCAAACATGTACCTGGGATTAACTAAAAACGGCCCCAGTGGTATTTGGTGGGAGATAAAGTCTGTGTTCATTTCTTTAAATGTATCAGGGTCAGGTGATACTATTCTTCGATGCTAAGGAGGCATAAATACAGGTGTCTTAGTTGTATGGGTGTAAGTCTCCAAAACTTCACTCCACTGAGTTATCAGCTACGAGAAACTAATTTATATAATACTCAGAAATAAACAAAGTTTTCTTCTTCATTCGTCTTCTTCTTCGTTCATTTCAGCCGCAGACGTCAACTTGGAATAATGTTCAAATGTGGTCAGTGGTCTGTATGAAGCGAGATGTTGGCTTCTCCTCTACTGCTTTTCTATGGATAGCCACTGTGTGTTGGCCATATGCGCATTCTTTGTTCCTCGTGGTTGTTGGGAACGTTTAAGTGCTTGCATCACTATCCATTTATGTTTATTATTTTATTTGAACTTAACAACAGCATGGAACCCACACTTGTTCGTTGGTTACTCCTCTACCATCTTCTTATCATGGGGGTTTTCTAGGAATGGCCAAAGTAGTACCCGTCAATAAATTTGTTGGAAAATGCACAATGATAATAAAGATAAAATAACACTGTCAAACAAACACCGCAATTCTACATAGGAGAAATTACGTAGAGTCGCAATAACGTCTTCTTGATGGAAAGTAAGCAACAAAAGAGTGTTTAAATCCATAACAAGTTCATTGATCATGGGAGTTATGTCTTGGACTTTTCAGGAGGATAACGCAGAGAAATCGACAGTGAGAAGAAATCGGCATTGAGGAAAACCACTGGAAGCAGGAGAGATTACGGTTTGTTTTCCAGATATATTATGACCCAATTATCAACTGACACACGACGATAACAAATTGTAAAACGTCTGAGGAAAAATCTAATGAGCAAAATACGTAAAAAACTGAAGGACAAGGCGAGGTCGGGTTTTCATTTGAGCATCCGTGGAATATAGTGACTACGAGAACCATAGAGGCCGCTTAAAAGGTGAGGAAGGCAGAGTTAACAATATAAAACCCTTTTTGGAAGAGAGAGGAAGGAAGGCAGAGAATAGATAATGGATAGCTTGACATTATGGCATGGCAAGAAATCAACAGCAGAACTTACATGAGCGAAAAAAAAAAGTCCAGGATGAAGGTTTGTGAAGATACGATAATTTAAGACTCGCGGAATGGAACATGATGATGATTGATTGAGTTGCTAATAATGAAACTGTCCATGGGGTCCCACTGGTCTGTGAAGAGACAAAGAATGACTATGCCTACTTGACCCTTAGACTTGTCATATAAGGCGAAAGGCGATTACTATAAGGTTGTGCAGGGTGGTGGGGGGGGGGGGGGGGGCCGGGTAATTTCATCATTTTAAAAAAATTGCCCCAAAAAAAACTACTGCAACAGCAAGTGAATGCCAGGTAAAGGTCGGACTGGGAGTATACTAGCTACAGCTGTGTACTCCATGACTCCGTATAGGACCGCACAGGAAAAATATTAAATGATACCTGAATGACCAGAGAGAATTATAATACTGTAAACAAACGTCAACTGTCCCGGGTAATTCCGGGGTTATTTCAGGGGACAAAGAAAGGGACTAATGATCCCTCAGCAGGCAATGCTGTAATCCGATTGATACGTCTAATAAGAATATATGCATAAAAGAGGCTGGGCAAAACCATAGCTACAGAAACCGTCACTGAAAAAATCACGTCCCATCGAGCTTATTAGTGTCAGTATCTTCCTGTAACCAGAAACCGAGCGCAATCGTGGCTTCATTTCTTCATTCCTCCATAGTTGAATGAAAATGAGGGATTTGAGTGGGATAATAAATTACAAACAAAGCTGCTAGTGATAAATATAGGTCAAAAGCTGAAATAAGAAATAAAAACCATTCCTCCAACTGGAAGCTAACACATAGCGACGACTAAACTTCTATTGACGACCAAAAAATAAAAAAATTTAAGAGACCGAACCGACAGGTCTAACAACGTTTAACTTTCCCCCACCCACTCTTTAAAAGCCTTACACTTGACCCTGCGCAATACACAAAAAATAGCGTTATAGAAACTATTTATATTTCAATTTATCTTCCGCATTCCATCTTGTTTTTTCTGTGAGTCATCTGCGTGCAAGTGTTGAGTAAGGTTTTAGGTTTGAATACTGTCTTGAAAGGGCTTTGTTTGTTCGTTTTCTGCAAGATAAAGTATGCGCCTTTGGTTATTACGTTTCCAGTTTCATTTACACAGGCCCTCGACAAATATTATGCAACGCCTTCCTGTCTTAATGGGCCATCTGACAATCTGTAATCCCTGTTCATCATTCACATCATGTACGCTTTCAATTCCCTCACGGATCATAGACCCGGTACCACTGTAAGATTGTCCCATTGTCATAAATCTTGCAACCATTCTTGCATCAATCTTGCATCAATCTTGCTACCAATCTTGCACCCAATGAATTCATGTGATCTTGCAGTTAAATGTTTTTGTAGCAATCTGTGTTATATAATCAGGTTTGCCATTTTTAAGTAGGCCCACGTCATGTTTACTCCCTCCTCATATACGATTTGCCAGAGGGGGCAGTAGGCCGGTTCTTTCTTTGTCTTCTCAGAGACCTCCGACAAACAACGAACGGGCTTATAACCTTCACGCGTCTGTCCCTAATTCCCTTTTTCGTGTGTGTGTGTGGCGCGTTGTGTGTGTTTCTTTTTTTCCTCCCTATATTTCTCTTTCCCTTGGGGAGATACCTATAACATTGTTACCACCTTGTAATGCTATTATTTCTAGAATTTCTCAATGTGGTGCCCTACCCTATGTTTGCCAGGCATCATTTCCTCACTTAGTGCCATCCCACAACCCCACCACCCACCCCCCCCCCCCCCCCTTCCTAGAATCTGTATGTTTATTCCCATGAGTTCTACATTGATGAATCTAGCCATAAACATTGCAGGTCCCCTGTCCAAAAATCTGTTGCACACACCCATAGTCCCTGTCACGCTAGAAAACCTCTCATTGTTTTGTTATTCTTCAAGCCTCTCGAAAGCCCATTCAAGTAAGACTAAGCTAAGCGTTTCGAACGTGCAGCAAATGGTTAGACAGCTGTCTCCCCGCGGTAAAGGTATCGGGTTTCGAAACACGAAATGGCCTTTCCCGCTCCAGTCCTAGCTGGCTTGCAATGGGACACCTGACTTCTGTTTCTTGAGTGTAGGAAACGGGCAAAAGCAGCGAGAAAGAAACTGTCCACCGTCCCACCCCATCTCTCTAAGCTGGACCTAGGATAGTTAAAAGTATCTTAACACTCACCCCCTATGGCTTAGTACCTGCTATGGTTTATGGATACTCCGATTACAGAAGGCAACTGACTTGATATTTTGAGTTGCCAGATTAGTTATTTGTGTGGCTTGCACTTCTTAGTTGTTTTCACTCTATATATTTCCCAACCGCGATCAAAGCTGCTCTTGTACTTTTGTTTGCTCATGTTGATGATTAATAGTCTCTTCCTACAACGTTGTCCTTAGTTGCTGCCTAAGGTGTATGTATAGATTCCACATCTTATATGAGGGACTGTATATATTTCCAGTTACAGTCCTTGCTATCGTTTGGAAGTGAACTTTGTGAATAAAAATAAATTCAGCAGTTAGCAGCTTAGCAGGAAGTCAATTTTCATTATTATTTTTTTTTTTTATGAGTAAAGGGTATCCCATAGCTGATAATGTCGTCGAGGTTTGAATTTGTTGTAGTTAATGTCACATAAGCCATTTCACATTAATTTCACATAAGCCCATATTCCACATAAATTTCACATAAGCCATTTCCCACATAAGCCAATTCACATAAGCCATTTCACAAAAATTCACATAAGCCATTTCACATAATTTCACATAAGCCCATTTTTCACATAATTTCACATTAAGCATTTCACATTAATTTTCACATAAGCCCATTTCACATAAGCCATTTCACATAATTTTCACATAAAGCCATTTCACTATAATTTCACATAAGCCATTTCAACATAATTTCACATAAGCCCATTTCAACAATAAGCCCAATTCACATAATTTCACATAAGCCATTTCCCAACATAAATTTAAAACATTAAGCCATTTCCCATAATTTTTCACAAAAGCCATTTCAACATAATTTTCCACATAAGCCCTATACTCAGGGCCGGATTAAGAGAACTTCGGAGGCTCAAGGGCTATTTAAGATATTTTGCGGGCTTCCTCTCCTATCTTCCTTAAAAGGTTAAAACTGGAAGGAAAAAAAAGCTTATGGATTTCAGAAAAATGTTTTTATTAATACATTAATAAGACGTTTTTAAAAAATGTGATTCGTTACAGTACTTAGATTTAGTTTAAAGGTAAGTCGGGCCCTAGCAATGAAAAATATAATTTTAAAAAAGTGGGGGTGGAAGTAGTACTTAAAAAACTAACTGTTGTACAAAATACTATTACCTTTCTCTCACAAACGAACCTAACTCTCCCTATCTAATCTTAATCTACTTATCTAACATTAACCTCATCAAAAAACTCTTTTTATTTTTTTCACTTATCCAATACCTCACTAAATCCC
>JAMPIV010020790.1:0-273997 GCA_024509875.1 Oreohelix idahoensis | reverse complement strand
TTGTCAATTTAATGTTACATTTTTTTACTGCAAGCTCTAACTTTGTTGAAAAATTATTTGTGCCTTTTAATGCATTAAAAGCCTGTGTTTAAAACATTTTTTATTTTCTTCTTTTTAGTGTTCCTTTTTTGTTGTTTTTAAATTTAAGTCAAATGTAATCGATCCGCTAATGACATTATCAGTTTGCGATAAACGAGTCCAGAGCACAGGAGGCGGATTTCATTATTCAGTATATTACACGGAAAGTTAATATTTTTATTTTTTTAATTTTTTTAAAATGTTGATAAGAGTTGTAAATTACATTTTTTTTAAATGTAGTTGTCAGTTATGTGTATTTCCGTGCACGCGCGTGCGATAGTGAGTGTGTGGAAGGGGGGAGGGAGAAGTTTCAATATTTCTTTCAAGAGAGACAATTTTGTTGGAAAGAATACACCTAGATTATTTGCAGTTATCGCCCATTTCACTGATGATACAATACCCCAAAAAAAAATAATTAATATTAATGTTAATTTTACTCATTTTATTATGATTACGACTGATTATTGTATTGTCATGGGGTATACACAACTATGCTAAGTTTCAGAGCTATTGCTCATCTAGATGTGATAGAAAAATCGATTGCAAGATTTGAAGGTGACGAGAGAGTGACATACGTTGCAAGTTAAAGAAAAGCCTGTAAAAACCAGTATTGCAAGAACATATGAATCCTGTCGTGTAGACTTCCTGCAAGTAGTAGACCAGTTATAGTAAGGGCTCCATGTTCCATAAATTAGCACAAAGGGAAAGAAGAAATTGACGAGCACCATGTACGTGTCTAAACACCGATAGTCTTATGTGCATGTTTATTATTATTTTTTTCAAATCGTTTTTACTTCCACTCGTGTGTTACCGGGGCCCGAAACGAGAGCAAAAATTATAACACTGTTCCCTGCCACAATGTCGTAAAATGAGACTAAGGAGGGTTGGACCTGGGGGTGGTTACTTCATCCTGTAAAAAAATGTTAAACTACATAAACTTCAGTAAATATTGTATCGGTCAACTAAGGAAAATAAGATCAAGAAGCACTTAGAGAAGAGAACTGGAGACGGAGGTGAAAATGATGAGGAAAACGTGGAGAGATAATCGCACGTGACAGGAGGACTTGGTATGTGTTTGTTGAAGGCCTGTGCTCCTTGGAGAGTTGAGGGTAATGATGAATGGTGATTTCCATATCTAGCAGGGTTTTGGAACGGAGCCCGAAGATGGAGCACGAGCAGTAGAGAACATTTTTTTCTTGTTCCCCGGAGCTCCAGCGGAGTCAGAGCAAAGAAAATCTTGACAACTTCCGGTTTTTTCCCATTTCCAATTTAAAAAAAAAAGATATTATACTAAATGTTTAGAAATAAAAATACATTATTTAATATTTGTGTTTTATTCGAAACTCAAGTAAATCTTTTTAATTTTTCCAGACATTATCAGAGTTAATTAAACTCGGCAAACAAAATGTTCAAATTTAAACTGAGCTAAAGCATCAAAAACAAATTACAATCAGTCCAGATGATCGATAACCGGTTTACATAAATAGAATTCATGATGTCTTTGCATTTGAATTTGTGTCATGAATTTAGATAGGTTTGAAAGTTATTTATGGTCCCGCCTGAGGGAGTCGCGGTAGTTAGTGCACTGGCTTCCTAGCTCAGTGGTCTATGGTTCGATCCCCAGATGAGGTGGGATTTTTTTAGGCCGCAAACGGCTCCTGGGTCGACACAGCCCCAACTGGGTACCAGAGCAACTTCTGGGAAGGTTAAAGCGGCCGGCGTGATGCTGACCATATCACCCCTAGTGTGCCGATGGTCAAGAAAATATGGGCCTAACACCATATTCCCAATATGCCTCAATGGGCGTGTAACGAGATCCTTTACCTGAGTAGAGTGGATGGTGATATGAGTACGTGAGAAATAAAGGTGTGAGAATAGATTTTCACGAGTGAATAGTTTAAGGAGAAGATCTGTCTCTGGAATGAGTAGTTTCTCTAGTCCTGCCTATCTATATGATTATAATTTAGTACAAGACAATCTTACACCTCCCTATATATATATATATATATATATATATATATATATATATATATATATATATATATATATATATATATATATATATATATATATATATATATATATATATATATATATATATAAGTTTAACTATATACACACACAACTAGGTGACAACAAGACACATAAACCTGAAAAAACTATGGTAAATTGGGTATGCGTCTGACCAACACACAAAGTTAAGTTCTTTTGTTGTTTATTATCATTAAACTTTACAACATCGAATACCTAAAGAAAGATCAAATAAAATCAGAATTTCATACAAGAAAAACAACAGAATACATGTGCCCTCCACTTATTGAGAAAAATAACCCAACAAGTTAATAACCCCAAAGGTCAAAGGTTAGCATTATGGTACATAATAGACAGTAAAGAAAAGAACAAAGTTCCAACTAAATGCTATCCAGTAAAGTAAACAATATTTTAAGCCAAATCAAGTTGGTGCAATATTTGCAAAGAAAAATATTCTCTCTCTCTGTAATACTCTCATCTGTCATACAGTGGCCACTCAATCACGTTTACCCTATTCTTGTGATGTTCCGTTGGAATTACAATGGTTCCTGAATATATAAAGTGTCAGGGGTATTATCCAAGTTGGCCCCAGTCCATCCTCTATAACAAATAAGATTTTATGAGGGGGACGCCAAATTTGGTGCTGTATTCCTGGATCAACAAATGTCACCTCGAATAGTTAGAGTGGAACTGAGATCTGGTGTACACAGCAAACAGTGAAAAATACTTCCAGTATATGGGAAAAAAAACTATAGTTGCTAAAAACTGTTACAATTGTTAATTGATGGTAAATCCTATCGGCTGGCTTTGTGGTAAGTGCCGATTTTGAAACAGCGTAACTTGCTGGATAAAACCGCTGATACGACTGTCAAAAGTCAGATGGTAATGTTATTTGTGTTACGCCATAGTGGGCTGATAAATTGGAACAAATATTTCTAGTTTTAAAGTCCAGTTAAATTTACTAATTTAATTTTTATTTGTCTCTTTGGCCAATCCTGTTCACAAATGAACTTGGGGACGTGTAAGCCAAGAAGAAGACACCATTCACCAATCAGTAAAATGAAGAAAAAGGACCAAAATAGACCGCTGCTCACCCTTGATCAGGTCTGCTTAAGAATAGAGAAACATTATAAAAAAAATGCTACTATTATATTTCTACATATATATACACGGACGGTAACAAGACGATCTCTTATCCTCTCCGTCAGTCCTGATTAAAGTTAAAAGGCACACGGTGTCTCTAGCCTATCCTATCGCGCGTCGCTTAGCGAGTGCAGGTTTGGTTGAGGTATACAGCCTTTCCCATCCTGCCCCGGTCAACGTTCAGCACACAATGTCAATTTTTATTTAGTTATCCCTGCGCGCACTTAACAAATATCGCCTGTCATTAATAGCTATTAGACTGTCGGCGTCTGTTCGTTTAGTCGTATGCTATTAAACACTAGTCACTTATATAATTACACAAAATGAAATATAACGTAAATTCTATGGTCCACTATCAGTCGTGCCTAGCATATTAATTCAGTCAGCTAAACCGTATCTTCTTATGTGAGAAAGCGGGTGATGGAAATTACATTAAACTGAACAACTGGCAAGAAATATCTACGCGTTATTTTATTTCACTAGTTTTAACGCTAGGAAATCACAGTGAATTATAATGGTAAAACTTTAACACATTTAACACTTAAGCTTACTTATTTACTTAGTCGTTCCCCTTCTACCGTGAGGTGTAGAGGTTTGGAAGAGAGAGCGCCAGACTATTCTATCGGCTGTCTTCCTCCTGGCCTGGTTCCATTCTAGTCCTCGGTCCTTCAAAGATTGTCTAATGTTGTCCTCCCAGCGGACTCTAGGTCGTCCTCGGGGTCTGGATCCTTGGCTCTTTGTTTCCCATGCTTGTCGTGGTAGCCGATCTCCTCCCATTCTGCAGACATGGCCAAACCATCTTAGTTGGGACTGTTCTACTTGGGTCTGTAGGGGGTGGCATTTTAGTCCTTGACGTATCGTCTGGTTGCATACCATGTCTCTTCTTGTTACTTCAACCACCTTCCTCAGATACCTCATTTCTGAGGTTTGGATCTGGCTTTTATGGGTTGTAGTCATTGCCCATGACTCGCATCCATATGTCAAGACTGGGACATAGGTGGAGCGGTATACAGCCATCTTCGTTTTCTTACCAACCTCTCTCTTGCTGAGGAATCCTCGATTTATGGCCTGAAAAAGTCTCCCAGCTGCTGCTTTTCGAGTGGCCAACTCTTCTTTGATGCCTCCCTTTCGGTCTATAATAGCTCCGAGGTATTTAAAGTGGTCGACCTGCTCCAGGACCTGTTCTCCCAGCTTAATCTGATGTCTTCTTTCTTCTCGTGATATCACCATGGATTTTGTTTTAGAGCTGCTTATGACCATCCCTCTCTTCTCCAGCTCTTCCTTCCAGACTTGCAGGTTGGATTGGAGATGTGCCTCTGATTTAGCAATCAGGGCAACATCATCAGCAAATGCCAGCTCTGAAATATAGACCTTAACACTTAAGCACACATTTCTATTACCAGAAAATCCGAATGAAATCCCCACGAAGGCTATTAACACACCGTCCACAATGGTTCTAGACTACGTGTTTAGACTATCCGAAAAATTACGAGCGACAACTGATAACTGGTTTGGGAAGCCACAGTTTATATACATTATTGTTATCTGCTCTCTAGAGGATGCTAATTTTCACACCACCGTGCACAGTAGAGAAATCAGAAAACTACGTTCCCCAGATAAAAGGCTTTCACGGTCGCTCTGTCGGCCATTGCTAATCGATAACGGAGACTTAAACCGTGTAACGGGTTTCTTTAGATTTAGCCCGCTTCTGGAGACTACAGAGTTATCTATCCCTGTATGTACGAGTGGAAAATGACGTGAAACGGGAGTTCAAACAAGGTGGCTTCCGGACGATTGCAGGAATGCCCTTAAAAGCCACGGCCATCTGATCTATACGGAGCGAAAGAGACTGATAATGAATGCTTTAGAACAGGGGTGGGCAACTCAGGAGCTTTTGGGATCTACTTTAGTAATACAAAGCCCTCAACAGATCTACCATATATAAATATACACACATATACGTGCGTGTATGTAAGAGAGATTTTAACCGGAAGGGGAAGAGAAAGGGTGGGGGATGATGAAGCTAAGAAAAGAAAAGACCACGTTCCTATCTCATGCAGTTCACGAATATATTTTAGTATAAACATTTATAACATATAAGGAAGGGAAATCCGAGGCCCGTAAACAGTAAATAAATATTAGACAAACATAAAGGTATGTTTTCAGGCACTCGTAAGAAATAAAGAAGTAGAACACTAGACAACAGAAAAACAACAGACGTGAGTGGCTTACCCAGGACTCGAACCCAGGACCTTCTGTGCGACCACTCCACCTAGCTATGCAAGCGAATCACACTATCCTCCCTGCCATCTAGGCATCACGAAAAAATGATGCTTCGATGACGGGTCATTAGTGCGAACTGCAAGACATAACACCGGACATTTACTATGGGCAGTCCAGCCTATTAATGACGCAATCACTTCTGTTGTTCCCCTATTATACAGCATTTTATGTTTGTCTAATATTTATTTACTGTTTAAATGCCTCAGGTTTCCCTTCCTTATGTTTTATAAATGTTTATACAATATCAAAAAACCTACCCTCTGTCCTGTACTTACTGTTCTTAGTCTACTATCATTTACTAGACACAGTTTTAAGGTCTTTGTCTTATATGGACTGACCTATACTGTATAATAGGGGAATAACAGACGTGATTGCGACATTAATAGGCTGGACTGCCCATGGTAAATTTCCGGTGTTATGTCTTGCGGTTCGCACTAATGACCCGTCATCGAAGCATCATATTTTAGTAGCCAGCTCGAGAGTTTTCATTTGGGAATGCGGAAAAAAGTACCTTTGATCCCGGTGACACAGTGATTTTGTACCGAGAGGGCTACTCCGAATTTTTCCTACTTTAAAGAGTATGTTTTTCTCCCCAGGAGTCGTCTAAAGATCTACCAAATTATCCTTTGGAATCTACCGGTAGATCGGGATCTACTGCTTGTCGACCCTTACATTAGAAGGTAATAATTAGTGTCGTAGATTTTAGATAGGTATTTAAGATATATTTTTGTCCCGTCTGAACAGAACTGAAAAAGGGAGTAACTCAGTGAGAGGTAAGGTAAAGAAATAGATTTCACGAGGGAAATGTTGAAAGGTAGAGTCTGTCCCTGGATTGAGAAGATATTCTAGTCCAGCCTATCTCTACAACAGAAATTTGTTGATCAGACAGTATCTCTCTCTCTCTCTCTCTCTCTCTCTCTATATATATATATATATATATATATATATATATATATATATATATATATATATATAAACCACTCACATACACACACACAGATAAGTGACGACAATTAGACGCACAAACGTGAAACTATATTTATGGAATAGGGATATTGGGACGAGCTGACCGACACAGGTAATTAAGTTTTATGTTACTTTTATTTACCATAAAGAAACTTCACAACAGTTATTATCAAAATATCAGAATATAAAAATCATAGGTTACAGAATTAATAAAGGAATAGACACATAAGCGCAATCGTCTCTGTTGAGACAAGTTCCCACAAGAAGAAGTTAATTAACCCCCAAAAGGTCAAAAGATTAGCACAATGGTATAGAATTTGACTATACTGTAAAGAACAGAATTTCTAGTTTATTCTGAAAATGAACAGTATTAGCAAACATAAGAAGATAAAAAACAAAGTGAGTATATTAATTATACAATATAAGAATTATTCATTCCTGCTTTCACTCGCTCTGACAAACATGTGATCACATTTCATTCTCGGTTACCCAATAAGTGTTTGACAACAGCTTGAACATATCTCCATGCTCTAGGTAACAGATTCAGTGTCGGTTCTTTTGGTAAAATAAGCCCTAGTTCTTCAAATGACTGTTTAATCCTCTTATTTGATGAACGCCTATTTTGTTATTTTGTTTTATTGACTCTGTTCATGTCACAGCAATTAGTCCAGGTATGAAACACAACTTCGAGATCAAAATAGTCACAGTGTTCAGTACCTTGAAATATTCGATAGTAAAATAGAATTTCATGTAGATAAATCTTTTTCTTCAGGATAAATCCTTGCCACAACACAAGTGGTCGGTAGGCAGGTAATGTTAAATTTGCTATTCTTCGTCACAGCGGGCTGAATGTAGATGAAAATGGAAAAAGGAAATCTGGATAGCTATAGGTCCAGTTACAATTATTATTATTGTCTTTTGTTGGTACTCTCTCTCTCTCTCTCTTTCTGGGTAAACCAAGAGAGCTGAACAGGTAAACCTCAAAGACCCGCTGGGTGCTTAAGAATATTTGTTTGGCGTCTATTGTATTTAGACCCGTTTTTCTCAGATTTATATTGAAGCCGCTGGTAGGTTTTGGGTTGTGACCCGTACTAGAATTATAGGAAGAAAAATGCAACATTTAACCACAATCAGTATTCTGTCCTAAACATAACCCGCGTAGAGGTATAATTTAATATCCACTAGGCTGTTAAATTTAAATTAGAAGAACACAAGTGTATATCTTATTTATCATTTAACAAAAACTCCGTGAAATAAGCGCTAGTCATTTATAAAATTGCTCATAATGAATTAGAAATAAATATTTATTTCGTCAGTACTCATAATGAATAGTGCATTTACTAGTTGACCAAAATATCTCTTACTAGTTAATAGCAAGTAATTAAATTAAAAAGTTAGCTCTTTGTTGTTTTAATTCGCTAGTCAATTAGCACACAAATCCTAGTGAAATATCATGACGGACTTTAAAAATTAAATCACTCAACACAGAAAAATCTTAGTGAAATATAATGCCGGACTTAACAATTAAATCACTCAAGAGGCTATTATAAATATTTACCGCAACACAACATGACTATCGCCAATCGAAAACACTAAGAAATTCCACTGTTGTAATGGATCTAGAATATCGAAGCTAGACGTCTGAAAATTTGTGGGTACTAGATAAACTGAGTTTGAAAGCTGGAATATATATATATGAAATAGACAAAAAGTCGTTGGCAAGTGTGATACATAACACCTTTGGGGAATTCCGTGGTCAAATTTTGAATCAAAGTTAATTTTGCCACCTTTTGCCGACCGCCAGACCCCGGCAGCGAGCAAACTGTCTTTTGATCTCCGCTCATCTGTAGCCAATTACATTCACGAACGAACGATGAGGGGGGGGGGGGGGGACTGTGATTGATTATCTTCCCTTTTCTCTTTCTACGTGCATCTATCAAAAGGTACAACTTTTGAATTATCGCTCTTGATTCTACAAATATACGACCCGTCCCCTCTCTCTACACGTGAAACGGTCAGATTTTAAACATTCCTAGTGCCTGTAAGACAATAGAGAAAAGAAAAAAATTTGGCGTGGCTAAATTATGAGTAAGACAGATGAATGAATCGAAATTTTGGGGTACTGCGTTAACCAAACGTGCATAACTAATAAGGAAAAAAAGGTGGAAAATAGGTGGAAGCAAAAACGTGTAGATATCATGTAATATATTTACATACTTCTGTCACAATTAGGATAAATATGAAATACACTAGGCGAGTTTCACTGATTCATGATTTTAATGAATCATTATTTCGAGAGAAAGTTTTGCGACTGTAGTGAGGTGATGAAATCCAATGGTAGGCTAAACGTTGTCTGTTTTTTAGGCCATTGACAGCTATCTACATTACATTCAGGCTGTTTGTAGAATATGTTTTGAACATGTCAACAGCTCAACCTAGTGTAGAGGCGACTGTATTCAGCTTTGAAGTTAATTTAAATGTTATAATGCAGGCTATGAAAGACGATGTGATTGCAGTAAATTTTTGGTTCCACATAATTAATTATGAATATAGATCTATGACATAACAGGAGGCTGAGACGCTTGGGAGTCATGACCCAAGTAGGCCCGCCCCCCTTAGAGTGTAAAGGAGTAATCAGGCTGAAACACTTGTCGGACGGGGGGACTACTTCTGATGATCAGATTCCTTCCTGTTGTATCGCTCTGTAAAGAGTTTCCTATCATAGTTGCATGGTCAAACCAGTGACGATCGGGAAAAGACCGATTGACTTCTGGAAAGACAGATGACACTGGGAAAGACTAGAAACCGGCTGACCGGGTTAGCACCCCGTAAGCTGTATTCAATTACTACAGGACCCAAAAATGATAGATGCCCCCAGGATTCACCGAAAGGGAGGGAGGATGATGAATCCACAGGCGCCTCATTGTAATCGACCAGACCCGTTACACGGACTTCGAGCTCTGAACAACGGCTGGAATTTCCATGTGCCTGTGGTAGGTAATTCTCTACTCAGAGAGGAATGAAAATCCACAGAACGAAAAAGGGGTGTGGGAGGTCACCAGGGGGAGATCAACAGCGCTCTGTCTCGACGGATAAGACGTTAGAAGAACGCAGCCAGGAGTCAATCCACAGTGCTGAGCACATTCAAGTTGATCTGCCAGATGATGATCTCACACACTTCTTGGACGGGAAGAGAGATGCAATCAAGTTCCCACCTGCCAGAGCAAAAGAGCTTTGGGAACAGCTGGACGAAGCCTTGGCAAAAGAGTTGGATAACAACCTGAAGCAGCTAACTTTGGAGAAGAAGCTGGAAATCTTCGGCGACATAATATATCTGCGCTGTCGCAAAGTGTTCGGAGTGAGGGAGGCAAGGGAAAGTAACCCACCACGAAAAAGTAGAAGACAAATTAAAATAGAAGAAATCAGGAAACAGAAGGCGACGGAACGAACGGAATAATTTGTCTTCTCTTTGTTACTTTCACAATTGCCTCCACGGCTGGCGGAGTTGTGGATTTTAAAGTTGCTACCAGAAGTTTTTTTTTTTTTTTTTTTTTTTTTTTTCGTACGCCCGCTAATACTCGAGGCGAAATCTCAGGTTGTTATTTTATGTCTAACCTGACATTGATTTTACGTGAGTATCCCTTTTTTCTTGTACAGAGACAGGTGTCCCTCGCCATTCAGGCAAATACTCTCCGATTTCGGAGGTACCCATTACAGCTGGGTCGGCTCAGGAGCCGCCAATCCCTGTTCGACGACACTCCTTCAAATGTCCTCGCCAGGTCTCGAGTTAATCCAGTCCAAATCCCGGTCGACGAAAAATCCTCAAATGCCGTCACCCGGGTTTGATCCTGAATCACCCGGTCGCCAGAGCGGTGTGGTAACCACTACGCTAGCGCGGCTCCTGCTACCAGAAGTGAAATGGGTTCATTTTCGATAAAAGACAACAGGAGGCTGAGACGCTTGGGAGTCATGACCCAAGTGGGCCCCCCCCCCCCCCCCCCCCCCCCCCCCCCCCCCCCACCCCCCCCCCCCCCCCCGCCCCCCCCCCACCCACATACCCCCCCCCCCCCCCCCACCCCCCCCCCCCCCCCCCCCCCCCCCCCCCCCACCCCCCCCCCCCCCCCCCCCCCCCCCCCCCCCCCCCCCCCCCCCCACCCCCCCCCCCCCCCCCCCCGCCCCCCACCCCCCCCCCCCCCCCCACCATTAGAGTGTAAAGGAGTAATCGGGCCGAAACACTTGTCGGACGGGGGGACATCTTCTGATGATCAGATTGCTTCCTGTTGTATCGCTCTGTAAAGTTTCCTATCATATGACTGCTTGCGTCAGGTTCAGCGAACCAGAGCTGACAAAGACCCTACCACCTCCAAGTGGTGGTCCTCGAAACAGGCTGCATCACTGCAGCCTGTCTGAGAGAGTAGGGATCGAAGAGGGAAGGTTAACCCGGTCCCAAAAATGCCGTGCTGAAGTTCGGATTTGTCGGCCGAAAGGCGCAAGTATCGCAGCTTCGCTGTAAACGGACACAACGTAACCAACGTTCTTTTCAGGACGAACGAAGAAGAAGAAGAATTATGAAGATAAGAACGATTAAATGATTTTAGTTTGAGTGACAAGTACATTGTTTTAATATTCTTGAACATAGTTTCTTTTTTTAAGTTGTTGTTGTTGTTTAACTAGGACTGCTCAGCTCCTCACTCTTTAGCAGCCAATACCAAGTTGAAGACTTTTTGGTGTTTTCTACACGGTAGATCGAGGTTTTTCCTGTGGCTTTTCTGCAATTCCGAAACGTGTATAAGAGCTGAAGTCATGAGCTCCAATTTCTCCAGCTTGGCTTGCATTTAAAGGATTGTCACATTTGGGCATAAGCTATGAGTAAGAAGTGCATGGCATACTATGCATTCCCCGCCATCCAAGGGGGCTCTCCAACTTTGCAGAGCTAAAACACTGTTCTCTGTTTCTCGGCTCTCCCAAGGAATTGTCACGTCCTGCACAGAGCCACTTTTCAGTTTTCCCTGCCTATCACTGGGTCCATAGTGAGATCCTTCTGCATGCAGTCAACCAAGTCAAAGAATTACGCCTAGGGCTCAAGTGACTTCTCCAAGCTTAGTGTGCAATGCTGGGTTCTCAACAAGTTTCACCACAGGGGGAATCCCTGGAAGTGTGTGGATCATTTCAAGAGTCAATGAGGATGCAATTAGCCTCACAGACTTCCACATAATATATTGTAGCATTGTGCATAGCTGGTGGTCAGATAAGGATGACTCCAGATATGCCTCCATGCATTTTTGTATAAACAAAGTTATAACGTGCATTTGTTAAGAATTAAAAGTAAAAATAAGTTGAGCCGGAGCAAAGAGCGAAGCCGGAGCAGTCACTATACATGATGGAGGTGAGCTAGAGCAGTCACTATACATGATGGAGCCAAGCTAGAGCAGTCACTATACATGATGGAGCCAAGCTAGAGCAGTCACTATACATGATGGAGCCAAGCTAGAGCAGTCACTATACATGATGGAGCCGAGCTAGAGCAGTCACTATACATGATGGAGGTGAGCTAGAGCAGTCACTATACATGATGGAGCCAAGCTAGAGCAGTCACTATACATGATGGAGCCAAGCTAGAGCAGTCACTATACATGATGGAGCCAAGCTAGAGCAGTCACTATACATGATGGAGCCAAGCTAGAGCAGTCACTATACATGATGGAGCCGAGCTAGAGCAGTCACTATACATGATGGAGGTGAGCTAGAGCAGTCACTATACATGATGGAGCCGAGCTAGAGCAGTCACTATACATGATGGAGCCGAGCTAGAGCAGTCACTATACATGATGGAGCCAAGCTAGAGCAGTCACTTTACATGATGGAGCCGAGCTAGAGCAGTCACTATACATGATGGAGGTGAGCTAGAGCAGTCACTATACATGATGGAGCCGAGCTAGAGCAATCACTGTATATGATGGAGCCGAGCTAGAGCTGTCACGATACATGATGGAGCCGAGCTAGAGCTGGTGGAGCAATATTTAAAAAAATTTTAAAAACTGGCATAGCCGTTGGAATACTTTTCACAAAATATATCCCTAAAAATGTCAAATTTGACGAAATAGCAAGCAAATTTAATGACAAATATTTACTAACACAAACAGCTTCTATTTTTGTTTTGGACTATTGCTACTTTTCTACGTAGCGCGCCGTTTTCAACCAGTATGCATATGAATGGAAGTGTCGGTTATATCACGACGTCCTCTTTTACTGTTATATATTTCCTGACTGAGCGTCAGATTGACAGAGTGGTTAGATTGCAGGTTTCTCGCGGCAAAGCTGCGGGGTTCGATTCAGGGTATCAATACGCTCCAGTCTACCCAGCTGTAAATGGGTACTTGACTACTCTTGAGTTAGGGAAGGAAAAGGTAGCGAGGAAGGAAACGAGTCACCTCACCTCTCGATGCTGGACCTAGTATTATGGAATTTCTAACATTTCACTCCCCTTCGGCAGTATCTGGGGTGTTTCCTGATTGTGCGTACCATTTGTACTGTTCTGTAGTCATTCTTAATGATGGTGCTTTGTTACCATTGTTGGTATTGTTGTGTGAATATTTACAGGACGATTTAGTTTAAAATTACGTTAATTTGTGGCTTCTTGTTTTTGTGATAAACGGCTATTTTTAGTAGTACTTGCGGGAATTCAGTGTCAAACTGTTTGTAAAAACTATGATGATATCAATAGAATTACACAAGAAAGAACAAAAGATGTAACATAAAACAGTAACAGTTTTTGTTAAACTAAGCAGAAATGTCAATAACAATAAATAAATAAATAAAATAAAATAATATTTTAAAAAGTCTCTAAATCCACACTAGACAACGAGCCGCCCATACTCCTGGTCCACTCATATTGATCGATCAAAGTTATATAATAGTTTTTAATTTAAATTTGTAAAAGGAATCTGGGACAAAATGCAGACTAATCAATATGGGATTAAAGATTTAATAGCTACAATAGCTGCGTGTGTATATGTGTGTGTATGTGTGAGCTTCCGAGATGCTCAACAGGGGAATGTAATTACAAAAGGTTCAGTACGGTATCTTCATAAGTTTAAACAAGAGAGAGAGAGAGAGAGAGAGAGAGAGAGAGAGAGAGAGAGAAGGGGGGGGGAGGGAGAGACAGACAGATAGACAGAGAAAGGTTATGAAGCATATGCGCATTAGAAAGGCGGTATTTGAGGTAAGTTCTACATTAGAGAATCAGTATCTGCGGTACTTTGCTATGAAGCACATATACTTTAGAGAAGTAGTATCTGCGGTACTTCGCTATAAAACATGTGTACTTTAGAGAAGTAGTATATGCGGTACTTTGCTATAAAACACGTATACTGTAGAGAAGTAGTATCTGCGGTACTTTGCTATAAAACACGTATACTGTAGAGAAGTAGTATCTGCGGTACTTTGCTATAAAACACGTATACTGTAGAGAAGCAGTATCTGCGGTACTTCGCTATAAAACATGTGTACTTTAGAGAAGTAGTATCTGCGGTACTTTGCTATAAAACACGTATACTGTAGAGAAGTAGTATCTGCAGAACTTTGCTATAAAACACGTATACTTTAGAGAAGTAGTATCTGTGGTACTTTGCTATAAAACATGTGTACTTTAGAGAAGCAGTATCTGCAGTACTTTGCTGTGGTGGATTTGATGTTATGAATTGTTGTAGGTATTATTATATTTGTATTAAATGAGATTAGCTATGAAGGTCCCTGAATATACCCAATAATATTGTGAACTTTTCAGGGTACCTTTCCACTACCACCTTTTTATCTCATTCAAAATGTATTTATATTAGTATATTAAATGACTTCGTGTTGTGTCTAGGGTTATGAATGTAGAGTGTGATGATCAATAATCAACAGACATATAAACAAATAGTTTATTATTCACAACAGCACACAGTACTACCACAATAACATACAAACGACTCTCTAAAAGGCTATCTTATTTAAGACTGTAGTTGAATTTTGTGTAAATAAGATTTTTACAGTTTTATTATCCTGATTCAAATTTATTTGTAATCAGGACTGACAATTTAAAAGTGAAATCAAAATAATCATTTACATCAGTCAAATAGCACAATAGATCGTTTGTCCATATATAAAATATTTTTCTAATATACGTCTGTAGTGTTCTCCTACTTTAAGGTAATACTGGTGGTACCACTAGGTAGTTGTTTTTAATCATATCCTTTCAAAATTGTTTGTTTCTATTTTGTCACTTGTGGAACTATTAAATATTTGTCCCAGTTTTATTCACTGTCATTGCATAGTTCTTTTAAAGTTCTGTAGTTGAGCTTTCAGGTGCCGAACGAGAACTTAACTTGGCCGTAGAATATAGGTTGAACCTTTCCTCTGCTCGCTTGACAATCTGTTCCCTGTTTGATAGGCAATGGCCACTAGCATGGGCTCGCAGTAAACAGGCAGAGTCCTGAATCAATCAATTTTCAAGCGTTTGGTACCACATTAACGTCAGTACCCAGGACCTCTGAAATGTGAAGGTATGCATCATTCGTAATATCTAGCATACACTAATAGTCCACAGTTAAGGACATGTACATTACAAACAAACAAAAGGATCATATCCTTATACAAACCTATGCCACCATTTTCTTTTGATGTGACAATGTACACCAGTATTCCTTTCCCTAATAGTTACAACGCCACTGCAATTCCAGCTGTAATCTCTTCCATATAATACGATAGGTGTTATGCTCCTTTATGACAATCATACATATTCTTGTAATTTTACACCTCTCTGACAGTCTATCACATGGTGGATCAATCTTTAGGCTTTGCCTCATGTTCGCTATAGACCCACTCATGTCTAGACATATATTATTGTTTCACATTCAATTTTTATATAAAATAAAGGTTAATAAATGTCAATCTTACCACAATTTTCAATGAAATATACACAGAGACGATGACTGACACAGTTTCGATCTGTTTTATTGCCCAGGCTGCTTAGAACTTGTATTTTAAAGCACAGCCTGCTCTCATCTATCACTGTTGAAAATTTTATAGAAATGGCGTCCCCCTTAACGCTTATTCTGACAATATCGATTCAGTTAGCCAATCTCTATTAATTTTACAGTGTAAACAGTCTTTTCAAAAAATATCATTCAAACTTTTCCTACGTTACTAGGTTATTTATGTTTATTCAAAGGTCAGCCAATAATATTTAGTCTCACTTCAAATGCCACCCAATCAGATTCACTGTACTATCCTAGCCTATCTGTCACCTACTTTTTCCCCAAAAAATATGCGATCCAATCTAAGCAGATATGACTTGACCTGACAGTATCTCTGATCTCTATGTATTGTTTTATCAATATTTAATTAGTTAAGGGACTATTTATATAACTAATAACATATTCTTGGTCAGCAAGTCTTCAGGTACACGAATATACAATTTTTAAGGGGCTATGTGGTTTGGTTCAAAAATTCTATCATTTTTTCTATGTTGGTTGTTTATTTTGAAACTACCTCCTGTTCACTTCTTTTCTCATGTACTTACGAGATAATTACGAGAGCTTAGGTCATTCATAATAAGAGCTTAACATGTTTACATGACCGAGGTGTCCACAATTCTAACTTTTTCATTGTATTTGGGGAAACCCCTAAGGCAAGGCTTGCCCCTGTGCTATGGGTGCTTTTAGTTTAAAATCAATGCGAAACGAATTAGCATTTCATCTATCCTTTCCCCTCCTCGTTCCACAATGCATTTTAGGCAAATATTTTCTTAGAACTAGGAAAAGTGGTTGTTTATGTCAAGGACGAATTTGAAAAATTGGGTACCGTTTTGTTCAGCTATTCATTAGCAAATAATAATCTGAAGGCGTAGGCGATACCAACCGTTCTAGCAGAAAATTCTTTTGTACTTTCTTATTTTTGCCTTTATGCCCTATATTGTTATATACTAATTTAGATATTGTATTTAGAAGTCACTACATTTGCTATAAAACATATATACTTTAGAGAAGTAGTATCTGCGATACTTTGCTATAAAACATGTGTTCTTTAGAGAAGCAGTATCTGCAGTACTTTGCTATAAAACACGCATACTTTAGAGAAGTATTATCTGCGGTACTTTGTTATAAAACATATGTACTTTAGAGAAGTAGTATCTGCGGTACTTTGTAACATATGCACTTTAGAGAATTAGTATCTGCTGTACTTTGCTATGAAGTACATGTACTGTGGAGAAGCAATATTTGTGGTAATTTGCTATGACGTACATGTACTGTAGAGAAGTGGTTTCTGATGTACGTTGCTACGAAGTACATGTACTTTAGAAAAAAGTAAGTGAGCTAATTTACTAACAAAAGATCGTTCTTGAGACACCGAAGACAAGTGTCCATCATTTGTACTTTATGGAAAAACAATTTCAGTAAAACACTATAAATGTTGTATACTTTTGAGACATGGGGACCAACTGCGTTTAATGTTGAGAAACGGAAAATGAGATGCATTACTATCGACTATAAATGATTTTATCATAAATGAGTGATGGCATAGAATAGAAAGTAACAATAATTATACAAAATGCTGATGTCTTGCAATGATGAGATTCATTTTTGTCTTCTCCTGAAAGGTACACATCTAAACACAAGCTAAACAAAACATTGGGTGTCTGAATCCTGCTGGTAATGGTACCTGAAGATAGGTCTCAATCCAAATTATCTCCATTGTCAACAAAACAAGAGACAGGATGAAGTGATTACAGCATGGTACCTGATAACGCTCCCAGTGTCAGTAAAAACCAGGACATTAATTACACAGGCCATAGGAAGACGTCTTCAAGGCCTTACAAAAAAACTTGACTGACACGCCAATTACAGGTCATGTTCTCACTGAAAGGGATTATATCACAGGAAGGCCGATACATCAAGAATGGCTGTCAATGAAACTTGACATCACATGGCCAGTTTTAAAGACCTTTATTGTGGGAAGGAAAGACCGTCTATTTAGCCTGATTAACCCTTAGAAGACTATTACCATGCCCGGTGCGAGACGTGGACTTGTAGCCCCACAGAATACTTTCTTGGAAAATATCATTAGGCGATCCAGCGGTCAACGTGAGTATTAATTAACCTTAAATGTTGTGTTTTCTGTTTTGTGTTTAGAAACGCATGGAAGAAGGGAGTCTTCATTCGTTTTACTTTAGTTCCCGCTGAACATAGGCCTGCAACTACTACCATCTGTCCTCCTGACCTATGCCATCTACTCAAGGTCTTTCCATATCATCTTGGTACCTGTCATTTCTGTCTAAACATTTATAACACATAAGGAAGGGAAACCCGAGGCCTGTAAACAGTAAATTAATATGTGTGTGTATGTGTGTGCCCTGCAGGGCTGTCGGAGTCGTGAAGTCGATTGTTTTTTAGTGGAGTCGGTAAAAAGATGTCCGGACTCTGACTCCGAATTTTGTATCATATGACTAGTAAAAAAAACAAACTGTAGCCCGAGTTAGAGTCGGAAGTCGGACTTCTAAAATTTCAGGAGTAGGTGTAAGAAAATTGTTTGGCCGACTCCACAACCCTGGTGCCCTGTGTGCTTCTTAGCGCGCGTGTGTAAGCGGCAAAGTTACAGGGTTAATGGATTGAAACTTGGTAGTGCCACGCTCCAATTTAACCAACAGTAAATGGGTACGTGACTCTGCTCTTGAGTTAGGGAAGACAAAAGCAACGAGGAAGGGAGCTTTTCACAGCACCTCATAATGCCGTACCTAGTATAATGATATCTAGCACTTCAATCCCAAACGACAGTATGTGCTGTGGGACTAATTTTGCCTTTAAAAAAAATATTACTCAGTAAATGCGACTGTATGTTGTCTGTATGCATTAGAATGTGTTTGTTTATGTATGTATGCATGCTAATGCGTTGTTTGTGTGTACCGGTGGAAGAACTGTTGTTTGTCTTACTGAGTCTGCCTGCCTGGTGTGTTTGTGTGTTAGTGTCTGCGTTTGTGTTAAGATATGTTTTTGTATTGCTGTATGTGTGTGTAGCGTATACGTTTGTGGTAAATATGTATTTATGCACATAATTTTGCACGCGTTTGAATATGTAGGTGTGAAATAATTCGATAACTCTAGAAATAATAATATCATACCAAAATATTTCTTCAAAAAAAACCATTTATTTATAAAAAATTGTACAAACTTCACACACTTTCTCAAATTATATTATTTTATTCCTATTTCCCTCTACGTCTCTCTTTCGTTAAATCTTTCATAACATTTTTTTATTTATTAATTGAAAGCTCAATATAACTCCCTTTTGTGTCTGAATTCTCGCGTGAAGTTTAACTTTGATATTTGGGAACTAGCAGAAATACCCGGCGTTGCCAGGGTGGAAAGTTTTCCAAACTTTTAATATGGTTTTCCAGAAATGAATTCACAAGTGAAGTTTAACTTTCTTTATCAGACAAACAGAGAACATGTGAGGTAAAAAATTAGTAACTTTGACAGATTGTAACAAAACTAAAAAAGGCAGTTTCACAGAATCACAATTTCAACAGCGCCAAAGTTTTTACATCATACACCTTGAATAATGAAATAACTATGGCGCTAGCTTTCTTAGTTTTTCATTCATTCTTTTTTTTCTCTCTTGCTCTCCCTCCCGCTCTTCCCGCCCTTCAGTCAAACATAAATATGTCTAAATAGTACCCAAGGAGCATGGAGATAGAATTACAGTTTACTCCCTCGCAGGAAGTCTTCAACAGAGCCTTCAAGTGATCTTGCAGCAGCAATTTCTCTAGCAATTTATTTTTCGTAATGAGATTGCAGCCCCTTTCAAATCTTCACATTAGCACCAGAAGGAGCATTAGTCACCAAATCTTGATGCCATGGGCCATATGTTCAAAGTCTATATATGACGTCTGTGTCATATTCATATGTGTCTGCAGGTCACTTCCCCACGTTGCTTCTTGGTCTTCCTCTTCCTCTCTTACTCTGGGGATTCGAGAACAAGGACTGCATTGTAATACTAGCTGTCTTTAGGCTGCGCCATGAACCGCCTGAAAAGGGAAATTTCTTTTGTCTTGCATGATGAAGTTGAACTATTTAAACTATGTGCTTTGGCTGAACTGTGTTTTTTTAGGCTTTATATTTCTACAGGCGGCGTGACCGGACCCAAACCCAACGAATCTTCGTCACTCTCTGCTATATACGGAGCAGAGTAAGGCTATTATTCATTGCTCCATCTCGGGCTCCTGTAACGTACAGTTTTCCTACTTGTTGTATACATTTTCAATCGTTTAATAATCATAATTTTCCTCTTCGCTCCCTACAGAGCGTGGAGCCACCACTGTAGCTGATCCCTTTGCACGAAGCGTGCACCAAACATTCACACTTTAAAAACAGAACACTTTCACTGGAGGGACGAAATCTGCTACTCCATTCTCGTTATTTTAAAACTATTTTTAGTATATTTATCACTCTAATGGAAAATTTAATGTTTATTCATTGTTCGCTGTCAGAAGAGATTTGTTTGGTTTTGTTCCGTTAAATGTAGCGTGACAGAATTTAGTTTTGCTAGAATGAACAATAAATTATATAGGCCAACAAATAAACAAGCTAAATTGACTCACCAATTTTACGGTGTATAAATTACGCATGTACAAAACTAATGTAATTTAATGCGTGATTAACAAACTAATAATTCTTATAGAGTTACAGCTTCCTGGGAGAATTATAAGATTGAAAAATCCCACTTTTCCTACTTGTACCAAAACTGTTGGTCAAAGAAATTAGATCATGCAATTATGGATAACTCTCCATCAGATGACAATGGATATTTCATGAGAAGCACAAACATTCTATCAATCAACTGTTGGCTTAACTTAAACTGGGATTGAATGTTACAGATCCTTTCTCGTCTAGAAATCACATCACTAGGTGCTTATGAACAGAATCAAAGTATTCACCCCTCCCTCCTTTTTCTGTATTTGTAAGGACAGTGAAAGCCATACATCTGAATAATTCAAAATTAGCTTCGTGCTGTAGCATAATTTATGACATGTCGTGTCCTCGAGTTGTTGGGAAGGAAGCTGGAAGTTCAGTGGTACAGGCATAACTCTTAGTATGCGTGCTCAAAAACCGCGTTTTTACGAGCTAATTTCAGAGAGTACATTTTTAGACATGACTGCTGTTAATGATTTTGCATTAAATAATTTATTTATAATGATAACATAAAGTGTTATATGTCAAAATGTGGAGAAATAAAACCTCTTTGACTTACACTTAACTTAATTGTTAAGTGGTGTTGAACATGCATGCAACATATACAGTAATAAGTGTAGACAAATTTTAAAATTTAAAAAAATTGAAAAACAAATTGTACTTATCAATATGTACAATTAATTCTGGTAAATCGTAACCCCTAAAACCACTTTTATTTTAAAGTACATCCATGTTCACATAATGTAAGAAAGTTTCAGTTGCTTCTGAGCACAAATAAAGTTTCTATCACAATTTGAAACATTTTGGCATATTTAGACTAAGCACACACAAATTTTAGGTCTATATTTTTAGACATGACTGCCTTTACTGGTTTTGCATTAAAGAATATATTTATAATGATAACATAAAGTGTTATATATTAAAATGCAGAGAACTGAAGGCTCTATGACTTGCACTTAACTGAGTTGTTTAGTGGTTTTAAACATGCATGCAACCTTGTGACGAAATGGACGACCTCTCCGCGATCTTTGATACACTTCGGCAGTATCGGTACATTTGTGGTACTGATTTATATTATGTGCTCTTAAGTATCGCACTTTTCTTTCTTTCTTTCGTCGTTATTTTTCTGCTAAGTAGCAGATATTTGATTTTATCAAATCATTTGACACTCCTCTCTGTGATGTCACCTGTTTGTTACCCGATCATCCTAGCTTGCGATGAGCAACTGAGATAAGATAGTCGCCGGCGTGTTTAGATTGAACCGCTGATAAGACGCCTCGTTTGGTAACCCATATGGGCAGACACGGAGTTTTGCGTACTCATACGATAGATAACGAGATTACTGTCTGTGTGACACATGTTGGCAGACATGTGTGACATAACCGCTTCCGGACCGACTTGTTATGACAATATTACTTTCTAATAAAGTAATAAATATTACAGCTTACACATGTTGTCATGTGAGTTCCCCGATCTGTCTGTACGTTTGTACACAAGTGCATCGGACATCATATTACCATATATGAGAGACGTGACCATTGCAAAATATTTTCCTTGTCGGAAATATTTTGAAAGTATCACACCCGACCTGTTTGAATCTGACTGGAGCGTTTATTTAACTCCATAACAAACGAAGGCGTAGGAAGATAAGAATATAGTCTGACCATTTCGCAGTTTTATTTCACTGTGAATTTCACGCTCGCCAAGACAAAATCAGACCTCGCCAGAGTGAAGACTAGATTCATAATTCCTTTTGTTAACCGGACCTTTTATTGGAGAACCAAATAAGACTTACAAAGTACAGGTAATCTCTACATTTTAATAAGGAACACCGGGACTAGGAAACTGAAGAAATACACGGAGTCAGAGAGAGAATCTATTGTCAAATTAAAGACACCCCAGCAGCGTGTAAGAGACCGACTCGTCTCTTTTATTCATCTGAGCAACAAGTCTGTAGCCAAGATTGGCTTATTGGTGATACCAGCAAAAAGGACCATTTCTGGGACAAGAAGGGACGAGTGGTTATGCTTTAAGACGGAAGACCAGCTTTGAAGACTCTCCTAGATTTTCCTAGGAAACGAGCTTCACCCTACGAACCTTGACCAGATACGAGTGAACGCAGTGTACAGAAAACCAACTCATCGGGAGGAGGAGGATCAGAATCGTCACTGGCAGCTAAGTTAACCCATATGCTGCCACTTGAACCTCTTATCAAAACCCATCACCCGAGTGATGAAAACTTTATTTTGTAATTAACTATTATTCCTTTCTTTTAAACTGTTAAACTTAAAGTGATTATTAATTTATTTTTACTTTTAATTATACCAATTTAACTTTGATTCAATCATTTTAAATGTACTGCATGTTTGTCTCAGCCAAAGTTACTAAACACACACACTCTAAACAGAGCTATATTATAATAATAATTCCACTGATTAACTCAGGGGTGGGGGCTTAAACGAGCTGAAAGTAATAAGTGCTTAAATCCTTCACAAAAGTTGTCGGCAGATTACAGAATTAACGTGCTCAGCAACAGCCAGCATTGTTTTCGCTTATCTGAATATCTTGTGAAGACTCCCATGTGATAGAAGCTTTACTACTCTTCTATCGACATTTCTGCCAAGAGTAATCTTGTGTAAAGATAGACTCCATTGAAGCCTATAATGGATGCTCTTGAGTTTTGGCCACTGTTGGACCACTACTGCAAAGCAGGGGAGGCAATACCGTCACAAACCTCTACAGTACCGAGAGCAGAAAAGTTGAAACATTTTAAAAAATTGAAAATAAAATTGTACTTACCCACAAAAATAATCCAAGTTGGAAGCCCGGAACTCCTAGAACCACTGTCATTTCAAATTATATCCATAATCATCCATATTCACATAATGTAGAAATGTTTCACTTGACCCTTATCATAAATACAGTTTTTATTACTGTGACAGGGGCTAGATGTACCTCACACCCAAGACCCGTGCACTAAGAAAATTTATAAAGGATCGTTTGACAGGGGTTGCAATTATTGGTTGCTTGCAACCCTCTCAGCAGCAGACTTAACAATTCAAGCAACCCAAAGCCTTATGCAGATCAACATTTAATTCTACCGAACAGAACCGAACACCAAACAAACAATCGAACAAACACCCAGTCAGTGTTCATTGACTGTGTGCTCAAGGCATTTACAGCTTGGCTCTGTGTGTCTTCTTCGTCTGTTCTCACTGGGCGGCTCTCTCAAACATAGACCAGTTTCGCCGCTTGCTACCCCTTTTATAAGCCCTGGCCTAACCACTCAACTTACTGCGCGCTTACGCGCATTAATCTGCGCCACACAGATAACACAGGTGACTCTAATGCCCGGACTCGCTCTGTCTGTTCGCTGGATGACATACGGACCTCCCGTCATTGTGGGAGCACGAATAACAATGTACTCCTCTTCTGACCACATGTCACGAATTTTGGATCTTTCAGCGTAGTGCATTCTTTTCCTCACCAATTCTCCCACCTGTAGTGGAGTAGAACACGGTACCTTGTCACATCTCTCTTTCCGGACTGCTGCCAACTTTTGCAACTGTGCCCCTGCTCTTACGTGCGCCTCCCGTAACCTGGAAAGGTGCCCTTCAAGCCACTGGTCAACTGTAGCTGGTTCTTCGTCCTCTGTTGAATGGCCCAATATGAAATCGACGGGCATTTTCGGCTCCCTCCCAAACAAAAGATAGTAAGGGGAGTAACCCGTAGATGCATGGGGAGTAGCGTTGTAGACTGCAAGGACCTCTGCCAGGTGGTCAGACCATCTCCGTTTCTCAGTGGTGGACAATGGCCTTAAGAGATCATGCAACGTCCTGTTAAACCGCTCACACTGGCCATTTCCACGAGGGTTGTATGCCGTCGTTCGACTTTTCTCGACGCCATATACTCTGCACAGTTCGGATATGACAGCCGATTCGAAATTTCTACCCTGGTCGGAATGAAGCCTCTGCGGCACCCCTAGGTTCGAAATACCTCTGCGGCCCCCCTAGGTACAAAAACCACTTTTCTACCAACGCTCGGGCCACGGTGGTTGCTTTTTGGTCTCTGGTTGGGACGGCAACTGCAAACTTGCTAAATACATCAGTCATAATGAGTACATTCTCGTAGCCTCGTGCGTCTTTTTCCAGCAGCGTAAAGTCCATGGCGACTACCTCAAAAGGCTTGGATGCCAGCAGATTTCCCGATGGACCTTGGATCTTGAGATGCGGGGCTTTTGCTATATTGCATATACTGCACCTTCTGCAGAATGTCTCTACATCACACGTTATGCCATCCCAGAAACACATGTTCCTCAGTATCTGCAACATGCGATCACGACCCTGATGGCCAGTTTTGTGCACTGCCTCCAGAACTCGCGTTTTTAAAGATTCTGGAACCACAAGTTGCGTGATCTTAGTCCCATTCGGTCCGCTTACTGTCCGATACAGCAAGCCTCCAATTAGTGTTAAGCGCCTACGCTGCCTTAGTAACTTCTTTGCTGGCTTCGATAATCTCCTCATCTCCTCCTTGGGCAATCTAGTACCATCTCTCATAATTCTGGAGACTGTCATAATATCAGTATCAGCCTCCTGCAATGCTAACAGTTCTTCAAGAGAATAGGATGGAAACGTTTGTGACGCACCTGTGCCTGGATCCGGGCCCGGTGCATCTCCCATCTCCACTGCTCCACACATGGCTCTTAACTCCACATTCTGCAGCAAACCTAACCTTGGGGGTATAGTTGTTGAGCGAGCTGGCACTAATGCTATGTGACTGATGGCAACATCATCATCTTCATCGGTGTGTTCTGGATTCTCTATAGGATACCGAGAGAGGTAGTCAGCATTTCCGTTCGCTCTACCTGCCTTGTGTTTGATAGAGTAATTAAACATCGACATCTGTGCTATCCACCTCTGTTCGATTGCGCCAAGCTTAGACTTTTGCCACAGAGCCAAACTCCTGTTGTCAGTAAACACCTCAACTTGAGCACCGAGCAGATAACTCCTGAACTTTTCCGTCATATGCACGTAACTCTGTCTGTGTTCTGGGTATTGATGCCCTTGTAATAGCTTGTATCTTATCCTCCATCGCTCCAATGCCCTCTTCAGATACCGTATGACCCAAAAATTCCACCTTCGGCTTGCAGAAATGACATTTAGTTGCATTCAATTTCAGGCCTAGTTGTTGCAACCGCCGGAACACTTTTTCAAGCCGCCGCAGGTGTTCTGCAAAGCTGGTTGAATACACAAGAATGTCATCTAGATAGACCAGTAACAGCTGGAACATCATATCATGCATGGAACTCTGCATCAGTCGCTGAAAAGTACTGGCCGAATTAGCTAGTCCCATGGGCATTCTAGTGTACTCATACAATCCAAATGGGGTGGTGAACGCCGTTTTCTCTTGATCCTCTGCCCTCATAGCTACCTGATAGTAGCCACTTGCTAGATCTAGTGAAGAAAATATTTTTGCACCTCCTAAAGCATCTAAATATTCCTCCACACGAGGAAGAGGGTAGGCGTCCTTTTTGGTCTTGGCATTGACAGCTCTGAAGTCTACACATAATCGCAGTTTGCCATCTTTCTTCCTCACGAGCACAATAGGCGAAGCCCAGGGGCTTGAACTTTCTCTTATAATTTGTTTGTCGAGGAGACCCCGAAGGTGGTCTTGCACCTCTTTGTAGAAAGCTGGAGGAATTCGCCTGTAGGGTTGTTTTACTGGAGTATCATCCGTCAACTGAATCGAATGAGATACCTTACTTGTATACCCTACATCATTCTCATCTTTAACGAAAAGGCTGTTATATTGTTGTAGTAACTTCTGTAGTTGGCGCTTTTCGTCCTGGCTGCCCTCAAACCCATTTAAATCAACTGGGCTGCAAACAGGGACCTTGGCTGGGCATCCCGGCTGTGCAGATATCTCCACTTCCTGGGCTCCAACAACTCTGAAGTGTCTCTCATAGTCTGCGCATGCCTCAGAAAGTTCTCCAACTTGAGTACCCCTAGCCAGTAAAAGGTCTTCATCTCCAAGATTTACTGCTTGAACCTGACAGAACCTTCCTCTGAGTACAGTTAGTGTGTGACATATAACCAGCCCTTTATAGTCTAAGTCTCTTGAGGGTTCAAAAAGCACTGTCTTCTCTAATCTGGAGCCTCTTCTACATTTCACCTGTATAGTAGCGATCGAGCGAGCTGGTATGTGGGTTTTTCTTCCTCCTGCAACCCACACCTTCACTCTATCTAACATTACCTCTTGTGTGTCTTTTCCAGGAGCTTGCCATTTGAGGAAGCTGTGGATGTTCTTTACTTCCGCCAGTATGTTGGTGCCTATTATACCAGGCGCTTTGTCAGGCCCATTCACACTCTTAACTACATAGATGCCACAGTTCTTGACATGGCACTCCCCAATTTTGACGTCAACCACTAGATGGCCAGCATAAGGAATCGTGACACCATTGGCAGCAGTTAGTCGTACCCATTTACTTTCATCCAGGGCCAGATCTCCAAAAAGCTGCTGAAAGCACTGTTACGTAACAGTTGAAACTTGTGACCCCGTATCAAGAATACACCTGACTTTCTTCCCTGCTATTAGTACATCACATTCCGGTCGACCACCAACCATCTTTATCTCTGAGCCATTCTGTTCCCTTTCCTTAACCTGACTCCCAGCCGCAGTTGAATCTAGTTTAATGCCTGTGGATATCGATTCTGTACGTGGCCTTAGTCTTCTGCGTCTAAAACAGCGAACTGTCCTGGTACGTCCCCCCTGCTCCTGAGACATCGCATCAATTTTAGCCTGTAATTGAGCCACCTGTGCTCTCAGCCGCTCTACTTCTGCGCCTAATGCATGTATATCGGGTACCGTCACGGTATTTACTACTCCGACACTGGCAACACCAGCCCCAGGGGCGTGTTCAGTCTCTAAAAACCGTACGGCATAGTCCCTCACCGACTTAAACGATGCTGTAGGCTCTTTAAAGATCATTTCCTTTGCAAACTTTCTTAGTAAATCATATCTAAGACAAGCAGCAAACTGGTCCCGCAGGAAGGATGGCTCCAACGGAGTGACATTGTTCTGTTTTTGTGCTCTTACAACACTTTCAAACACCTCGTGGATGCGATGGGAAAATTCCCAAAGAGACTCGCTTGAACCTTGCCGGGTAGAGTAAAACGTGGCCATTAACTCTGGGATGCTTCGACGCTCCCCATACACCCTAAGAATGGAATGTAGCATCGCTTCTGGGTCATCGTCATCAGCCTGAATCCTCAGCTCCCTGCGGAGACTTGGGGTCACACTGTCAAGAATAACATCTATCTTGTCCTCTTTACTCATCATCCCTACTCTCCAGGCAGCTTTCACCTCTCTGACATATTCCTCGGCCGTAGGATCCGTGCGCTCCCCAAAGCACCGCACTCTCTTGTGAGTAGGTACCACGATGTACTGTACTCGTTCTGGTTGACGATCCAGCCCTACTACAGGGTCATCCACCTCAGCCACATCTTCGTTATCAGTTCTACTAGCAGCACGTGTGTTGCGTGCCGCCATCTTGTTGCTAGTAGAGTTGACTAGAAATCTTGACAAACTGGATGATCCCGTCCCTCGCCTTGCACTGAACTGGGTGTTCTACTGTTTCGGCTGTTGCTGCTCTGATTGCTGAAGAGTTGCTTCACTGCGTGCTGTCTGTCAATCCTACCGACGACGCCACTTGTGACAGGGGCTAGATGTACCTCACACCCAAGACCCGTGCACTAAGAAAATTTATAAAGGATCGTTTGACAGGGGTTGCAATTATTGGTTGCTTGCAACCCTCTCAGCAGCAGACTTAACAATTCAAGCAACCCAAAGCCTTATGCAGATCAACATTTAATTCTACCGAACAGAACCGAACACCAAACAAACAATCGAACAAACACCCAGTCAGTGTTCATTGACTGTGTGCTCAAGGCATTTACAGCTTGGCTCTGTGTGTCTTCTTCGTCTGTTCTCACTGGGCGGCTCTCTCAAACATAGACCAGTTTCGCCGCTTGCTACCCCTTTTATAAGCCCTGGCCTAACCACCCAACTTACTGCGCGCTTACGCGCATTAATCTGCGCCACACAGATAACACACACGATTATTGCTCCAGAATGCATGAAAACACAAATTTACACAACTAGAGCAAAAACACAACTATTTTGTAGGCTTTATTATGGCCTTGCAACAAATCTTCTTCTCGAAGATAATGGGGTGAAAAGGCACTAAACCACAGAGACAATATGACTGCCCAGATGGGGCCAGCGCCGAGAACGATAGATCTCAAGATTGCGCTGTCACATTACAATTGGAAATTTGTTGGCACATTTTGAAATTTTGAAAACACACTCAAAAACTTAAAGTATACAATATACAATGTAAATATTCACTTCATTCTTAAAATTAAACTACTTTGCTTCATGGTATTTGGTAAAGCAGTCATTTGGGTGAAGGTGTGGATGATCTGTACACCCTTCACAATAAAACGTTGTTCTCACTCTAACTTCAGGGGTGCTACAAACGACTCACCTGCGCTGAAATTTGGATTTTTTTTACAATATGACTGGTTCCACACAGGCGGTTCAACGGACTGTAATGTTGATTTGCATGGGTAACTCTCTGTGGGATATTTTGGATAGTATCAGACGCAAGAAGGCACAGTTCTGTTATTAACTGATTCTTGAACTGCAGTAAGGTCTGTTTGTTTGAATGATCTGGTCTGGTGAGTGCAAACAACACAAAAGCATTCAACTGGGAAATTTCAAAGATGCAAAAGAAATTGTTTCCCACCACTTTCTGGTTCTTCTGTTGAATTTTCCATATGTTGTTACACGCTGGTCAATCTTGTCACATCCATTCATTCGTTGGTTGCAGTCATCACTCATAACAAGTTTGTGCTTTCTTTCACCGAAACGATTTGTGATTTATTTGGTTTCCGCAGTTGCAGAACTTGACACTAGAATGTATGTTTTTTTTTGCCTTTTTATCTCTAAACGTTACGCAAAGAAATTTACTTTCTAGTTCCAGAAACCATTTCATCTGGAGATGCATCAGTTGTGTAGTCTTCAGCAGCAAGATACTGCAGCAATGCAAAACTTGTGTAGTAACGATCTGCATAAATATGATGACCTTTTCTACACGGTGTGACGGTGCCTAATATTATTACTTCCCTTGAGTTAGTCAAAGGGATATAACCGCAACACGTTCTTTACTTGGAATACTTCTGTGGATGACTGGTTATACACTAGAGTTGTTACTTCCAAAAGTAAGGAAAAACTTAGGTAGTAAGGAGTACTCGTAAATGTTTATAGTTGGTAGTACCATGATTAAAGGTTTGATTATTAATAGCAATTCCAACAAAGTCAAGGAAAATTCTTACTTACTTACTTAGTCGTTCCCCTTCTACCGTGAGGTGTAGAGATCTGGAAGAGAGAGCGCCAGACTATATCCTATCGGCTGTCTTCCTCCTGGCCTGGTTCCATTCTAGTCCTCGGTCCTTCAAAGATTGTCTAATGTTGTCCTCCCAGCTGACTCTGGGTCGTCCTGGGGGTCTGGATCCTTGGCTCTTTGTTTCCCATGCTTGTCGTGGTAGCCGATCTTCTCCCATTCTGCAGACATGGCTAAACCATCTTAGTTGGGACTGTTCTACTTGGTTCTGCAGGAGGTGGGATTTTAGGCCTTAACGTATCGTCTGGTTGCGGACCATGTCTCTTCTTGTTACTTCAACCACCTTCCTCAGATACCTCATTTCTGAGGTTTAGATCTGGCTTTTGTGGGTTGTAGTCATTACTCATGACTCGCATCCGTATGTCACGACTGGGACATAGGTGGAGCAGTATACAGCCATCTTCGTTTTCTTACCAACCTCTCTCTTGCTGAGGAATCCTCGATTTGTGGCCTGAAAAAGTCTCCTAGCTGCTGCTTTTCGAGTGGCTAACTCTTCTTTGATGCCTCACTTTCGGTCTATAATAGCACTGAGATATTTAAAGTGGTCGACCTGCCCCAGGACCTGTTCTCCCAGCTTAATCTGGTGTCTTCTTTCCTCTCGTGATATCACCATGGATTTTATTTTAGAGCTGCTTATGACCATCCCTCTCTTCTCCAGCTCTTCCTTCCAGACTTGCAGGTTGGATTGGAGATGTGTCTCTTATTTAGCAATCAGGGCAACATCTTCAGCAGTTGCCAGCTCTGAAATACGAGTACATATCTGTCTCATCTTAGAGAACCCCACTGAATACTTTCTTGTTCTCTCCTTACATGCCTTGATAACATCGTCCATGAGGAGTATGAAAAGATAAGGTGACAGGATATCACATTGTCTTACACCAGTGGTAGTCCTGAACTCTATGACTTATGGTTTGCTGTCCTCACATAATTTCTGCAAGACTTGTAGAAGCTCTGTATAGCATGAATCAATGGTGCTGGAATGTTCTTCCTTGCCAAACAGTCCCAAAGTTTGCTCCAGGGGACCCTGTCAAACGCCTTTTCCAGATCTATGAAACAAAGATGGATCTCACTCTTATACTCAAGGGCCTTTTCACTCAGCTGTCTGAGTGTGAAGATTAGGTCTTGAGTACTTCGGTTTGCTCGGAATCCGCACTGAACCTCACTCAATTGTGGCTCAGCTAGGCGTCGGAGTCTCTGCTCTAGGATTCTAGAGTAGATTTTACCAGGAACACTGAGAAGGGATATGCCTCTATGGTTTCCACATTGTCGATTGTCACCATTTTTGAAAATTGGTGTTATGATGGCAATCTCCCAATCCTTTGGTATGGTCTTGTTGCACCACGCTGCCTATAGGACCATTAAGAGTAATAGGTCGCCCGATGCTCCCATGTACTTAACCATTTCTGGTAATATACCTTTATGCCCTGCTGCTTTGCCCATCTTGATTTTCTCCAGTGCTGCCTCCAGTTCTTCCATTTTTATGTCATCTTCATCACCATTGGTTTCCTCTTCTGTGCTAGTGGTTATCATTTCTGATGCTTGACCTTGCTCACCATCAAGGAGTTCTGAGAAATATTCTTTGCATTACTTCCTTCGGGGCAGTAAGCAATTTGCCTTGCTTGTCCTTTATAAATTTGAGAGGGCATTGTTTTTCCTTCCTCATGTTCTTTAGGGTCTTATAGAACAATTTCTGGTTTTCATGCGCATCTTTTTCTAGCTTTTCTCCAAATTCTTCCCAGGACTTCTGTTTTGCTGCTAGCACCTTGTTCTTTGCTTCTGTTCTGAATATCACATATTCTCTATATTTCTCTATTTGTCCTGCTGTGGTTTTAGCTCCTAAGTATTGTTTCCATGCATTTTCTTCTCTCTTATTTTCTCTTTGACTTCCTCTGTCCACCAAGGTGTCCTCTTTCTCTTGTTCCCAAGTCGGACTTCACCACCTTCTTCTGCAGCAGCTGTCTTTATGATGTCTTTGAATTTAAGCCACAGGGTTTCCAAGTCATCAGGTTGTTCTTCTGTGTTTCTCACCGCAGTAGCATTAAGCCCCTGATATCTGGTCTTAATTTCTGACTCTCTCGGCTTGTAGGTCTTAATGCTCATTTCTCCCGGTTGTTTACTTGGTTTCATGCGTGATGTTGGGCAGTTCCTAGGCTGAACAACTCTTTCAGTTGTTCTTTTGATTGTTAGCAGGTAGTGATCACTTCCAATCTCTGGCCCCCTCCAGACTCTATCATCCCGGACATATTTGAATGAGCTCTTCCTAACAATGGCATAGTCGTTCACTGACTTCTCATTCTTTGTTGGTTCACATCTAGTGTATGCATGTATGCGCTTATGGGGGAACTTTGTGTTTGTAATGATCAGATTCTGCTCACTGCAGAATCTAAGGAGTCGCTTTCCATTGTCATTAAGAGTATCTTCTCCACATCTTCCGATAACTCCACCCCATCTATAGCATGGTCATTTCCAACTCTGGCATTGAAATCTCCGAGCATGATAATTTCATCTAGGCAGTCATCCACTGTCCTTTGAAGCAGCTCGAAGAATTTTTCCTTGACCTCTGCTCTCTCATCCTCATTTGGCCCATACACTATGACCAGGTTGACTATGGTTTCTCCTTCTTTTAGTTTTACAACCATAATGCGCTCCGAGATAAAGTTCCATCCCTTGATACTATCTTTTTGGTTTTTGGCTACAATGCAACCCTCGCCCCCTTTCAGATGTGGGTACACCACTGTAGTACAGCGTGTTGCCATCGAGATCCATGACTCCTTGTTGTCGTTGTTGAGTTAAAGTGTAAGAGTATTTGTCGAGTTGGACAATAGTAGTGAAATCGACAATGATAGTGAACTGACAAGGTTATAGATTACACATAGATAAGGTGTAAATAGGAGGTGGACGTGAGACCAACCTGGAAGAAGATTTAGTAAAAAGTTATCTCTCTCTCCAAGCCTCAACACACTTATATAGTCTAAGCACCGCCAGCTCTTCCTCTTTTCTCTGAATCATAAATAGAGACTATAGTAAAGAGCTTGTAATATTAATTATGGATGAAAGGGTCGTGAACAGCGCATTAATAAATGAGTAAAATTTATTAACGAAGAAATGTATTAAAATAATGCATATCAGCACAAACAACATGAAAATTACATCAATAATCACAAATATGCAAATACACACCAACGAACACACAGATCACCAACACAAAAACCTGTAGAACACCGAGAAATAAATAAACCGAGTTTCAGTCCGTCCGCTTTCTTGGGACCAAATGCAATAGCTCCAGTAAGCGTCTTTACGTTTAGATATCCTCCATAGGTGATGGAAATAACATAAATAAATCCACTGCAGGCGCTATCGTTGGTGACACCCTAATGGCGCGATGGACTGAGAAGACTCTGTCTATCTCCGGCTGACCGCTCATAAGTGCGGGGATTTAAATAACCAAAAAAAAAACCCACAAGACGAAGTTACTTTAGGACAAATGGTCCATTGCGCTCTTATCCGGTGCTTAGAATTTTGCTTGCGTACTTTATAGAAAATCCGGTTTAGGCTGGCTTGAACTGTGGTTTGACTGAGTGCTCCATTTAAGCACACAAAGTCTGGTGATTTAAATTCTGCTATAGACGCTGGGCTGCTAGATATGTTGGAAGCCGCAATGCTCTGAATGGCGATCAAGAGGGGAGTAAGAAACCACTACTGCCAAATACGATTTTTCAGATTTGCTATGGCTCGTTACACACTGCGTGAGCTATTTCCCGTTAGAGGGAATGGCGTTGACAAAATGTTTGGTTCCAGGTATGGGGGGGGGGGGGGGACGACTCATGATGCTAGGTGTTTCCAGAAACCTTCTAGATCGAAGTGAATATGACGTTCTTCGCCTGACTGGAGTCTTGCGCTAGCAATTCGGTATCCCTGAAAACTGAGGCCCAAAAAGAGACGACCTTTACATCAAGCAAACAATAAAATTACACTAACGTTATACAAAACAGTTATGCTCTACTATGGGATTTAAATTATTGTAATCATTGCTATGATAGTTTAGGGCTGTCTTTTAACCATATAAGTCTCCTGTTCCTTCCACTCTATCAATTATCAGAATGCGCCCTGTCGTAATTTTTTCTGAGAGAGTTCTGATGGATATTGGTCCCTTTAGAGTGTAGAATGATAGTGAAGGCTCTGTGAAAATAAGGATTTAGGAAAGTGAGGTAGTAGATTCACAAGTGCTGGGAAGAGTAAGGACAGTCTCATGTACGACAATATTTGTCTCTCAAAACTACTCCTACCACCCTTCTGTATAAACGATTGTTTGTCAGTTCCAGTCACTCAGGCGCACACACCGATTTGGTGATTCTGACGCACAACGTACATGAATACAGACTACGATAACGAATATGGGAATGTTGGGTTTTGGCCAGCCGACACCAATGCTAATAAAGTTTTTAGTACCTTTATTATCATAAAATCAAGTCACAAATAATTATAAATTTACATGAAGAAATCAAAGGTTACAAAATACAAAAATGACAAGGGGGTAGGGGGTTTTGAGGAGAAGTATCCAATACACATTTCCCGCTTGTAATTACTAACAGAAAATACCCGGTCCCAAAGATAAGGGGGGGGGGGGGTGGGGATGATGATCAGAGATAGGCAATTTAACCCAACGGTAAATTTATTACCCTGAAACAAGGGGTTACAGTAATAAGGGGGTAGAAGAAAAGCTAGGGTTCTCAAATGTATCCCTTTATTCAACAAATTTTACGGGAGGGGGAAATAAATACAGTTACTAAATCCCGCTAGGAGAAATCCCGTACAATGAATACAGTACGCCTTAATACTAGGTCGAACTAATTATAAGGGTAAAAAAGATTAAATCTCCTTTCATTAAAAAAAAACACGCTTCGGCTGGCCAGCACACAGTCACACTTACCAAATGGTGAATTCTGGCACTTCATAGGAAATACACCAAAAACAGCACTAAACCTTGGCTTAGGTAAATGTATTTTCTTCCGTGTACAACCCCAGATTAGCGGGTTGTTGAAGTTAACAAAGTGTCCCGAAATCGCTGGACGTTGAAGTTTAACGGTGCTGTTTGTTTATTAGATAACGTTCCTAAAGAATGGCACAGACACTTGGCTAGGTGTGAGGTACGGTGTGGTTTCTAAGATTGGCACAGCTGGTGGAGATAACTTTCTTTTGCCGTAATGTCACAAACTACAAAACACTGAGGTAAGCTCCTCTTCGGGGGAGGGGGAGGGGTAGGTGGGGGGGGGGGGTTGGTTTAAATCCACTGAATATACTTGACAGACAGTGTTCAGGTAAATCTATGTTCTTCTTCATAAATAGAGCAGTGAGTAAAATATTGCTACTGGCAACTGTTCTTCTTCCAGTTTGTTAACTTTAAAACGACTTTATGAATTGGGATCTTAAAACAGTCTTTGGGATTGCTTTATTTCTGTAAACTTCAGATAGCTGAATCCCAACAGGATCGCCACAAAGGTTAAATTTTAAATATGTTCATAAGTGACTGGAGTAATCGAACTGAGTCGGCAGGACTTTGTATATATTTTATTGCTGCGTAGGGCTGCTTAATTACTGCCTAATTGCTGCTTAATTGCTGGGATGCTAGGTTCGAAAGATCATTCTGGACGCAAATAGAAAAACATGAAATGCAATGAAATCATATTAAAATCTACCGCGCGATACATTTACAGTTAGACTATTTTCTGCACTCGCGTCTTCAATTAATAAAATTCAAGAAAAGCTCCACGTGAAATTAATAGTTAAAAGCACATCTATCTATACAGAACTAAACTGTATTAAAGTTATAATTCCCTTTACGACTGCAAAATTAATTTACGCGGCTATTGTATTAGGAAATTAACTTATAGATGTAACATTTAGTTTGCACTAGAACTTTGAAAATGGGTTTATTTAATAAGGTTAAATTTTCACCACAATCCAGTGAAATAAAAATGAAATAACTAGACCACTGATCACTCGAAGCTAATGTATAAATTACCGTCTGCACAGAAAGGAATTCACTCCAATAGCCAACAATTTAGATGAAATCTAGCAGGAATCCAACTATATGCTAGTGAATCTTAGAATTCTGTCAGAACGAATGATAAAATGCAGTTTCTCAGGTTCTCTATATATTTAATTGGAATGCAAGATGAGTGGGACATGTTAGATTCTAACACCTTTCTTCATCTTGAGAAAAATCGAGGTCCTACGCCGTTGTGTTAACCGCGATGCCCCCTGGCTTCCGATCTCCGTTCGTCTCAGGCTGCTCGCATGAGGGTGCGAAAATCTCTGCGAGAAACTAATCTTTGTTAGCTGGGAGTTCCCTGATTCCTTAGATCGTATACCGCTTCTACGTTGATTCTGAAGACCAGCCTGGCTTTGATGGGACCGCTTTCCCCGAGAAGCTTTGGCCATTCTCACTAGGCGGGGTGACAGCAAGGTAAGGAAAATGAACTGCTGTTAATTGCTCTAGAAACCTGGGTGAGTCTCTGGCCACGTCATCTTTGGGCCGGCGTTTAAGGAAAAGATTGCTATAAATCGTTCTCAGAGATGGTCGTGGCCGTGATTTAACCTCCCATCAAAGGCCATGCGATCTCAAAATGCACAGAAGGTAGCAGTTCACATATTAATGATCCAACGTGTAGAATCCTCGTGGAAACGCGGCATGCTTAATTAGCCCAGGTGCAACGTTCCAGGCTGATGAAAAGTTACAACAAATGTTCAGGGGTTCTAATGTTATAGAGAGGGAAATACCCTGTCATCTTAATAATTCAGGTCAGCTACAGCCGTCTGTCACAATCGTCCCCTCTTTTGAGACATGGAAACTCGTTTTCATGTTTCTTTCGTGACAATGAAGCTGCCCTGATCGGTAGCTTTAGGATGATTGGTATTTACAATTTCGTCCTCTTCCTCCGTAGTCCAGTTTCTACTCAAGAAATCAGCTCCTACATTCTGTTTTCCTAGAATATATTCCACTTTGAAGGAATAAACACTCAATAACAAGGCCCAACGCATTATCCTTGCGTTGAATTCCTTATTGGCACACAGGAAAGCTAATGGAGCATGGTCTGTTTGCACCGTGAAAGAAGTACCATACAGAAACTCATGATGGCGTCTGATGCCATGAATCAGAGCGAGATATTCTTTTTCAACGACACTGTAGTTGCATTCAGCCTTGTTCAGTTTCCGACTGCCGTAAGCTACTGGGAATATCATATTCGGGTCACTGTCCTCGGCTTGCAACAATGTTGACCCGATGCCCTGACCTGACGCGTCAACTCTCAGTCCAAAAGGTTTCTTAAGGTCAGGTAACCTTAGGATGGGGTATGCAGACAGCTGTCCTTTTAAAGTGCTGTACGGATGTTCGCACTTTTGATCCCACATGATCTTATCAGGACAACCTTTCTTGGTGAGGTCAGTCAGAGGTACTGTCAGTCCATTGAAGTTCTCGATGTATTTCTGATAATAAGCACCTAGTGATAGGAAGGAACGCACGTCTTTCTTCGTTCGGGGCCTTTTGGCTGCAGCTATTTTCTCCACGTTCTTCTGAACAGGCCAACTACAGCCGTGGGAAATAGTATGCCCCAAGAAGTCTAGCTTTTCAAACCCGATGAGACATTTGCTAGGTCTGGCTGTGAGACCAGTTTCCTGTAGTCTCCTGGGGGGCATAGCAACCGTAGCAATATGTTCGTCGTAGGTTTCCGATGCAATTAATATGTCATCCATGAAATTACGGATGTGGGGACTTTGCAAGGGTTCTAAAAGCTTTCTCATCATCCTGGTAAACACTCCTGGTGCGTTATGCAATCCGAACGGCATCACATTAAATGTGTAATGTCCTTCACTAGTGCTGAAAGCTAGCAAAGGTTTAACTTCCTCCTTGACTGATATTTCATAATAACCTTTACTGAGGTCAATCTTGGAGAAAATTTTTGCCTTGCTTTGCTTAGTGAACAACTCAGAAACGGTTTGGAGAGGTTCGGGCTGAAATTCCGTTACCGCGTTTAGCAGCCGGTAATCTATACACAGCCGAACTTCCTTATTAGGCTTCTGTAACAGCACTACACTCGAACTATAAGGAGATGTCGACTCGCTGATAATTCCTGCCTGACGCAGCTTGTCTATTTCTCCGCGAAGTGCATCAGCTTTGGCGTACGGAATGGGGTACACTCTGGTTCGAACAGGGGTCTCGTTTGTTAATTTCATATCAAATTCGATGAGATTTGTTCGACCAGGTACATCCGTTAAGACTGCACTGTACTGTTTTAGTAGCGTCCTGGTTTCTGTTTGTTGTACTGGTGAGAGATTGTCGCCAAACTGGACATCTTTAAAGGATTCTGTGGGTTGCAATGGATACTCCATGCAACCATCATCATCTTCCTCGTCTTCCGTTGCTATGGCGACAGCCAGGAGATGCTCGGAGGATGGCACTGGTCTTTCCAAATATTTCTTTAGCAGATTTATGTGGAAGACCTTCTCCTTTCCTTTAATGGAGATCTTGTAATTAGTACGTGAGATCTTTTTAAGGACGGTAAACGGCCCTTGCCATCCGATGCGAAGTTTATTGCTTCCGGTTGGAAATAGCAAAAAAACTTTCTCCCCTGGTTGTAGTTCTCTCTCTCTTTTGCAGCTTTGTTGTATCTTTTACTATGTTTAGCGCGGGCTTTCTTAAGGTTGGTGTTGGCTAAATCCCATCCTAGCTTTAACCTTTCCTTGAGCTCAGATACATACTTGCTTGCAGAGACGACTGTCTCGTCAGCCTTTTGGTCTGTCAGGGACCGAAGTAAGGCTTCTAGTGGCCCCTTAATAGGTCTGCCAAATAAAAGTGTAGCAGGCGGGAATCCCGTAGACGCTTGGGGTACCTCTCGGTAGGCGAATAAGGCAGCCAATATATATAGGTCCCAGTCTTCCGGTTTCTCCTGACCCAGCTTACGTAACATCCTGGTGAGGATTCCGTTGACTCGTTCTACTAACCCACTTCCGGCCGGATTATAAGGGCTTGCGTAGATGTGCTGGTTCATCAGGATTGTTACAATCTCTTCCATCTACAGGCTACGGTATGGGGATTTATTGTCCGTCAAAACGTTTTGAGGGAAACCCAACCTTGTAAATATCTGCACGAGGGCTTCTGCGACAGGCTTGGAATTCCTGCATGTTAGCGGTATAGCTTCGGCCCACAAAGTGCAAGTGTCGACTAAGGTCAGGATGAACCTGTTCCTTCTTTTGGTCCTTTCCAGGGTCCAATGTAGTCGACTACAACCTGTTGAAATGGGGTCCCCACTACTGGCGCATCACCCATGGGAATAAAGGGTGTCCGATGCTTGGGTGCCATCCGTTGGCACTGGGCGCAGGATTTCATCATCATCATCGGTTGCCATCTCCAAAACGAAGGTTGGCTGTAATGGATCTCCAACGTCTTCTGTCTCTTGTCTTGGTGGTGCAATCTGATAGACTCTTTCCTGTCCATCTCTTGACGTTATCTTCCCACTTATAGCGCTATATTCCCCTTGCGCGTTTGCCTTCAGCTCTCCCCTCTGTTATGGTCTTCTGCAAGGTGTTATGCCTTTTTATGTGGCCAAAGTATTTTAGCTGCCGAACCTTGATTTCCCTCATTAGTTCTCTTTTCATACCTAGAATTTCTAGGACCTCTTTATTTGTTTTCATCTCTTTCCATGAGATACGCCCCATTCTTCTATATATCCACATTTCAGGATTTCACATACCTGATAATGTCAGAGTTCATTCCTGGCTACCAATAGTGGGTTTTTATTCGCTGAATAGTGGCGTTTTGTCCCATATGTCCACTAAAGGGAAGAGAGTGCCCCATTTCTAAGATCTGGCTTCTGTACTCCGTCGGTACTAGGAGCTGGTTATTCCCCGTGTCCGGGTTGCCCGTTCTACGATACAATACGCCATCCATAGAAAAGATGTCTCCGTTGTGTCTGGGGTCCTTAGCCATAGGCAGTTTTTTAAAGCAGAGCTCCAGAGTAGGGTCCTTTTGTTGCGCCTCCTTCAGCTCATTCGGCAACAAATTTGGCGCAGGCTCCCTCTCATTCTTGGCTTGCCCTCTTGTGGTTACAGCTGCCACAATCGGCTCCTTTGGTCTCCCAATAAACACATATCTACATCCCAGGATAACTGGGTAGATAGGATCATCCATAATGGCCGCTTTAATAACACCTCTGACAAAATCAGAGTGTATTTCTAACAGTGCGATAGGAAGCGTCCTGGGTGCATCACTCTTGAAATCTCCACTAAGTTTGACGGTTTCCTCTGTCTCCTGACCTGGTTTGACTAGGTGCCTAGAGACAATACAACTAAAACTTAGTCCAGTGTCAAAGAGACAAGTAGTAGAGGTACCATTCAAAAGTACAGTTCCTCGCGTTGAGGGTCGGTCCCCCTCAGGTTGAGAATCACTGACATTGACTCTACCTTTCGAGGCTGTATGCAAACATCCGATGCGGTTTGGACCGGTTTGTTTGCCCTGATCAGACGTTCCTGGTGTAGGGGTCTTCCCTTTTCCTTGACCTTGGTGGCCGAGCTGCCACGTAGGCTTGGGTTGATCAGATTTGTTGTTAGGGGTATCGGGTTTGGTAGAATTTCGATTTTCCCTGGGGAGGTTTATGGGTATTATTATCTCGTTGGTTATAATGTTGAGAAGGATTGGAAGAATAGGATGACTGCTCTAGATTTTGTTTTCGAGATGGCTCATCTGTGGGCTTACGTTTAGTGCTGGGAAGTTCGGCCATTGCATTGGTAAAGCGTTCTGCCTTATTGAGGATGTCCTCAAGCCTGACTGCGCCCTGTTCAGTAAAAAATCTACGGGTTTTGTTTGACAAAGTTGACTTTATCTGTTCCACAAGAACAAGTTCAAGTAGTCCCTCATATGTAAGAAGTAGGTCAGATAATTCAATGCTTTTTGTCAAATAGCCCGTGAGACGTGAAGAGAACTGCGGAAAAGTTTCCGCGCTCTCTTTCCGGCTGTTTCTGAACATTTGCAGAAATTTTCGGGCGGTCATCTCAAACCGCTCTAGCAAGGCCTTTTTCAGCATGTCGTAATCATGTTGATTTGTTCCCAGCTTTGTGTATACGTCATAAGCATTGCCTTTCAGTGACGTTGAGAGTTTAAGTGCCCAGTGGGAACTCTCTAACCCATACAGATTTGCGAGCCTCTTGAATTTCTCTAGGAAGGTGTCAATTTTTTCATTGGGGCTAGGAAAAGACTCTAAAGCAAAAGACATCGCAGTTAATTGGCAGATTGAGTGCTGGAGAGATCCATTGACTGAGACTGGGGCGAAGACGGCTCTCCGTTATTTGAAGTAGAGGCGCCCCGACTCTCTAAAGCCTTAAGCGCCAGTTCGTGCTGTCTTTCCCTCTCTCTCTCTTTCTCTGCGAGTTTCTATCGCTGCCTCAATTTTCTTCTGCTCCAATTGACGATCGTCCGCGTCTTTCTTCCTAGCTTCTGCCCTCTCTTCCGCTTCTTTCTTCTCTGCTCTATCCTGTGCTTCTTTCCTCTTTGCTCTCTCTTGCTCCGCGTCATACCTTTCAAGTTCCCTGTTGACAAACAGGTTCGCGGTTTCTCCTTCTAATCCTGTGTCCTTCGCCTCCTGTCTCAAAATGGATCTTATCCTAATTCTCTCTGCCATGCCAAAGAACTGGAAGCTTCTTAGACTAGCGAATAGTAAGAAAAAACGAGAAGGGGAAGAAACTCGGAACCGCTACGAGAAAAACCAAAGTAAAAATGTACTGGAGTTACATCCTACCTTATAATGTGTTAACTTATCGCTTGTATTATTTTCTGTCAATTAAGATTCTAAACGCAAGCGACTTACGCCACTTAAAATGGTAAGTTACACTGGAAAAAATTTACTTTTACTAAAAGTAGAGAAAAATTTATGAAAAACAATTTAAAAGGAAAAAAATTTTTTTCCCCTGAAATTTTAATTCTTCGCTAACAAACTCCGCCCTCTGAAGTCAATTAAAGAGTAGAGACGATGTTAACTAGATTTTTTAAAAATTTAGAACAAGCGTCTTTAGCTTTGCTCAGCTCTTCTAACTTCAAAAACCTTTTGTGACTGAAGACAATCACGCGAACCCAGCAATTATGTAACAAAATTTCAATTTTCTCTGCCAGAGAATACCAAGGTAACAAATATTTTATTATCACTAACTTCCTGCTCCTGTGGAAAGAAACAAACCTGTAATAATTATTGTGTGGTCGGCCCAAAATACTAAAAGGCATGGTCTTGGGGAAGTAATTACTTTTTTAAGATTATACCCTACTTCACAAAGACAATCAACCACACTCTATTTAAACTAGGCTCAGAATCTCGGACGACCTAACCATTTATTGTCGTAATTTTTTCTGAGAGAGTTCTGATGGATATTGGTCCCTTTAGAGTGTAGAATGATAGTGAAGGCTCTGTGAAAATAAGGATTTAGGAAAGTGAGGTAGTAGATTCACAAGTGCTGGGAAGAGTAAGGACAGTCTCATGTACGACAATATTTGTCTCTCAAAACTACTCCTACCACCCTTCTGTACAAACGATTGTTTGTCAGTTCCAGTCACTCAGGCGCACACACCGATTTGGTGATTCTGACGCACAACGTACACGAATACAGACTACGATAACGAATATGGGAATGTTGGGTTTTGGCCAGCCGACACCAATGCTAATAAAGTTTTTAATACCTTTATTATCATAAAATCAAGTCACAAATAATTATCAATTTACATGAAGAAATCAAAGGTTACAAAATACAAAAATGACAAGGGGGGAGGGAGTTTGAGGAGAAGTATCCAATACACATTTCCCGCTTGTATTTACTAACAGAAAAGACCCGGTCTCAAAGATAAGGGGGGGGGGGGATGTGGGGATGATGATCAGAGATAGGCAATTTAACCCAACGGTAAATTTATTACCCTGAGACAAGGGGTTACAGTAATAAGGGGGTAGAAGAAAAGCTAGGGTTCTCAAATGTTTCCCTTTATTCAACAAATTTTACGGGAGGGGGAAATAAACACAGTTGCTAAATCCCGCTAAGGTCGAACTAATTATAAGGGTAAAAAAGATTAAATCTCCTTTCATTCAAAAAAAAAAACACGCTTGGGCTGGCCAGCACACAGTCACACTTACCAAATGGTGAATTCTGGCACTTCATAGGAAATACACCAAAAACAGCACTAAACCTTGGCTTAGGTAAATGTATTTTCTTCCGTGTACAGCCCCAGATTAGCGGGTTGTTGAAGTTAACAAAGTGTCCCGAAATCGCTGGACGTTGAAGTTTAACGGTACTGTTTGTTTATTAGGTAAAGTTCCTAAAGAATGGCACAGACACTAGACTTGGTGTGAGGTACGGTGTGGTTTCTAAGATTGGCACAGCTGGTGGAGATAACTTTCTTTTGCCGTAATGTCACAAACTACAAAACACTGAGGTAAGTTCTTCTTCGGGGGGGGGGGGGGGGTCAAATCCACTGAATATACTTGACAGACAGTGTTCAGGTAAATCTATGTTCTTCTTCATAAATAGAGCAGTGAGTAAAATATTGCTACTGGCAACTGTTCTTCTTCCAGTTTGTTAACTTTAAAACGACTTTATGAATTGGGATCTTAAAACAGTCTTTGGGTTTGCTTTATTTCTGTAAACTTCAGATAGCTGAATCCCAACAGGATCGTCACAAAGATTAAATCTTAAATATGTTCATAAGTCACTGGAGTAATCGAACTGTGTCGGCAGGACTCTGTATATATTTTATTGCTGCGTAATGGCTGCTTAATTGCTGCTTCTTCTTCTTTGATCCTTAGCCGCCGACTTCAAAGCAGTCAGTGGCCATCACGCCTAGTGGCGTCTTGTAGGGCAACAACAAATTGATTCCACTTTGCTCGGTCGGTGGCCATCCTTCGTACAGTGCCCCAACTCTGGTATATTCTTTGCATCTCAGCCTCCACAGTCCTCCGCCAGGTTGTTTTTGGTCGGCCTCTCTTTCGTTTTCCTTCAGGGGTCCAAAGCATAGCTGTTCTTGTGATGGCATCGGGGTCTCTTCTGAGAACATGACCAACCCAGCTCCAGTGTCTGCCAGCTATGATGGTGTGCATGTCCTCTTGCTTGCTACGAGTAAGCAGATCTTGGTTAGTGATGGTATTTGGCCAAAAGATTCGGTGAATTTTTCTTAGGCATGTTGTGTGAAAAGAGGACAATTTCGACATTTCCTTCTCTGTAACTCTCCAGCATTCCGCACCATAAAGAAGCACAGAAAGCACACAGCTCTGATATAATCTTAATTTTATGCTTGTGCTGTATTGGGAGGACTTCCAGATGTTGTTTAGGCTAAAGAATGCAATTGCTGCTTAATTGCTGCTTAATTGCTGGGATGCTAGGTTCAAAAGATCATTCTGGACGCAAATAGAAAAACATGAAATGCAATGAAATAATATTAAAATCTACCGCGCGATACATTTACAGTTAGACTATTTTCTGCACTCGCGTCTTCAATTAATAAAATTCAAGAAAAGCTCCCCGTGAAGTTAATAGTTAAAAGCACATCTATCTATACAGAACTAAACTGTATTAAAGTTATAATTCCCTTTACGACTGCAAAATTAATTTACGCGGCTATTGTATTAGGAAATTAACTTATAGATGTAACATTTAGTTTGCACTAGAACTTTGAAAATGGGTTTATTTAATAAGGTTAAATTTTCACCACAATCCAGTGAAATAAAAATGAAATAACTAGACCACTGATCACTCGAAGCTAATGTATAAATTACCGTCTGCACAGAAAGGAATTCACTCCAATAGCCAACAATTTAGATGAAATCTAGCAGGAATCCAACTATATGCTAGTGAATCTTAGAATTCTGTCAGAACGAATGATAAAATGCAGTTTCTCAGGTTCTCTATATATTTAATTGGAATGCAAGATGAGTGGGACATGTTAGATTCTAACACCTTTCTTCATCTTGAGAAAAATCGAGGTCCTACGCCGTTGTGTTAACCGCGATGCCCCCCTGGCTTCCGATCTCCGTTCGTCTCAGGCTGCTCGCATGAGGGTGCGAAAATCTCTGCGAGAAACTAATCTTTGTCAGCTGGGAGTTCCCTGATTCCTTAGATCGTATACCGCTTCTACGTTGATTCTGAAGACCAGCCTGGCTTTGATGGGACCGCTTTCCCCGAGAAGCTTTGGCCATTCCCACTAGGCGGGGTGACAGCAAGGTAAGGAAAATGAACTGCTGTTAATTGCTCTAGAAACCGGGGTGAGTCTCTGGCCACGTCCTCTTTGGGCCAGTGTTTAAGGAAAAGATTGCTATAAATAGTTCTCAGAGATGGTCATGGGCGTGATTTAACCTCACATCAAAGGCCATGCGATCTCAAAATGCACAGAAGGTAGCAGTTCACATATTAATGATCCAACGTGTAGAATCCTCGTGGAAATGCGGCATGCTTAATTAGCCAAGGGGCAACGTTCCAGGCTGATGAAAAGTTACAACAAATGTTCAGGGGTTCTAATGTTATAGAGAGGGAAATACCCTGTCATCTTAATAATTCAGGTCAGCTACAGCCGTCCGTCACACGCCCGCATAGGCTAATATATTTAGTACATACAAGTACCTGTCAGTAAATGTTCTGACAGCAACATCTTCTCTTCTTCCAACTCAACATACAGGAAACCTAACCCTGTAGTTACAGCTGAGTGGATATGCTGTTTATCTTACAACATTAAGTGAATTTACATTAACAGATTACAGCAGTTGACATTACAAAAATAAATCGTATGTCCCCCTTGGGGAAATATATTAACATCCCACAAACGGATACATAAAAAAATGCAACGATCTTGCTATAATAATACAGTTGTGACTGAACATAAGATATAATTATATCTATGGCTGGTGACTGCTTTCTGTGAAAGTTATAACTAGTGTCTAACTACCCAAATCGGCATATCATGATTCCACACAGCCACTAGAAGTTTCTATTAAAAAAAAGAATAAGTGACTATCTCCTATAATTCAGAGTTATAGCGCCTGCACATCACTATTCAGTTTTAAGTGAATAACCAACACCTCTGACATTTCCTTACAGTAATGACAGTTATTTTAGCCTACTCTTAACCCATGGTAAGCATCTGTACGGACTGATTCTACGCCTAATGAGTATCTGTTATCGTAAGTTTACCTTTAACCAATGGTAAAAAAATAACACTGACACCTGACTGTTTCGTCACTCGTTTAACTAAGGCTGTAGACGGCGCTACACTATCACTGAATTAAATTACCGAGAGAAATCCTCAAAAATGAATTCAGGTCACATTCCTATCAGATATATATAAAAGGCTAACATGAATATACATATTTTATAATAGATGTCTACTCACCCCGAGAAATGCCGAGAAATAGGCAATAACATTTAGTTCTGTGTTAACGTCTGCCTATTCTCATTTTGGTCCTCTCGGGCAGGAAATATTTTACGAGTGTGTCTGACTGATTAAAACCCTCTACTCTTATAGTTTACAAATAACGCTACCCGGACACCTGGCATGGCTTGTTTCTACAGATGTTTCGGCGTATAACGTAATCAAGAGTAAGACAAAGGTTATTCTAGAGGTATACATCAGAAGCAACAACCGCGAGAAATTTCCCAGATAGACAATACATAATATTATGGTCACTCTCTTCGTTCGAGGGCCAAAACCACAAAGACCGACCGCGATTGTTATCTCCCCTGAATCGGAGATCAAACCTGTTACCAGCGAGACATTCCTGTGGTCAGGCAAACGCCAGGTGCGCTCGGGTAATATTATCGTAAGCTGAGATGACCGCTACTGACCAGTTGGGAATTTATAATGAGGCCCGAACGAAAACAAAGCCGCGAGGTGGGGGTCTGAGAGGGGAAAGATGGTCTACGTAGGTAAATCCGAAAGAACAGAAAAATACAAAAAAATCAACGAAACCAGGACATTAAAAGAGTAATAAAAGAGATGGGACGTGATGGAAAGACAAATTACACTGACAAACAACATTTTTCTTTCTTATATAAGAATAAGTGTTCTTAGGTCAGTTTCTTGCGCTGATTTCAAATCTGAAATCCGTTTATCTCTATCACGTCAAGTTCTTAAGATATTTGTGAATAAATATATTTTTGGGAAACCGTTGTTTGCTCCATTTCATTTTTACTCTATAACTTATTAAAAAATAATAAAAAGCAACATAATTCTACTTTTTATACTGCTAAAAGATGCATGACATATGTTACGCGATTTTTCTAATAGTTACTGTATTTTGAAATAATTCTGAGCAAAATATGGCTTCTAGAAGTTGTAGAAATTCGGCTGATCTGTTCTGTTACGTGTGCGGATATTTTACCGATCGTGTTGACCAGAAAAACTTTACACCATTACTAAAGAAAGCATACGAACTTTATTTCGATTTGAAAGTTGATGATGCAAATAAATCTTGAAAGCCAAATGCAGTTTGTTCGATACATTGGCAGGTTGGTTACGAAAATCGCCGAAGCATAAGTCGATGCCTTTTGGAGTGCCAGTAATATGGCGTGAACATACAAATCACACTACTGATTGTTACTTCTGCTTGACAAATATCCATGGTTTCACTTTTAAAACTAGAAAGTCTGTGGTTTATTCAAATATTGAATTGGTTTTGAAACCAGTGCCTCATGATCCAATCACGTGTCCGATCCAAGTACCACCAGAACAATATCCGTTGGACGTGAATGAACCATCAGAAAGTGATAGTTTACCTGCTTTAGAAACTAATTCTGACTCAGATTACATACCGGTGAATGATGGTGTTTACTTAATTAACCATTCAGAACTTTCAGATCTAATACGTGATCTCGCTCTTACCAAAGGACAAGCGGAATTACTCGGTTCGCGACTCAAAGAATGGAATCTTTTAGCGCCCAATACTCCGATATCTAAATTTCGTCATAGACACAGAGAACTTGTTCAATACTTTGAGATGGATGATGACATTTGCTATTGCAAAGATGTAAACGGTCATGAGCACATAGTCAACGAATGGCGATTTTTCATCGATTCTTCCAAGACTAGTCTAAAAGCCGTGTTATTGCATAATAGAAATTTATGTTCATCAATTCCAGTCGCCTACTCTGTTCATATGAAAGAAACTTATGACAATATGGCTATACGTTTGGAAAAAATAAAGTACAATGACTACCAATGGCGGATTTGTGGAGACCTAAAGGTCATTGCAATTCTCACGGGCATGCAGACTGGGTATACTAAATTTTGTTGCTTCCGATGTGAATGGGACAGCCGCAACAGACAGGAACATTATGCAAGAAAGGTGTGGCCTATCCGGGATCGTATGCAGCTCGGGCATAAAAATGTAATACACGAGCCTTTAGTTAACAAAGACAGCTTCATTCTACCACTGTTACATATAAAGTTGGGGCTCATGAAGAATTTTGTAAAAGCGTTAGATAAAACGAGCAAAGCTTTCACTTATCTTCGAGAAAAGTTTCCGCAAGTTAGCGATGCAAAGATAAAGGAAGGTATCTTTGTAGGACCTCAGATTAGGAAAGTTATTGCAGACAAACAATTCGAGAACTTGTTACATGGTAGTGAACTTCGCGCATGGATGGCATTCAAATCGATCGTCGATAACTTTCTGGGAAATCACAAATCTGTCGACTATGTTGCATATTGTTAAGCAGTGTATAGATGCATACAGAATTATGGGCTGTAACATGTCCCTCAAAATCCATTTGCTCGATTCGCATCTTGACTTTTTCCCTGACAACCTTGGCGAAGTCAGCGATGAACATGGAGAACGATTCCATCAAGATACCGCCGTAATGGAGTCACGTTATCAAGGACGGTGGAGTGTGACCATGCTTGCCGATTATTGTTGGATGCTTCATCGCGATGTACCACATGCCATTCACCGACGAAAGTCGACTGCAAAGAAATTCAAGCCTATATAACTGTTATACTTCTTGTACGAAGGATATTGTAATACTGTATGCGTTGTTAAAAAACTTCAATTGCGTATTTCTAGAGATCCCGACCTGATAGAGAAAAACGGTTTGCAGATTTAAAAACAGCGCATTAAAATTGACCAGAAAAACATAGAAATGTTAGAGAAAGAAAAAAAAAAGTTTTTTTTTGTTAGTCAGTGTTATCAGTCAACGTGACACTTGTCCCTTTTTCTTTGTTTCCGTTATAGCCAGGATTTCTAATTTTGCTTTCCTCATCTCTTCCACCAGCTCCTCTTCTTTCCCATTTATACTTCTTGTGTTCCAAGTTCCATAAGTCGTAGTCCGTAGTCCGTTCCAGTTCGTCGCCTTCAGAATCAGTCCGGCTTTCTCTCTTGTAGTTCGCGTAATCATGTTTTAAAGCAAACAGGTGATTGGCCTGTTGTGCCTTTGCATGGTGGAGGGGCTGCCTCTTTACGGCCTCCATGCAGGCCAACCTCCTCCTTTTTACCGGCCTAGACGGAGTTCAAGGAAAATTCTAAAAGCAGAATATTGAAGGAGTCCAAGTATTTATATTAAATTTTCTTTATTTATTTGATTTCTATGCCAGCAAATAAACATCTCCAGCACATTTCTGGTGGGGCAATACTGCCAGCTTTAGCCTCGATGGCAAAAGGCTTATTATAGAAGTTGTGATAAGGCATGTCTGAATTCTGTGAAACTTATCGAAATAAAATATCCATACAAAACTTTGGACAAGCTAATTCGAGACTCACTTGTTGTGGATAAAACCACAATAAAATACGTGGCAGGCGTCAGCGCTGGTTCGCCTTTGGCCCTGGTAGGTAGTAGGTGTCTGGACGGTTATGTACCATTCACAAAGGAGTCAAAGGCTTTTGTTCTCACAATAGGGGATGCGCCAGGTTGCTCCACATCTCAAGTGAGTACGCCTTATGTAGGTTTGACTCTGGTCACTGAGATAACTGTCTCAGGCTCTAACTGGTTACTGTGATGCATCAGTCTATATACTAGTCCGGTGCTATGGCTTGCCGGGTGAAATTATTTCTAATTGGAGTAGAGACCGGAAACCTTCTTATGATTAGTCTTGGGGCCTAGCTGACTGTTAAAATAATCTTTAACCTAACTAACTACGAAACCTCTAGTCTAAAATTATTGTTACTAAGTAAGTATAACCAACCATTGTTCTAGGTTCTCTCTATTCTAAATGTCTTCCGGCCTAACTTGTATAGAGCCAAACATGGTTTGATGACATCATGGGTTCATGTGTGCCATGACTGATGATGTCATTGGTTTTTTTTTTTGACTAGTGTTTATTTTTACTAACAAGTCATTCTTAAGTACTTTACTATAATTCTAATAGTTGTAGCGACGTAGTAGGCCATACGGTCACAACGGTTTTAGCAGTGTATCAAACACTTTGATGGCTTGCTGGCTCTTTACATCTAGCTCAGGACTGTATGATGTATTGGCACCAAAGTAAATCAACAAATTTACAACGTAACCAGTACAACTGTCGCAAAGGCCAAAGGTTTTGACATGTTATATCTTAGGCTTTGAGGCATTGAGCATTTTATGTGCCCACATGCCTTTCCACCCTATCACCATTTCATCTAAAGACAGCTCTTTATAGGGATAAAATGCCTCCTGAAATCGTGTAATGAGTTTCTGCAGAAACGGCTCAATTTTTTCTTTTCCCTGTGTGTCAACATCACTTACATGGAACATTGTGTGATACAATGCTAGGAACCTGCCCCTTGTACATATCTGCCTGAACCAGGGAGTCTGTATGTAAGGCTTCTGAGACCAGTAATCACTCACTTTTGGTTTTTTGACAATACCCATTGCTATGATAACAGAATAAAAACTTGTAAAGTTCAAGTAGTGTTATTGGATGCCAGCTGCGATAAACAGACCTTACGCTCGTAGTTGCAGATTTTGCTTGACTGACTGCATAATCATTGACTGACACAAGTTCTTCCAATATTTCCTCTGCTAAAATGGCTTTGAGGCAAAAAAGTGCTGGTGAATCTTCTGGGACAATATCTGGATTCACATCAGGAGGTGGAACAAAGCGAAATGCATTCGAAGTTGAACCCTTATCAACTTCATTCCATCCAACCTCAACCCTTATCAACTTCATTCCATCCAACCTCCTGTTCAATAATATTGTTGTCCTGAAGCTCAGCATTACCAGATTCAGTGATTACCGATCTCAGCTGTGATCTAGATCTATCTTCTCTTTCCTTTGTATGGCATTTACCTTTCCTTTTTAGCAATCTCCTACCAGTTCTATAACTAGGTCCATCCAAGGGACACGCCTCCTCGTCCTCAGAATCTGTTAATTTATCGCTAAATTAATCTTCATCGGAACTATCAATGCTCGAAAACTCATCACTGTCATTAGCAATTCATGACTGAATAAGCTGCGATACATGTTCAGCCGATAATCTTTTCGAACGACCATTTGAACACGAAGCCATTCTCAGACAAAAATTTTTTGTTGACTTATGAGCCCTACGTTATTTAATAAAAATCGAACAATATTTCACACAAATATGAGTATTCCAGTATTTTCAAACACAATGTTTACCGGAAAAGGCAATTGAACTCTTTTAAGGGAAGAAAATAGTGTAAATAATGGTAAAACTACGATTATTGAAACCGTAAACGAATCGTCTACCTAATATGCCAGCCGTCGAGGATCTATCGTCGGCCTATTAGAAAGGCCGCTCGGATATTAAGAGTTAAATCAATACACGATGATGATGATGATGAGGATGCCGTGAACGAAACGGGTCGTGAAGGGAGGGGGTAAATATTTGACAAGGGGTATGTTGGTGTTGGTAGCACCTGAACGTCGTGCTCGAGGCGTTGGTGGTGGTAGTTACAAGGGTGGCGGCTGTTCTGAATGTGATAGTGGTGATGATGTGTGGGATTTAGGTGGGGTTCATTCTGATAGCTATAATGGTGGTGTTGATGGTGATAGCAGGGACAAATTATATATATATATATATTAGGGCAATATAGCAGCCAAAATGTGGCGGGAAATAATAATGTTGTGTGGTTTCTGCTTCATGCAGATCTCATCTCACTGTTGTATCCATGGAAACGAAGAGGCATATGGTCAATGGGGGTGTACGCTGCTCAAACTAAAATAGTCTTTACATATGATGATACCAAGAGACACATCAGGAACAAGTGAAGGACAGAGCACACAAGCCACCATAAATTTAAAAGAAAAACTATGCTTAACACCAATTCAAAAGAAGAGAACAACTAATAATCTTCAGAGTCGCCACTGGCACAACAGAATGACATAGCGACTGCTCAGTAAGTAAAAGATAGGAACAACCGATGCATGTAACTTTTGAACCGTTAAAATGACTGCTGCCCTACATCTGCTGCAGGATTGTCCAACACACGAGGAACAGCGAAAGCGCATATGACCAACCAACCGTACTGGTCTAGGATAAGCTAGCTCGACTGATATACCAACAGTCTGAAGCTAGCCACTGCTTTTGTTTTCCAAGTATATTCAAGCTGAAGTTTGAGGGTTTTCGAAGAAGAAAAAAAAAAGAATCGTAGCGTTTTTCTCTAGTTTTTGGTACAATGCTGCAACGACACGTTTATGAATCGGTATCTGGTACGGATATTTCAACGTAGTCTGGCTATCAATCTGCTCCTTTTTTCATGATAAGTTATTGAGTGGTTAAGTAATTAGAATGCTTGATTTCCAAGGCAAAGGGACCGACCTCGAAACCAGATTGCGTCATGCTCGCGCTCTACACAGCTGTAAAAATGAGTACCTTACTCTGCTCGTGAGTTAAGGAAGACAAAGGCAGTGAGGAACGAAACATGGCGCTCCATCTCCTAAAAGGTACAGAAAAATGTAACGGATCCCGTTACACGAGCATTGAGGCATATTGGGAATATTGTTTTAGACCTATATTTTCTTGACCATCGGCACACTAGGGGTGATGTGGTCAGCATCACGCCGGCAGCCTTAACCTTCCCAGAGTTGCTCTGGTACCCAATTCATGAGGCTGAATCGACACTGGAACCGTTTGTGGTTTAAAAAAAATCCCATTTCAACTGGGGATCGAACCATGGACCACCGAGCTAGGAGGCTAGTGAACTAACCACTGCGCTACCGCGGCTCACTCATCTCCTAAAGCTAAGAAATAATCTAGGTGAAGTCTCTAACACTCAATTCCCCTTCGGCAATACCTGCTGTGGGACTATATTAAAACAACTTTTTCATTTTCTTGGTCTTTGTATTCGGTATGAATCTCCAGTAGGCAGCTGTTGTGATATCTTATCTTGAATTTTTATGAAATGTCTAAAACAACTCTAAAGCCACATTTAAGTCGAAGTGGGAAAAAGAGCACTTAGGCCACATAAAAAATGATGCCTATCACCAGCTATCTAGGTGAGACCAGGTCACCATTTTCCGCTTACGCAATGGGCACATCAGACTGAGGTACCATCTATACCACAAGTACAGGATTGGTACAACAGATCTCTGCAACTGTGGCACCAGCCCATGACAGCCGAACATTGATGCAGTCATACAGCAAGTGAACAATGTAGCATATGGCAACAACCCACTTCTCTCCACGAAAAGCTCTTTGGATATGTCTGGAACCTTGAACTGATCTCTACCTTTATAAGAGTCATTAATGTGGAAGTCTGAGGGCGAACGAGGAAAAAAAGAAGATCCTAAATTATCTTTTGTCCTCCATCTGACTTGGTCTATGGAACAGAAGGGCAAAGGTCATCGACATCTAGTTGTTTCGTTAGGGTTCACTGAATTCTTTATTTGTTTGTTTGTTGATTTTGTTCTTTTCAACATAAGACTAGGAATGATGGAACAATGCTCCCTCGTTATCTCAGACTTTCATCTATTAGACAATGCATTCACTGTTTTGTAGCTGTGTTTGTCAGTCATCATTTATCAGCCCTTATCTTCAATTTAATCCTCTGTGGTGTCGATACATCAATGTCAGTTTTAATTCATTACGCCTCTTTATATTGTCCCTACTGATGACTGTTTTTGCCATTTCTGTCAAGTGAAAGCTGCAGCTAATAAATCATTTGTAAAAACCCCCTGATTTTCGAGATGATCCGTTATGTGCACTTTTGGGTTAAACTAGACTTTTTTTTGTTGTTGTTGTCTTCTTGCATCTTTTACTCTCAGGGGACCAGTCGACTTCTAAATATGAATTTGTGGCATTGCGAAATGTATTCATAACGAGTTTGTCTTAGTTGGTTGTGAAATGAACATCTAAGTTGGTCGTGGAATGCACATCTTATACAGCGTATTACATATATAACACTCGCGTTAAGGTTCGAAAACAGGTGTATGTATATTTGTAGGTAGAGTAGGCTGAAATATAAATGGACGTTTGCCCAGAATCGTGATTACCCTTTAGCTCCTCAAGGAGCATCAGACTTCTAAAAATTCATGCCGTCTTCCTGTCTTGTGCCATCCACCAAAGGTCTTTTATCGTCTTTTTTTTCTCAGTCATTTATCTCTCCAGCTTTCTTCTCTCTATTTTTCTCAGTCTCACTATACTACTCCTGCCCTGTGGATTCCGGAACAATGACTGCCATGTAATAATTTTCAGAGATTTCCTCAGTGTGTGTGTCCTATCCATCGCTAGAGTCTTCTGCATATAATGGCAGCATTTAAGTAATGAAGACAAAATCACCAGTGTTGAAATAATGGACAAAAACAAGACAAACATTGAATGATTCATTCATTTCATTGTTTTCGGTCCCTGTCTTAGGGCAGGGCGACCGGGCGCGGCCGCCCTGGTTCGCTAAGGACAAAGGGGTGCCGGTGCGGTGGAGAATAAAAAGTATTATTTGATTAAGAAGCTTGACTTTTCATCAGTCCAGACCAAAGCACGTAACGTAAATCTTTTATAAGAAAACTCTAGAACCAAAGTGTTACATATCTTTAACATTCTGTTTTTAACGTGTGTTTTTAAAAAAAAATCATAACTATATAACTAATCTTACTTAATTTTCCAACATAATTTAACTGTCCCGTTGAGAAGAGCGGAGGGTTGAGGCGCGTGTCAAACAACTCGGCCCTGGGGTCGAATGCTCTAAGACCGGCTCTGTCAGTGGAGCATAGAACTGCATATGAGGCTCACCACCCGATTTATGTTTTCTTCATTCCCACCCCCATCTTGAGATTCCTGTTGCCTTAGCTTCCTCTGCACCAGTGTTTTCCAAGTTCTCGCTGACCTACCCACTTTTTTCTTCCTCTATGAGTTTTAGTCTTTAGCACGTCTTGTTGCAAGTGGTGGTTGCTGGCTGAGGGTGTGTTCTGTCAACTTCCAATTCGTCTCTGACATCTCAAATTGTGCGGGCGGTGGTTTAGTTATTGAAACAAGAGGCCATAAAAACAATATGGCTGAGGACAGGGCACACTTTGAGCGAACCAGTTCAAAGCACAACATAACAGTTCTTGTTCTGTAGTCACCAGCGTAAAAGATATAGAGGGAGATCAAAATAAAAATGAGTAATTCCCGGAAGTCTCCGAAGAGACAAAGAATGTTTGCGACTACATGTCCCTGAGGCATATCGTAAGAGACGAATAATTGAAGGCAATACATGAGGTTGGCAACCTCTTACTTACTTACTTAGTCGTTCCTCCTCTACCCTGAGATGTAGATGTTTGCCAGAGAGAGCCCATGCTATCCTATCGGCTGTCTTCCTCCTGGCCAGGTTAAAATCTAGTCCTCGGTCCTTCAGAGATTGTCTAATGTTGTCCTGCAGACGAACTCTGGGTCGTCACAAAGATCTAGATCCGTGGCTCTTGGTTTCCCATGCTTGTCGTGGTAGCCGATCTTATCCCATTCTGCAGACATGGCCAAACCATCGTAGTTGGGACTGTTCCATTTGGGTCTGCATGGGCTGCGTTTTGAGGCCATGAGGTGTCGTTTGGTTGTGGACCATGTCTCTTCTTGTTACTTCAATCACTTTCCTCAGATAGCTCATTTCTGAAGTTTGGAACTGGTTTTAGTGGGTTGTAGTCATTGCCCACGACTCGCATCCACAGCTCAAGACTTCGTCTTCTTGTCAAGTTATCTTTAACTGAGGAATCCTCGATTTATGGCCTGAAAAAGTCTCCCAACTGCAGCTCTTCGAGTAGATAACTCTTCTCTGGTGCCTCCCTTCCAGACCTTCCAGATGGCAACAACAACACGTAAAACTATTTCCTACAGAAACCACTACTGCACGATTATGTGAATGCTAGGTGCAGGCTGCCTGCAAGGAGACTGTAGTGAAATTGACAGAGATACAACGGTAAAATATCTCCAAAGATAACATTTAAGGATAAAAACATAATGCGTAGGCTGCGAATAGTACATGATCGCCTAGACCGCGGGTCATCATCCTCCATAATAATTGACTTGCTAGACAGGAGGGGAACGGCGGATCAAAAAGGAAAAAAATATGACTGGAAAGATTGCGTGAGACTGGAAAGGCTAAGGAGACGCAATTGGGGGGGAAACGGAGAAAAGTCACGTTTCCCAAGTTGACATAAAAAGTAAGCAACTCGACAGAAGGGACCATAGATATAATACGCCACAGTCATTTATTGGACGCTTTTGCAATACCAAGCCCTTGATTTGAATTCAGCGGCTAAACGCAGATGTTAGGAATATTACAAAAATTAAAAAGTACTTTTTTCTTAATATTAATGTTAGGAATATAAAAATTAGTTGGCCGGATGGCCTATTCTGAGCAGTGAACTAATATGTTCTTAATTTTACAGACGGATAGATAATATTGAAGATAATGACAAAAGACAGTGTAGTTTACATCATCGACAGACTGTATTGAATCTAAAAGTGTCGCTATTTTGCACAAAAAAACACGACCTCGAGACGCAGGTGTTCAAATCTACTTGGTATGGAGGAGAGGGGATATTGTGGTGGCTGTGTCTAAAAATAACTTTTAACGACAAAATTTTGGAGGGGAGAGAAAGGTTGGTTCAAAAATCAAGTACATTTTTGTTGAAACACAAGTAGAGACGGACAGACTAACAGATAACCATCCATACTTGACTGAAGCATGACTGAAATGACTTTAGTGTAGGAATTTGAATTTAAAATAAACCTAGGCAGTGATTGGCCACAGACAATCATATCATTAGCGCTCAGACGCGAAAGTGGGGCCATTCTTCAATAGTTGTTCAGTGATAGACACAGATTTTAAAGTGTGGTGATTTCCATATGAAAGAAAGTGAAAGAAATTTAGGGACGCCATACTATAGCCAGCAGCTCAGCTGAGTTTTGCTAGCAATTCTGTGTTATTTATTCATAATCTGGTAAGATTGAAATTATTTCCTTATATATTTTGAATATTGTTTCATGTTCGAGTGATTTGATACTGCCATATCGAAATCTAGCCTTACAAACAAGTAGGGATTTGCTCTAGACCCCCCGCCCTAGTCAGGGTCTAGGGACCAACAATGTACATAAACTCCAGCAAGGATTATGCAAGACAGATCAAGTGTTGAGAATAATGAAACATATTACCTATCCTCTTTTAGGGCAGAAAGCTAATAAATATTTTTCAGAATCTATAGTCTGGGAGGATCTATCTGATGTAAAACCACCATGGTAAATGTGCTGTTTGGTCAGAGAGATCTGACCTGTCTGTATGATGTGGTTGTTGTGTCAGTGTTGTGTCCAGACGTGGGTAGAGAATAGATTTTGACACATGGCCCATACTTTGATTGCAGAGCTGTGAGTTTCTGTTGTCAACCAAGCAGTGTCTATTCAGTTGGTGACTTTACTCGAGTGTATCTGTGCAGTACTTGTGACAGAGACCACCATTATTGCCCGCCAGCACGGAGAGGTGGGACCACAAGATTTCAGCACCAGAGCTACAACTACCAGATGAGTGAGCCTCTGGTCTGCTGGACATTCACCAACACCGTTTAGTTACTAATACCCCATAAAAATTCCCACCATTTTCTGGACACTGTGTAGTCAATATAGACAGGTGTGATGAGGCCACCCCAACAGCACAAACATTAACTATCCTCCCAAGTAGATGACTACTAGAACATTTTAATAAAACTAACTAGTATAGTACATATATATGTACACTATTGCATTTATGATATAATATTCCATGCATTTCTTTTCATAATCTCTAAATCCTTTTAAGTTCTGGTCAACCTAAAAAATTGACACAGAACAAAATAAATGTAATATAATTCTATCAAAAAATTTTACACTATTGAGTTAGTTCAGTGTGTTGTAATATTTGTTAAATATTATTAGTTTTGTTAAATATCTGTGGGTATATCTATAACCTATTACACCACACTACATATCATAACCCTAGACACTTTACGTAGCCACATTCATTAAAAAAAATTAAGTGTGAGGTCGTAGTGGTAGCAAGAAAGGCCTTCTGACAATTCACAACTACATTTTATCTCAGGAGCCTTCACAGCTGGCCTCATACAATTACAATTAGTAATATCACCATCATACAATACCATCAACACCACTACATATATTGGGGCTCGTCCGGGATAATTAGCCCAACAGTAATATTAGGATCTCCTGGTGGGAGAAATAAAAGTAGGGAAATAAATTGTAAAATTCCCTTTAAAATTAAAAGTGTCCCTGCAGATAAAAGTTGGTGAATCTTCACAGCCAGTAATAATTAATTAGTTAACTGGTTAGTTAGAATTGGTTAGACTATAGTCATAAGAAGTACTTAGTGTATTTACTGGTTAGAGATTTATCTTGTATATTATTATATTGTCTAAAAAGTATGGCGGAGCTGGCAAAATTTAGATCAGCTGCTGTGCTCACCGCGAAGGAGATGGGAATGGATGGTCAAATTTTAATTCAATACGTAACGGCTGAATGTGATAAATATATTGAACGGGAAGAAAGGAGATTAGAAAAAGAGGCTGAAAGAAAATTAGAGGCTGAAAGGTTAGCTGAAGAAAAGAGGTTACAAATTGAGGCTGAGACAAAGAGGCTGCAGATTGAGGCAGAAGAAAAACGACAGCAAAGGGAGGCAGAAGAAAAACGACAGCAAAGGGAGGCAGAAGAAAAACGACAGCAAAGGGAGGCAGAAGAAAAAAGGTTGACTGCCGAAAGGGAGGCAGAAGATAGAAGGTTGCAGAGGGAGCACGAATTACGACTAAGGGAGCTGGAATTACAAGGCCCGGCTCCTGAAAATGGTGCCAGCCCTTTTGCCTCAGATGCTACGCCCAGTCTGGGAGCCTCAAACTCAGCTATGGGGTTTCATTTAGACCATTTTGTTGAAAAAGACGATGACATAGAGGGGTACCTAGGACGTTTTGAGTTATTAGCTACTACATATGGGTTAGAGAGAGAGAGGTGGAGCTTAAAGCTATCACAAGGATTGAGAGGTACTTCTTATGAAGTATTTGCCAAAATGAACAGGGAAGACCAAGACAATTATGACATGTTAAAGCAGGCTTTGTTATTAAGGTACGAGAAGAATGGTGAATTTTATCGTAAGAAATTTAGAAATGCCAAACTGTTGTCTGGGGAGACATACCACCAATTCTCTGCTAGACTAGAAACCTATTTGGAGAAATGGACGGCTCTGGGGAAGACCCAAGATCTTAAAGAAATGATCATGATTGAGCAATTGAGAGAGTCCATGGCTCCAGACATGAGAAAATTTCTCATGGAACAAGGTGCAGAGAAGTTGGGGGAAATTTTAAATGTTGCTGAGAGGTATCAGGCAGCCCAGGCAGAGGTAAGTGGTGCTAAGAAGAAGCACATAGACAATTTTAAAGCTCCACAGCAATTTAATAAATTTGATACTAGAGAGCAGGGAAATAAAGGTAGGACAAACTTTGAGCGGCCAAGAAATGACTATCGCGACAGAAACTCACAGTTCAATGACCAAAAGTTCAATGAAAGAAAACCGTTGAACCAAGGGAAAAGATGGTGTAAATGGTGCAAGAAGGATAACCATAACACCGAATTTTGTAGAAGGAAACCTTCAAACATTGCTGCAATGAAGTCGGGGACGCAAAGATTAAAGGTTAATCTTAAGGGACAACAGGAACCTTATCACCCCCAAGTTTGTGAGGATGTTATTTGTAATGGGGTCACCATAAGGTGCCTTTATGATACAGGTTTGGATTATGATTCAGTTGTGAAGTCTAGCCTAGTGGACCCAAGTCAGTATACCACAGAAACAGTGGAAATACAAGGGGCGACTAAGGACATACCACTCATGACACTTCCCATCGCAAGGATAACGGTGAAAACTCGCTATGTGGAAGGAGAAATCAGAGCAGCAGTGATAGATGAACCAATCTACCCTCTGATATTGGGGTGTAGATACGTCTTCTTGGGGAATCCCGAGAAACCTGTGATCATGGCGACAGTGCAGACCAGGTCACAGAAGAAGGAGGAAGAAGGTGAACCTATAAATGCTCATCCAGAGGAGATGAGGAAGGCGCAGGCTGAGGATAGGACACTCAAGCCCTGTTTTAAAAAATTGCCCAAATGCCACACACCTCCGAGCAAGGGGGAATATTTCATGAAGAACAAACTCTTATACAGGAAGGCCGGAACTGGAACAAATGGTCACAACCAGCTGGTTCTTCCCACTTCATATAGAGATAAAGTGATGAAAGTCGGGCATGCGATTCCCTTCAGTGGTCACATGGGGATCAGCGCCACAGGACAGCGTATAGCTTGTCATTACTTCTGGCCAGGGATAACGGAGGATATAAAAAGATATGTCAAATCCTGCCCAGAATGTCAAAGGGTAGCTCCAAAGCACTGGACTGCTCCTGCAACTCTAGGGGAAATGCCCATAGTGGGAACACCTTTTGAGAGGGTTGCAGTGGATATTGTAGGACCTCTCACTCGGACCAAGAGGAGGAACAGTTACATCCTTGCTCTGGTGGACACTTGTTCTATGTGGGGAGAGGCGGTAGCCCTGCCATCAATTGATTCAAAACATGTAGCAGAGGCACTACTTACAATATTTACCCGATTAGGATTCCCGCATCAAATCTTGACGGATAATGGTTCTCAGTTCAAGGGGAAACTAACGGAAGAAGTTTTTAAGCTATTTCAAGCCAGGCACTTTCATTGTAGTCCGTACCATCCACAAGGGAACGGCCAGGTAGAGAGGTTCAACGGGACTCTCATTTCTATCCTGAGAAAGCTGGCACACGAAAAACCGGATCTGTGGGATCAATTCCTGCCCGCCGCATTGTTTGCGTACCGGAGGTACCACATAGTTCAACCGGGATGGCTCCCGCAACTCTGCTATTTGGGAGGCCAATAAAAGGTCCTTTAGAAGCTTTATTAAGGACCTGGACAGATGAGAAGGCGGAAGAGACTGTTACCTCATCGTATCAATATGTGAACGAACTGACCACTCGTTTGAAAGCTGGATGGAAACTGGCAAATGATAATTTGAAACAAGCCAGGAAGAAACATGCAGCATATTTTAATAGGAAGGCAAAGGACAGGGAACTGGCAGTCGGAGAGAAGGTGCTGCTTCTACTACCCGGAAGCCAGAATAAATTACAAATTGGTTGGCAAGGTCCATATACGGTTCTAGAGAAGGTGTCTAGAACAAACTATAAAATTGACAAAAAAGGGGAAGGAAAAAGTTTATCATGTAAACCTGTTAAAGAAGTATCTGGACAGACCACTCCAGGAAAGCACCCCCTTATTGACCTTGGCTATTGCAACCCAGATGCAAAAAGAACCACTCACCTCACATGAATACCCATTACATCCTTGTGAAACAGCAGCACAGGTAAAAGTCAGTAAGCACCTGACTAAAAACCAGAGGGAGAGAGTTCAACAGGTTCTGGAGGAACATACAGATGTATTAACAGATAAACCAGGCCATACAAATTTGCTACAGTATGACATGAAACTGGTAGACTCAAACCCAATCTGTATGAGAGCCTATTCTATTCCGTTCGCGAAGGAGAAGGCATTGAAGGAAGAAATAGAGTATTTGTTGAAGGAGGGGATTATTTCGCACAGTGAATCATCTTTTAGTTCTAGTGTCGTTTTGTTGAGAAAACCGTCTGGGGAACACAGATTGTGCATAGATTACAGGAAACTGAATGCTGTCACAGAAGGACAAGTGGATCCATTACCAGACACAAAACAGTTATTTGCCAGACTGAACAAGGCAAAATACTTTTCAAAGGTGGATCTTAGTAAAGGCTATTACCAGATCCCAGTGAAGCCTGATGTGAGACCTTATTTGGCTTTTAGCACTTCGGATGGACATTATGAATTCAATATGCTACCATTCGGACTGAAAAATGCTCCGAGTGTGTTTTCAAGGATGATGCGCAAATTGTTGGATCCCCTGAATAACCCATGTATCACAAATTTCATGGATGATATTCTCGTCGCCACAGAGACATTTGAAGAACACATTGAAGCTCTGGAGATGTTGTTTGATAGACTTCGGGAGGCGAACTTAACTGCTAGGCCAACAAAATGTTGTATTGGATGCAAAGAGTTGGAATTCTTGGGACACACTGTATATCAGGGTAATATGACCCCTGATCCTAAGAACTTGGAAAAACTGCAGAGAGCACCTAGGCCACAAACAAAAAAGGACGTGCGATCATTCGTGTCGTTATGCGGATTTTATCAGAAATACATCAAAAATTTTAACGCTATTTGTGCTCCTCTGACTGATCTGACTCGCAAGGGACTTCCAGATAAAATTATTTGGACTGCACAATGTGAACTAGCGTTCCAAGAGTTAAAGGAAAAACTCACTAGCAAGCCTATTCTCAAACTGCCTGATTTGACACAGGACTTTGTCTTAAGAACCGATGCAAGTAATGTAGGACTCGGAGGGGCTTTGTTGCAAAGATCATCTTCACCTGATGGGGAACTTAAACCAGTCGCTTATGCAAGCCGCAAATTGAATAAGGCGGAACAAGGATACTCCACAAGCGAAAAAAGAATGTTTAGCATTAATCTGGGCAATAAAGAAGTTTCAAATCTATCTGTATGGTAGGACTTTTGTGGTGGAGACGGACCATCAGCCTCTCGTGTTCTTGTCTCAGGCTAAGCATGAAAACGCAAGATTGCTGAGGTGGTCTTTGTTGCTTCAACCTTATCAGTTTAGTATCCAATATATCCCAGGCAAATTGAATGTCGGTGCAGATTTCCTCAGTCGGCACCCCTGTGATCAAAATTAGAGTAGTGGCAGACGTGAGGAGTAATTTTACCTATGTGTATCGCTGGTTTTGAAACTTGCCATAGGCATGTTTTCAAGTGGGGAGATGTGTAGTGAAATTGACAGAGATACAACGGTAAAATATCTCCAAAGATAACATTTAAGGATAAAAACATAATGCGTAGGCTGCGAATAGTACATGATCGCCTAGACCGCGGGTCATCATCCTCCATAATAATTGACTTGCTAGACAGGAGGGGAACGGCGGATCAAAAAGGAAAAAAATATGACTGGAAAGATTGCGTGAGACTGGAAAGGCTAAGGAGACGCAATTGGGGGGGAAACGGAGAAAAGTCACGTTTCCCAAGTTGACATAAAAAGTAAGCAACTCGACAGAAGGGACCATAGATATAATACGCCACAGTCATTTATTGGACGCTTTTGCAATACCAAGCCCTTGATTTGAATTCAGCGGCTAAACGCAGATGTTAGGAATATTACAAAAATTAAAAAGTACTTTTTTCTTAATATTAATGTTAGGAATATAAAAATTAGTTGGCCGGATGGCTTATTCTGAGCAGTGAACTAATATGTTCTTAATTTTACAGACGGATAGATAATATTGAAGATAATGACAAAAGACAGTGTAGTTTACATCATCGACAGACTGTATTGAATCTAAAAGTGTCGCTATTTTGCACAAAAAAAACACGACCTCGAGACGCAGGTGTTCAAATCTACTTGGTATGGAGGAGAGGGGATATTGTGGTGGCTGTGTCTAAAAATAACTTTTAACGACAAAATTTTGGAGGGGAGAGAAAGGTTGGTTCAAAAATCAAGTACATTTTTGTTGAAACACAAGTAGAGACGGACAGACTAACAGATAACCATCCATACTTGACTGAAGCATGACTGAAATGACTTTAGTGTAGGAATTTGAATTTAAAATAAACCTAGGCAGTGATTGGCCACAGACAATCATATCATTAGCGCTCAGACGCGAAAGTGGGGCCATTCTTCAATAGTTGTTCAGTGATAGACACAGATTTTAAAGTGTGGTGATTTCCATATGAAAGAAAGTGAAAGAAATTTAGGGACGCCATACTATAGCCAGCAGCTCAGCTGAGTTTTGCTAGCAAGTCTGTGTTATTTATTCATAATCTGGTAAGATTGAAATTATTTCCTTATATATTTTGAATATTGTTTCATGTTCGAGTGATTTGATACTGCCATATCGAAATCTAGCCTTACAAACAAGTAGGGATTTGCTCTAGACCCCCCGCCCTAATCAGGGTCTAGGGACCAACAATGTACATAAACTCCAGCAAGGATTATGCAAGACAGATCAAGTGTTGAGAATAATGAAACATATTACCTATCCTCTTTTAGGGCAGAAAGCTAATAAATATTTTTCAGAATCTATAGTCTGGGAGGATCTATCTGATGTAAAACCACCATGGTAAATGTGCTGTTTGGTCAGAGAGATCTGACCTGTCTGTATGATGTGGTTGTTGTGTCAGTGTTGTGTCCAGACGTGGGTAGAGAATAGATTTTGACACATGGCCCATACTTTGATTGCAGAGCTGTGAGTTTCTGTTGTCAACCAAGCAGTGTCTATTCAGTTGGTGACTTTACTCGAGTGTATCTGTGCAGTACTTGTGACAGAGACCACCATTATTGCCCGCCAGCACGGAGAGGTGGGACCACAAGATTTCAGCACCAGAGCTACAACTACCAGATGAGTGAGCCTCTGGTCTGCTGGACATTCACCAACACCGTTTAGTTACTAATACCCCCATAAAAATTCCCACCATTTTCTGGACACTGTGTAGTCAATATAGACAGGTGTGATGAGGCCACCCCAACAGCACAAACATTAACTATCCTCCCAAGTAGATGACTACTAGAACATTTTAATAAAACTAACTAGTATAGTACATATATATGTACACTATTGCATTTATGATATAATATTCCATGCATTTCTTTTCATAATCTCTAAATCCTTTTAAGTTCTGGTCAACCTAAAAAATTGACACAGAACAAAATAAATGTAATATAATTCTATCAAAAAATTTTACACTATTGAGTTAGTTCAGTGTGTTGTAATATTTGTTAAATATTATTAGTTTTGTTAAATATCTGTGGGTATATCTATAACCTATTACACCACACTACATATCATAACCCTAGACACTTTACGTAGCCACATTCATTAAAAAAAATTAAGTGTGAGGTCGTAGTGGTAGCAAGAAAGGCCTTCTGACAATTCACAACTACATTTTATCTCAGGAGCCTTCACAGCTGGCCTCATACAATTACAATTAGTAATATCACCATCATACAATACCATCAACACCACTACAGAGACCAGCTCCATGTTCCATATGGAAGGAAAGGTAAAATGATGATGATATTGATAAATATAAAAATGCGTACATTAAACAGAAAGGATACAAGACAGATAAATAAAGCCTGTGGCCCAAGGCAGAAAGGTTAGACATGAGAAATTGAAGGCATATGTCCAACGTGGAGATGAATAGCGATTGGGAAGAAATAGTGTGGAGAACAGGATTGTCTAGTCTTGCTGGCAACTGATATGGCAGCTGTTGCTTAAGAAATGAGTAAATGTAGTCCCATTGAAGATAATACCATAGGCAAGTGAAGTGAGACTGTAGGAAGGTGAAGTGTAACTATAGGGAAGTGAAGTCAGACTATATAGGAAAGTGAAGTGTAACTACAGGGAAGTGAAGTTGAAACTATAAAGAAGTGAAGTGTAATTATAGGGAAGTGAAGTAAGACTATAGGGAAGTGAAGTGAAACTATAGGGAAGTGAAGTGTAACTATAGGAACGTAAAGTCATACTATATAGGAAGTGAAGTGCAACTATAGGGAAGTGAAGTCACACTATATAGAAAGTGAAGTGCAACTATAGAGAAGTGAAGTCAAACTATATAGGGAAGTGAAGTGCAGCTATAGGGCAGTGAAGTGAGACTATAGGGAAGTGAAGTGTAACTCATTTACAGGACTGGTTCAGGTAGACATGAAATGGTTAAAAGCATATATGAGACACTTCAGGCAGTTTCTAAATGGTGCGACGAAACTAGCTCCAAGGTCAATCCAACAAAGACGGTGTGCTTTGGTGCTCCTTGAACAACTCCATATTGAAAGCAGATCTTCCAGACATTACTCTCAGTGGACAGAAAATTGAAAGGCAGAATAAGTTGAAATACCTTGGAGTAACATTTGATCGTGGGCTATCATATAAGCACCATGTTGATCGCATCAAACAGAAGTGCAAGAGAGGTCTGGCAGCCTTAAAAACAATGGCTGCAGCGCACCTGGAGCAGAGACTACTGTCTCTCCTGTATCATCAGTTGGTCTTGTCTGTAATCGACTATGGCCTGGGAATACTCACGCTGCCAATATCACAATGTAAACGACTGGAACGCATTCTAAACGAAGTGATGCGTAAAGTCTTGTGCTGTACGCGAGATACCCCCGTTGTGATGATGCGGCACATGCTTGGATTGCTGTCAATTAGATCCAGATATACGATCGCTCAGGTAAAAGCGTAAATGTGAGTAGCCACAGATAAAAGGCATCCCTGAATGGGAACATAGATGACATCAAAGGAGCAAGAATAAAGAGAGGGATGTCATGGATGGCGCAGGCAGAGGTGACTATTAGACAGGTGACCACAGTTGAAAATATATTCAAGGGAGACGAGTGGATTAAGTCAGATGAGAACTGGATGAACTACCAGCTAGTCATCATCAGCCTTGGTAGAGAGTGCAGAACTTCGGCCAGTGGGAGAGCAGAGCTGGAAATTAATCAGCTTATAAATTCTTATGCTGGGGAATATGATGCCATTGTGTACACTGATGGGTCTGTAATCCGTGGTAATAAATCAGGGTGTGGTTTCTCTGCTAGAGTCAAGGGTAGTGTCACAAAACGGTTTGTGTGCTTTCATGTCGACTCCGCCAGGAGTGCATTACTTTCCTGTGCGAGTGATATTTTGTTATTTCTCTCTCTCCTGCTCTTATTTGTCAACACAGAAACTCATCCGAAGATCAATGTTTACATAACTTTCACACTTCAGTTCACTTCAATTCGCCAGTCCATCCCTGCGGGACTAATTGGGTCACAAAAACGTGACGGTCTCACATTTGATCCCAGGTGAAAGCTAATGACGGTGTATGCACAAGATGGGAGTAATCCTTTACAATTCTACAGAATAATCATCATCATGTGACGTAATTTCTCCAGAACGTTGTCTCCATTACAGCTGCTCTGAACGCATCACGATTCTGGGCAAGTCGACCTGCATCAACCAAAGACAAGTTCAGACTCTCTGCGATGTCCTGGGTCCACCGTCGTCTAGGTCGACCCCTTCCCCTTTTTCCAGGGACCATGCCTTCCATCACTAATTTTTCCATACTATTATGTCTTTTTATATGACCGAAAAATGTCAGCTTCCTTATTGCGATGGTATTTAGGAGCTAATTTTCCTCTACATTTAGTGAATGCAGTACTTCTCTGTTGGTCTTTTTTTCTGTCCAGAGTATTCTCAACATCCTTCAGTAGCATTTCATTTCGAATGATGTAACCGTTCTTGCAACTGTTTTATTGAGTGTCCAAGTCTCGCAGCCGTATGTTGCTACTGGGAATATACATGCTCTGATCAGTTGTAACTTTGTTTCTTTGCTTGTGCCTTGCCATAGGTTTTTCATCTGTATTAGTTATGTGAGGCAACTGCAAGTCTTCTTTTAATGTCTACTGCACAGTCGCCAGAACTGTTTATGATTGATCCTAAGTATTCGAATTCATTAACACCTTCCAGTTCTTCGTTATCAATTTCAATTTCTGGTTTGGTCTTTAATTTGTCTGTTGTCAATACTTTGGTCTTCTTGGTGTTTAGGTATAAATTCTGGGCCTCGCTGTGTTTTTTGGTGGACAGAATTAATTGTTCAAGTCCTTCTGGGTTGGTCGATAGGAGGACTGTGTCGTTAGCATATCTATTTCCGGGATCTGGTACCCTCCGATGTTAAATGGGTCAAACTATGTGTGTTCTTGTTCATCTCTTACGATTCTCATGATATTCGCGGCGTAAATGTTAAACAGTTAAGGGGAAAGGGTACAGCCTTGTCGTACTCCTTTCTGTACTTCAAACCATTCTGATGTTTCTCCCTCTATTCTTACGGCTGCCTGTTGTTCTTGGTACAGCAGTGCGATGAGATGTATAAGGTGGTATGGAAATCCCATATTTTCCATAATAGTTCATAACTGCTGATGTTGTACACAGTCGAAAGCTTTGGTGTAATCAATGAAACAAGTATATAGGTCAACGTGAATTCTCTATACTTTTCAACGATGATCCTCATAATGAATATATGGTCTCTGGTGCCTCTGCCTGGTCGAAACCCCGCCTGTTCTTCGTTAATTTCTGTTTCTAACTTTTGTTGCATCCTTTTCATTATGATATGTAATAGTATTTTGCTGGCATGGCTTATAAGAGCTATAGTCCTGTAGTTTGTGCACAGTTTCAGGTTACCCTTTTGGCAAGGGTATGTTAATTTGTATTGAACTGTAATGAGCTTGCTGCCAAAGTCACACCATTCTATTTATAACTCAGCCTTGAGGTAACAACAACTACTCGTTATTTTGTGAAAGTTCCAGATGTTTTCTTTTTCCCCTACCCCTAAAATCACCTATAACTTAAACCTGCTTGAACTATCGGTGTCCACTCACATTCTATTTTACTCGTTTTTGTCGTTACAAACTATAAAAGTCCAAACACGACACTTGTCAAATGTTTGGTTTAAAAGTTACGTTACACCATTACTGCGTCTACTTTGACGGCTCGTATGCTTTACCCTACATTCCCTGCTACACCATTTTAACAAGTGGTTCGGGCGAAACGGTGCAAACCGACTGTATACTGCGTGTATGGAAAATTAACAGAGGCGATTTAATATACTTAGCTCAAGTCATGACATAACAACCGCGAGAAATGTGTCAAAGCGGAACATTTAGGATCAAGAAAGAAAATACGCACGCTAGCGCTAATAATATAATGCGGACAATTAGGAAACTTTTATGAAAATTGGCTGTATGAAACTTTACAAAAATAACAATAAAACTATTAATAAAACAATTTCTTAAACAAGCACGTTTTCAAGCCTCGGAGGACGAACATCACGCAATGATAAGAGTGCAAGAAAACGTGTAAACATACAAATTATTCTCACTGTTTTCTCTAATTGAAAAAAAAAACAACAACAACCAAACAAAGTAAAAAAGAATAAAAAACACATTGATGTGATAAAGGGAAACCTATATATAGCTTTCAATTTGTTGTTGCCCTAAGACGCCACTAGGCGTACTGGCCACATACTGCTTTGCCGGTTGATGGCCAAGGATGGAAGAAGAAGAAGATATATAGCTTTGAAATGTAGGACCCGCAAAGAGTAAATGTATTTCTCTAGTAGCTTTCTTTCTCTCACAACCTTTCTTTCTCTGATAACCTTTCTTTCTCTGATAATCTTTCTTTCTCTGATAATCTTTCTTTCTCTCACAACCTTTCTTTCTCTGATAACCTTTCTTTTTCTCACAACCTTTCTTTCTCTGATAACCTTTCTTTCTCTGATAACATGTCTTTCTCTGATAACCTTTCTTTCTCTGATAATCTTTCGTTCTCTGATAACATTTCTTTCTCTGATAATTTTTCTTTGTGTGATAATCTTTCGTTCTCTCATACCCTTTCACCTCCAATAATCTTTCTTGCTCGCGGAAACGTTATTTTGCTAACCTTTCTTTCTCTGATACCCTGTCTTTCTCTGATAATCTTTCTTTCTTTCTCTCTTAACTTCCCTTTCTTGTAAATGTTTCTTTCTCTCATAACTTTTCTTTCTTTCATTACCTTTTCTTTCTCTGATACCCTTTCTTTCTCTAACAACTTTTCTTTCTCTGACAACCTTTCTTTCTCTGACAACTTTCTCTGATAACTTTCTTTTTCTGATACCCTTTCTTTCTCTGATAATCTTTCTTTCTCTTAACATTCCATTCTTAATAATTCTTCTTTCTTTCATAGCTTTCCTTTCTCTCATAACCTTTCTTTCTCCAATATCCTTTCTTTATCTGGTGGTCGTGCGATCTGTTAAGGAAGTCAACAACGTCATGTTTGATTTATAAGAACTTTTTTTGTCACAGCATTAAATAACAATACGTATCTTCTTCCTCTGTTCCCTTGTTTCGACCTGCGGGACGTGCCTCAGCTTTTTGCTTCCAGTTGTTTCTTCTGACGATGTGTCCCCAGAGTCTGTGTACGTTAGTAACTGTCTCTCGGTTACTGAGGTCAATTTTTATTGTTAGCCTAGTTTTTTTATTAAGAAAAAAAAAGGTACTCCCATATGATATACTGCCGTAGAGGAGTGGAGAGTTAGAGACTACACTATACTTGGTCAAGCTTCCAGATGTGGGGTGACCAGTTCCTTTCCTAGCTGCCTTTGCCTTCCTTTATTCAACAGCAGAGTCAGATACCCTGAGTTTTATCAAGAGCAGATACAGTAGCAAGTGGGAAGCAGAACAGAAGACACCAAAAAATGGTGCTTATTATGAAGTAAGCAGAAGTGAACAAGTGGTAATCTTCAGACTTCGCACATGCCACAACAGATTAGGATACCATCTATTTAACAAGCTAAAGATAGGAACTACCGATGAGTGTAACTGTGGCGCCGATAAAATGACTGCTGAACATCTGCTTCAAAGTTGCCCAATGTATGAGGAACAGAGAAAGCCCATATGGCCATCACCAGTACCATTCCTGAAAAATAACTATGGAGGTACCGACAACCTCAAGCTGGCCACTGCTGTCTTTGAACATATTCAAGCTGGTCACTGCTGTCCTTGAACATATTCAAGCTGGTCACTGCTGTCTTTGAACATATTCAAGCTGGTCACTGCTGTCTCTGAACATATTCAAGCTGGCCACTGCTGTCTTTGAACATATTCAAGCTGGCCACTGCTGTCTTTGAACACATTCAAGCTGGTCACTGCTGTCTCTGAACATATTCAAGCTGGCCACTGCTGTCTTTGAACATATTCAAGCTGGTCACTGCTGTCTTTGAACATATTCAAGCTGGTCACTGCTGTCTTTGAACACATTCAAGCTGGTCACTGCTGTCTTTGAACATATTCAAGCTGACCACTGCTGTCTTTGAACATATTCAAACTGGTCACTGCTGTCTTTGAACATATTCAAGCTGGTCACTGCTGTCTTTGAACATATTCAAGCTAGCCACTGCTGTCTTTGAACATATTCAAGCTGACCACTGCTGTCTTTGAACATATTCAAGCTGGTCACTGCTGTCTTTGAATATATTCAAGCTGGCCACTGCTGTCTTTGAACATATTCAAGCTGGCCACTGCTGTCTTTGAACACATTCAAGCTGGTCACTGCTGTCTTTGAACATATTCAAGCTGGTCACTGCTGTCTTTGAACATATTCAAGTTGACGCCTGAAAGCGAACGAAGAAGAAAATATTCATTAACAGCTTTTAGACTGGAGTGTGACGATACCGTGTTTTTAACCCGCACCTTTGTCACAAGAAACAAGCGCTCTAGCCACTCTGCCAATGGGACGCTTTTCTATAATAGGAAAACTTACTTAGTCGTCCCCCTTCTACCGTGAGGTGTAGAGGTTTGGAAGAGAGAGCGCCAGACTATCCTATCGGCTGTCTTCCTCCTGGCCTGATTCCATTCTAGTCCTCGGTCCTTCAAAGATTGTCTAATGTTGTCCTCCCAGCGGACTCTGGGTCGTCCTGGAGGTCTGGACCCCTGGCTCTTTGTTTCCCATGCTTGTCGAATAGGAAAACAGAAGGACGAATTCTCCCAAACAACATTACTATACAACATGGAAAGAATCAAATGTGTACTTCTCCATATAGACTGCAAGAAGTTGAGAAAAAGCGAACGACAAACCATTATTTTTTTAGAGTAAACAAAAAGATACTGCTGCCTCCTTAAGTAATCTATCATCGACATCATCATCATCATGTGTCTTTGCGCTCCATGCAGACGGAGCACGGACCCACCACTGCAGCTGATCCACTTGCGGGAAGCCTGCACCAAGCATTCACTTGTTGTACTGCTGTGGCTTATGTAGGAATTTGTTATATGTGATGAGGTTGCCATTCCCATACACAACCTAATATTAGTCAATTTGTCAACGTCCCTGAGGGTATAGTAGTCCTATTCTGTCTCTGTCTCTTCTACTTTCTTTCCTTTCCCTGACGAAGGCCGTGTGGCCGCAACGTTGGCTATTTTCTTTGTCTTTTGTCCTCGTTAGACGAATCACCTTTTTTCGATTTTTTTTCATACCCATCCATTTGTCTCTTCAGAGACCCTGGTAACTACAATGTTGCTCAGTTGAAAATGAATGTGTTTCATAAAAATAACACAAAGCTGATTGAAGAGGCTTTGTTAAGACATTATTGTGCATTTATTTTTTTAATGTTTTGTACGTTACGGAATCTTTTTTTATTGTTAGGTCTTTTTTAAGCGTTCTTTTTTTTTGGAAAGGGGGGGGGGGGGGGGGGGGAGGGGGGGGGTTTAGGTCACTATTTTGCATACTTTGGCATGTTCAATTAAAAAAGGGCATTTTTAGTGTTCTTACTTACTGTTTTTTTTAAATAACTTTTTAAAAACAAATTTCTTTACTTCAATGTTTTCCTATGCATTTAATAATTTTCCCAAAACCCCTGAACACAAATGTTTCTAGTAAATTTTCTTACATGAAGTCAAATTTTGGATGTCTGCCTGGTGCCATTACGTCTTTGGAGAAGTTAGCTGTTCTGTTAGGGGATCGGATATTTTTGATGAAGAAAATTGTGAATGACTCAGACAGTGTCAATGAAGATGTGGGAAAAGGTGTGCTAAAGAAAACTGAGCAAGTTTTGAAACAAAAATATGGGATATGACAAGCTGTGCTTAATTTCAGATGTGCTATCGTGAAAAAAAAAGTTTCCCTTTGTCACAAGATGGATTTTGGGGCGACCTCTTTCGGATCTCTCTTTCACTACGGCAGTAATCAGTTACATTTTTCTACTGATTTTATTGCGATTTTTTCCGAGTCGCACCCTCTTTCTTTCTCTGCACTGGAGCAGATATTTTGTATCTACATTCTTTTACTCCTCTCACTGATAAGTCACCACGTCTGTTTGTTACCCATACCTTCCCTAAAGCTTTGAAAGGAGCGGCAGAGATAATATTAACGACAGGCATGTTGGAAATTCTTCTAGTACCAAACCATGGCCGCTACCGATTATCACGAAAATCGCCAGCGTATTTGCTAAATGCTGATAAGGCTAGGGTACGCGACAGATAAGAGATTACTTGTCTGCGTGACACATTTTGGACAGACAAGGATGACAACATTACTTTCAAAAAGTAATAATTTGTTACTTCTGAAACACACTGTCGTATGAGTTTACAGATGTGTTGGTGAGTTCGCTTGCCCGGCAATCGGATGTTTTCATACCATATACGGAAGACGTGACCTCTGTATCATGCATACCATTTTTCCATGTCAGGAATATTTTGAAATTTTTCAACACTGTTGCATTCCTCAGCTGTGACCAACGTACACACGGCGAGAATTATGTTATTTTAGATTCAATTTAAAAGTTCTTTGATGACAACATTTCGTGTGAAAGTGCGTGGGTTGTTTTCAAAGAATGTTCCCTGATAATAAGTGGTTTTAACAAAAACTTTCAAGTTTTCATGATTTATACATCAGGTGATGGCTCATACACACCAATTTTTACGCACTTTTTCTTTGTCGAGCTCTACTAATTTCGTGAAAGAATAAAAAAAAAATAATAATAAAAAAATAAAACCAAAGTATTGCGTTGCGCACTTTTTTTGTAACGGGAGTTACTATTTTGAGTGAGACCGACCGACGTAACATACATCGGTAATTATGTTAGTTGTTGTGGGATAACTTTTTCGGTGCAGGCAGCGGCGTGGGGCTCTGAAGTTTGCGTTCTTGAGCAAAATGTGCTGCATTAGATAACATGAGCCCTTGTTGTTGTAAAATGTGCTGCATTAAATAACATGAGCCCTTGTTGTTGTAAAATGTGCTGCATTAGATAACATGAGCCCTTGTTGTTGTAAAATTTCTACATTAGCGTGTAAATATCTGATTCTTTGTCTTCCTCGTGTCCAGAAACCGGACCGTTTACTGTTGTAGACTTGAAGTGGTAATTGACTGCACTCAATTTTCATGAGACGGCCAAACTACTTAATTTTCTGTCTCTCAATATATACTTGATGCAGGATGTAATTTCTACAATAATTTACCATAGCAAGAGGACGATTTAAAAAAGACAGAAACCTAGTGACGCAACGTTGAAGAACAAGAAGGACAGAAAGAAGAAGAAATTTAAAAAAAAATTAGATGTAACAACCTGGTTGACTAAATGACCTATTTATTACCGCGAGCCACCTACAATGATAGACAACACGCATGCAGTATGACAATATTAGGTTAGAAAATATGTTCACAAGGCAACAATTAAGCCCTGAGGTCATGCCATCTCTGGACTGTTGGGGGAAAATCCTGGGCTTTAACAGCCAGGAACTGGCAAAAGCTGAATGACGGAAATCGATTGAGAAGGTATTTCCTGCGATGGCAGCCGTTCTGGAGCAGACTTCACAACATTAATAATTTAATATATTAGTGAAACTTCTAACCAAATCACATGAGTCCCCGTTAGACCAGATAGTAATAGGTGGAGAACTTTCCATACACTTGTACAACATACAAACTCAGTTTTATGAACTCTCAGGGGGCATGCCTTGTTTGTGTGTCTGTTTCTGTCTTCCTGAAGGTGAAGTCCTCAGATTTTTCACGCCGAGCTATATTTTGTAAGTGGGACTCGAATTTCTCAAAGGTTTCTACTTCTTCTTCCTCTACTGGTTCTTCTTCTTCTACTGGTTCTTCTTCTTCTTCCTCTACTGGTTCTTCTTCTTCTACTGGTTCTTCTTCTTCTACTGGTTCTTCTTCCTCTACTGGTTCTTCTTCTTCTACTGGTTCTTCTTCTTCTCCCTCTACTGGTTCTTCTTCCTCTACTGGTTCTTCTTCTTCTACTGGTTCTTCTTCTTCTACTGGTTCTTCTTCTTCTACTGGTTCTTCTTCTTCTACTGGTTCTTCTTCCTCTACTGGTTCTTCTTCTTCTTCCTCTACTGGTTCTTCTTCCTCTACTGGTTCTTCTTCTTCTACTGGTTCTTCTTCTTCTACTGGTTCTTCTTCCTCTACTGGTTCTTCTTCCTCTACTGGTTCTTCTTCTTCTTCCTCTATTGGTTCTTCTTCCTCTACTGGTTCTTCTTCTTCTACTGGTTCTTCTTCTTCCTCTACTGGTTCTTCTTCCTCTACTGGTTCTTCTTCTTCTACTGGTTCTTCTTCCTCTACTGGTTCTTCTTCCTCTACTGGTTCTTCTTCTTCTACTAGTTCTTCTTCTACTGGTTCTTCTTCTTCCTCTACTGGTTCTTCTTCCTCTACTGGTTCTTCTTCTTCTTCCTCTACTGGTTCTTCTCCCTCTACTGGTTCTTCTTCCTCTACTGGTTCTTCTTCTTCTTCCTCTACTGGTTCTTCTTCCTCTACTGGTTCTTCTTCTTCTACTGGTTCTTCTTCTTCTACTGGTTCTTCTTCCTCTACTGGTTCTTCTTCTTCTTCCTCTACTGGTTCTTCTTCCTCTACTGGTTCTTCTTCTTCTACTGGTTCTTCTTCTTCTACTGGTTCTTCTTCCTCTACTGGTTCTTCTTCTTCTTCCTCTACTGGTTCTTCTTCCTCTACTGGTTCTTCTTCTTCTACTGGTTCTTCTTCTTCTACTGGTTCTTCTTCCTCTACTGGTTCTTCTTCTTCTTCCTCTACTGGTTCTTCTTCCTCTACTGGTTCTTCTTCTTCTACTGGTTCTTCTTCTTCTACTGGTTCTTCTTCTTCTACTGGTTCTTCTTCTTCTACTGGTTCTTCTTCTTCCTCTACTGGTTCTTCTTCCTCTACTGGTTCTTCTTCTTCTACTGGTTCTTCTTCCTCTACTGGTTCTTCTTCCTCTACTGGTTCTTCTTCTTCTTCCTCTACTGGTTCTTCTTCCTCTACTGGTTCTTCTTCTTCTACTGGTTCTTCTTCTTCTACTGGTTCTTCTTCCTCTACTGGTTCTTCTTCTTCTTCCTCTACTGGTTCTTCTTCCTCTACTGGTTCTTCTTCCTCTACTGGTTCTTCTTCCTCTACTGGTTCTTCTTCTTCTACTGGTTCTTCTTCTACTGGTTCTTCTTCTTCCTCTACTGGTTCTTCTTCCTCTACTGGTTCTTCTTCTTCTTCCTCTACTGGTTCTTCTTCCTCTACTGGTTCTTCTTCCTCTACTGGTTCTTCTTCTTCTTCCTCTACTGGTTCTTCTTCTTCTACTGGTTCTTCTTCTTCTACTGGTTCTTCTTCCTCTACTGGTTCTTCTTCCTCTACTGGTTCTTCTTCTTCTTCCTCTACTGGTTCTTCTTCCTCTACTGGTTCTTCTTCCTCTACTGGTTCTTCTTCTTCTTCCTCTACTGGTTCTTCTTCCTCTACTGGTTCTTCTTCCTCTACTGGTTCTTCTTCTTCTTGCTTCTTACGGCGAAGTTACCGTAATCGGGGATGGAAACCTGGTGGCATCATGCTACAGTTTACTCAGCTGTAAATGGCTACCTCGTGAGTTAAGGGAGGCAAAGGCAGCGAGGAAGGGAACTGGTCACTCTACCTCGTAAAGCTGGACTTTGTATAGTCAAGTCTCCAACACTTCGCTCCCCTATGGCAGTATCTGCTATGGGATTACCTTTTTTTTACCTTTAGGATCGGAATCTTCTCTTAAAATTGTTGTTGGTATGTCTGTAATGAACCAACGCTCGCTGAGAGAGGTAATAATTAACGCTTGCTGAGAGAGGTAATAATTAAATTAGTTAAAATAATAAACCACATGTACCGAGGGGCATCGATGCTTTAGTAGAACGTATGCCTTCCAACCAAAGGTTCTACGTTCGATTTCATAATTTTTCTATCTTTTTTTCAGTTCAGAGAAAGTTAATCTTCGACAGCCACCCTTCGATCATGTTAACAACTGTGACGGAGTAATTTATTCTCGTTTTGTGTGTGTATATTATTTACGAAATATTATGTAAATTATAAGTTGGAAAGACGATTTCAGTTACACGGTAATTGTTACAAATAAAATCATTTTGTTTATCTGTCCAATGGATCATCATTTCTTTTATTTGATCTTTTTTTTTTTGATTTTCCGTTTTTAAATAGAATTCCTTGTTAATTTACACCGTTTTTAAATTACATGCTCTGCCATTGTCTATATCCAATATAGAATCTTTTTTTCTAATCCTGTATTTCCCTTGTCATTTCTCAAAGAGTAAGGCATTATCACTGCATTTGTTGCATTGCTGGAAACGTGCTCCGAACGCTTTATACTCTCTCTGAGTAGTATCTTTTGTTGACATTTGTTTGTCGCCTATTATCAGATCACTGGCGAGAATAATCGGTACATCTACTTCTCTTGTTCTCAAATTTTCCATCACTCTAAAACACGTTCACTAAGACTGGCTTGAAACAATAGCGTGACTACTGCCGGGTCTATGAAATATTCACGTGAAAGTTAAAAATAGAAAAAAAGCATGCGGTAAAACAAGAAACTAATTTTATTGAAACATCCACTCGAGGTCTTTGTGAATGCAGTTTCCAGGGATCGGGACTAACGACCAAATTGCGTGACCAGAAAACAGTAGATGAGCCAACAACGAACGACCTGAGTTTCCACTTTCATGCTGGTGTAGGGTGTCCATCATCATGTCTAGTCATCATTGGGGGTTTCATCTTGTGGCGGATATTGCTGCACTTACTGCTTTTGTCCGGGGAGAGTCACGCGTAAAGATGGGTTGATGTGAAAGTTATGGGTTTTTTTTAGTGGTGCTCAAAGGCTAGTTTTGAGTGGTGCATTATAATGATGATGTCGATGATGAGGAAGATGTGGCATTATCTTCTTTCACTTATCAGATTGGAACGAATGCCACTTATCACATAGGAAGGACTGCCGTCGCCACATGGAAGGTTCTGCAATGGATCTCCAACATTTGAAGTCTCTAGCCACACATGTACGATATAATAAGGCTATTTTTCAACATTTGATTACTCTAGACACACGTGTTACGCTCTAATAAGACTATTTTCCAACATTTGATTACTCTAGACATACGTATTACGCTATAATATGGCTATTTTCCAACATTTGATTACTCTAGCCACACATGTTACGCTCTAATAAGACTACTTTCCAACATTTGATTACTCTAGACACACGTGTTACGCTCTAATCAGGCTATTTTCCAACATTTGATCACTCTAGCCATAATTCTACTCTCTAATAAGACTTTTCCAGCATATGAACACTCTTGTCATGATGTTACGCTCTATTAAGACTATTTTCTAGTATTTAAAGACAGTTGTCATGATGTTACATTCTGATAAAACTATTGTCTAGTATTTAAAGACAGTTGTCATGGTGTTACACTCTGATAAGACTATTTTCTAGTATTTAAAGACATTTGTCATGATGTTACACTCTGATAAGACTATTTTCTAGCATTTAAAGACGGTTGTTTTGATGTTACACTGATTAAAGTATTTTCTAATATTTAAAGACTGTTGTCATGAAGCTACACTCTGATAAGACTAATTTCTAGTATTTAAAGACAGATGTCATGATATGACACTCTGATCATAGTATTTTCCAGTATTTAAAGACAATTGTCATGATGTTACGCTGATAGACTTTTTTCCTCAATTGTATGACTGTTACAATGGTGTTACGCTCTGATAGACTATTTTCCAACATTTAATGACTCTTGCCATATGTTACGCTCCGATAAGACTATTTTCCAAAATTTGATCTCGCCATGATCTCTCATATACTATTTTCTAACATTTGATGACTCTTGCAGTGATAATACGCTACGAAATACTATTTTAAAAAATCTTTTGATGTTTTTCTCCCACATGTCGTGTTTAAATATAACTCTCTCCTTGTTGTATGTTTTATTATAATTGCCGCTGTCTTAAGTGCTATGCAACCGGTGTGCCGCGGCACACTAGTGTACCGTCCAATGTCTACCTGGTGTGCCGTGACACCAGGCAGAATACACCATATAATTGTATTCAAAATTATATGTTATGGTAACATATTGCGAAAGAATTGCACATATTCAATTATATAAATAATAAGTTGAGTGCTGATCATCCACCAATCCATCTTAAAAAAAATTAGGGCGCATGATCTTATCATTGCAGCGAATTTTAAAATATTTGCCATACCTGCCAATTTAAATATTGTAGTGTGCCGTGGAATTTTTATAAGGCACTATAAGTGTGCCGCGAAGTGAGAAAGGTTGCGGAGCACTGGACTCTAAGGGGCCCTATTCGATGACCTCTGATGCACTACTGTACAAAAGAAAGATTAACAAACATTAGACATGAGTGAATGCACGAGAGTAGATCACAAAAGTAAAGGCAATTATTTTGTATTTGACAAACACAAAGAGAGACTTATACATCAGAGCCATAAAGTATGGATAATTCATCATCCACAATAGACTCCGAAATCCCTTGGTCTAGTGGAATGATATACCACACGCGATCGATATTGTTTTCGGTTCGTGCCGTTGTCTGGCGACCTGACCAAGTTTTGTCAGTCACACTTGCTCTGCAGGTTTTACCTACTCACACAGACTTTTCTTTTGCCTGTGTACTTATCTTCACATTGTGCTGCAAATTTTCGGTGAATTTAAGACGGTTTCATCCCTCCCTCCCTTGAGGTCTCTGAAGAGAAAGAGATAGAACACGACCACTGCTTCCCAGTGGCGTATTCTCTATGTGTGCTGTGCGTGCTGCGCACACATATGCCCGAAGGAAAATAAAAATTTAATGTATTATTCTATAAAATATTTCTCTTATAATGTTCTGCTTTCGGACCGCACGCATCAGGATAACGGATTTTCCCGCATAGAATCTACGAGTATATCTAGTTTCAGTTTCCCAGACGCGATTTATAGTGCAGTTTTTTTGGTTGGTAGCAATCGCCCGAAGTTTCTCGGGTAAATCCGTCACTATGCGTGCTGCACCTTTCGGTTTTACGTTTGAAGATTGGTTTGTATGGATCGGGGTCATGGCCAGATACGTCAATACAATACGAACATGCGTGCGGTGGTCTTGCAGCTCTCGAGTTGTAAAAATCGGCTGTGTCCGTCCAGTGTTTTTTGTGATTAATTTTTGTTAGTTGCCGGGAATGCAGATTATTACAGTGACAGTGAGTTTCAAGTTGTAAGTTAATTAGTATTTCGGAGATAATTGACATATACCCTAATAACTATCGTTGCGTAATTGAATATAGTTGGTTTTTAAATTAAGAGGGGAAGAAGTTAAATAGTAGGCGTACATATTCAATTTAAGTAGCAGCACGCCTAGCTCGCATTACCAGGATACGCCACTGCTGTTTCCTCAAGCATGTCGTAAGATGCTACTAATTAGAGGTTGTTTGTGGGGCTGGCAACCTCATTTTGTAAAATAAATTGTTTGGAAGAGCTTGGCCGTCATCATCACCACCACGACCGCCGCCACTGCCACCACCACTACCAGCACTACCACCACCAACATCATCATCAGCTGCCATCTCCATATCGCAAGTCAGCTGCGATAGAACTCCAGTTAGTTTTACATGACCAGATCATCAAAACCTCATATTGAAATCTGAGCATCTTAAACATAGCAACAAATGTCATCAGTAGGGAGCTTGTATACATGCTATTGTAGATCAAACAGTTTTACTGCAACAACTTTGAACAACAATTTTAATATATGCTATTGCAGCTGGAATTACCACGGCTTCTGGCACCGAACGTTTTAACTGTAGCACCTTTAATATACGCCTGTTGGTTCTGTTGGTCACCTTATATAACTTCCTGTGTTACTTTCATTCGTAGATCTAACTTTATTTACTTCGGCGGGATAACCGGCAGTATTGTCGACTCTAGTCAAACGACTCGAACATGAGCCTAACTTAAGTCATCACAACGACTCGACTCCAAGACTCGCGCTGCAAGTTTTATAATAAGACTCGTCTCGACTTTCAGATTTTGGCGGAATTACTCGCGGTACTGAGTGTTTCTAAAATATAATACTGAAACAAAAACACTTTTACTGAGTAATTTTGTGTAGAAAAATATGACTCACATTCTTTGATCAAATAAACACAGTCTATAAATAAAACACTAATGACATAGATTATTACTTTTCATTATTATTTATAGCCACTGGTGTGATTTTTCCAATACATGCGATTTTGGCTATGTACAGTTTCAGATGAGACTCCACTTAGGACTCGACTCAAAGCTACTGTTAGAGACTTGCGACTCGACTTGGAGACTTGTTAGGACAGACTTGAAGACAGCTGTCGTAAACGGTAATAGGTAATGGGTCTTGCTAAGACGAAGGACAACTGTATAATAAGAATATATAATTTTTTACTACCAAATAAACTAACGAACATGAGCCCAAAATAATGACGTGTCGGCGTTAATTTGATTGGCTACATTTCTGTATCACAGATAGGCGATCCCAGGTTCAAATCTCGGCAGAGACTGTTAATAGTAATTCATCATTTATTATCCATTCTTTGTTTCTCTTGTGCGTTTCATTACCAACTACACGATAATGATAATGGGGTTAATTGAAAAAAATGTACATAGCGAGGGAGTGGAAACGTTCAAGTGTAGAAATAGCAACCGGATGTAATGCCCGCTCAAAGATAAATAAGGGCACGTAATTAGTTATCTTGATTACGCCGTATTCAGATGGAGGCGTGTTGTTGCCCTTTATTGCCATCAAGTATTTGTCTGTTTAATTAGATTTACTCTCTATCTATCTCTCTCTCTCTCTCTCTGTAATTGTGTGTGTCCTTTTTATTAGATTTACTCTCTCTCTCCCTCTCTCTCTCACTCTTTCCCTCCTCTCCCACTGTCTCTCTCTCTGTGTAATTGTGTGTCCTTTTTATTAGATTTACTCTCTCTCTTTCCCTCCTCTCCCCCTCTCTCTCAGTAATTGTGTGTGTCCTTTTTATTAGATTTACTCTCTCTCTTTCCCTCCTCTCCCTCTCTCTCTCTCTCTCTCTCTCTCTCTCTCTCTCTCTCTCTCTCTCTCTCTCTCTGTAATTGTGTGTGTGTCCTTTTTATTAGATTTACTCTCTCTCTCTCTCCCTCTCTCTCTCTGTAATTGTGTGTGTCCTTTTTATTAGATTTACTCTCTCTCTCTCCCCCTCTCTCTCTGTAATTGTGTGTGTCCTTTTTATTAGATTTACTCTCTCTCTCTCCCCCTCTCTCTCTGTAATTGTGTGTGTCCTTTTTATTAGATTTACTCTCTCTCTCCCTCTCTCTCACTCTTTCCCTCCTCTCCCACTGTCTCTCTCTCTGTGTATTTGTGTGTCCTTTTTATTAGATTTACTCTCTCTTTCCCTCCTCTCCCCCTCTCTCTCAGTAATTGTGTGTGTCCTTTTTATTAGATTTACTCTCTCTTTCCCTCCTCTCCCTCTCTCTCTCTCTCTCTGTAATTGTGTGTGTGTCCTTTTTATTAGATTTACTCTCTCTCTCTCCCCCTCTCTCTCTGTAATTGTGTGTGTCCTTTTTATTAGACTTACTCTCTCTCTCCCTCTCTCTCACTCTTTCCCTCCTCTCCCACTGTCTCTCTCTGTGTAATTGTGTGTCCTTTTTATTAGATTTACTCTCTCTCTTTCCCTCCTCTCCCCCTCTCTCTCAGTAATTGTGTGTGTCCTTTTTATTAGATTTACTCTCTCTCTTTCCCTCCTCTCCCTCTCTCTCTCTCTCTCTCTCTGTAATTGTGTGTGTGTCCTTTTTATTAGATTTACTCTCTCTCTTTCCCTCCTCTCCCCCTCCCTCTCTCTCTGTGTGTAATTGTGTGTGTCCTTTTTATTATATTTACTCTCTCTCCCTCTATCTCTCTCTATCTCTCTCCCTCTCTTTGTATTTGTACGAGCTATGTGTCCTTTTTATTAGATTTACTCTCTCTCTCTCCCTCTCTCTTGTAATTGTGTGTGTCCTTTTTATTACATTTACTCTCCCCCTCTCTCTCTATCGCTCTCCCTCTCTTTGTAATTGTGTGTGTCCTTTTCATTAGATTTACTCTCTCTGTCTCCCTCTCTCTCTCTTGTAATTGTGTGTCCTTTTTATTAGATTTACTCTATATATATATATATCTGTATCTCCCTCTATCTGTGTAATTGTGTGTGTCCTTTTTATTAGATTTATTCTATATATATATGTATCTCCCTCTCTCTGTGTAATTGTGTGTGTCCTTTTTATTAGATTTACTTTCTGTTTCTCTCTCTCTCTCTCGCGCTCTCTCTCTCTCTGTATTTGTGTGTGCACTTTTTGTAACGCACTGTCCGTACGACAGAAAAATAAATAGTAATTTTAACAATCGCAGAATTTAAAAAAAAAGATTTTTGACTTGTTTTGGCGAGGTGCGTCCAGTTTAACCAACATACACTGCCCATCGGTTATATTAGGGTGGAATGTCCAAATGTAAAAGAACAAGAAGTCTGTGCTAACTACACCTCTGCAGTCAGATTTACTAAGTAACAATACACAACATGAAGTCTGGGTTAACTACACCTCTACAGTCAGATCTACTAAGTAACAATACACAACAAGAAGTCTGTGTTAACTACACCTCTACAGTCAGATTTACTAAGTAACAATACACAACATGAAGTCTGGGTTAACTACACCTCTACAGTCAGATCTACTAAGTAACAATACACAACAAGAAGTCTGTGTTAACTACACCTCTACAGTCAGATTTACTAAGTAACAATACACAACATGAAGTCTTTGTTAACTACACCTCTACAGTCAGATTTACTAAGTAACAATACACAACATGAAGTCTGTTTTAACTACACCTCTGTCGTAATTAGATAGGTTTGTAAGTTATTTATGGTCCCGTCTGAGTAGAGTGGATGGTGATAAGTACGTGAGAAATAAAGGTGTGAGAATAGATTTCACGGGTGAATAGTTTAAGGAGAAGATCTGTCCCTGGAATGAGTAAGTTTCTCTAGTCCAGCCTATCTATACGACTATAATTTAGTACAAGACAATCTTTCCCTCTCTATACATGTAAATATAAGTTTAACTACACACACACACACACACACACACACACACACACACACACACACACAACTATGTGACAACAAGACACACAAACGTGAAAAACTATGGTTAATTGGGTATGGGTCTGACCAACACACAAAGTTAAGTTTCTTTTGTTGTTTATTATCATTTAAACTTGACAACATCGAATATCTAAAGAAAGATCAAATAAAATCAGAATTACATACATAGGAAAATAACAGAATACATGTGCCCTCCCCTTATTGAGAAAAAGAACCCAACAAGTTAATAACCCCAAAGGTCAAAGGTTAGCACTATGTTACAGAATAGACAGTAAAGAAAAACCTTCTTACTATTTATATATATATATATATATATATATATATATATATATATATATATATATATATATATATATATATATATATATATATATATATATATATATATATATATATATATATATATAACCCAGTAAAGTAAACAAGTTTAAGCAGAATCAAAGATGATACAATTTTCCTGTAACAAAGAAAAATATTCACTCTCTCTGTCATACGTGGCCACTCAATCGCTCCTTACCTACTCTTGGTGAAATCTCTTGGAAATACAATTATCCTGAATATAAAATTTCCAGTGTTTTTATCTTCCAAATTGGCCCCAGTCCATCCTCTAATAATTAAAATTTATAAGGTGGACGCCTAATTTGGTGGTTTATTCCTGGATGGACAAAGGTCACCTCGAATAGTTAGTGTAGAAACCGAGAGCTTGTGTTCACAGTAAACAGTAGAAAATACTTCCAGTATTTGGAAATATCTGGTTGCTAAAAACTGTTACAATTTATAGATTATGGTAATCCTATCGGCTGGCTCTATGTGAGTACCGATTCTGAAACAGCGTAACTCTTCTGGATAAAATCCACTTGGATACGACTATCAAAAGACGGGAGAAATGTTATTTGTTTTACACCCCAGTGGGCTGATAAAAAAATTGAACAAAAAATTTCTGGGTTTTTTATAAGTCCAGTTAAATTTACTAGTTAAATGTTTATTCGTCTCTTTGACCAATCCTGTTCACAAATGAACTTGGGGACGCACCCGCCAAGAAAAGACAACATTCACCAATCAGTAAATGAAGAAAAAGACCGCTGGCCGCTCTTGTGATCAGGTCTGCTTAAGAATAAAGAAACATTATGGGAAAATGCTACTATTATATATCTACATATATACACACGGAAGGGACAAAGACGATTTATTATCCACTCCGTCAGTCCTGATTAAAGTTAACCGGCAGACGGTGTCTTTAGCCTATCCTATCGCGCGTCGCTTAGCGAGTGCAGGTTTGGTTGAGGTATGCAGCCTTTCCCCTCCTGCCCCCGGTCAACGATCAGCGTACAATGTCAATTATTATTTAATTGTTCATACGCGCACTTACATAAAATCGCCTGTCGTTAATAGCTAGTAAATTGTCGGCGCTTATTTGTCATCGTATGGTATTGAATAATAGGCACTTACTATAATTACACACAATGAAAAATAACGTGAATTCTATTGTCCCTATCTGTCGCGCCTAGCATATATTCAGTCAACTAAAACCTCTCTTCTTGTGTGAGAAAGGGGGTGGAAAAATTAACATTAAACTGAACAACTGAAGTAGATATCTACGCGTTATTATTTCACTGGTCTTAATAGCTAGAACTCTAAGTGAATTAGAATAGTAAAAGCTTTAACACTCTAACGCTTAAGCACAAATTTCTATTACCAGAAAATCAGAATGAAATCCCCACGAAATGCTATTAACACATCTTCCACAATGGTTCTAGACCACGTGTTTAGACTATCCGAAAATTCTGATAGCTGGTTTGGGAAGACACAGTTTATATATCATCATTGTTATATGATCTCTAGAAGGTGCTAATTTTTACACTATTGTGCATATCAAATAATCAGAAACCTAAGTTCCCAAGATAAAAGGTTTTCACGGTCGCTCTGTCGGGCGCTGCTAATCGACAACAGAGACTTTAAAATCGTGTAATGGGTTCCTCGGAGATTTGGCCCGGATCTGAAGATCAAAGAGTTAACTCCCCCTGTGTGTACGAACATCAAAGGGTACTCGGGGAAATATTTTTGCCCGAGTGTCTCACTTCAAAAGGTCCACTGTTATTCCACGTGCGGTCTGTCCGGTATCCGATGATTGACAGATCAGCTCGCGTGAGAAACTCAGTTAAACAAACCTGATTCGCTCCCTGTTATGACTGGCAGGTCGCTAAAGTTGGTAAACAACTTCGTTTGTTTATGTACAAGGAAAAGAGGCGTGGATTAAAAAGTGAGTAAACACAGGCTATAAATGCATGGTTTTGCTAGCAAATCTGTGGTAAGTTGGGATTATATAAATAGTTATAGGGGACTTAGTGTACTGACTGAGATCAGCTGTGAAGGTATCTGTATCTAATAAGTGTGGTGTGTTACAGATGACCTTACTTTGCTACCACATTTAGACCTCAATCAGACTTATTCTGGAATATTGTGATGACTACGTTGAATGTCTAGGGTTATGATAGTGATGAAGTGTAAGTTCACAACAACCAACAGACAGATAAACACTTTTATTAAGATCCACAACACTTTACAACATTATGACAATCACATACATATAACACTCTAGAAGACTAGCTTAAGTAAGTCAAGTGTTAACTTTTAAAGTATGTATTAGTTTCTTTCAAGAATAGATATCCTGATCCAAGTACAGAGTGAATCAGGAATCACAATCAAATGTAAACACAATGTTTATGTACAAAATTTAAACAAAGGAGCTTTGTCCTGACATAAAATATTATCACAATATGTGTGTAGGGTTGTGATGTAGTATTATGAGGTAATACTGGCTTTTGAAGCTAGGTTGTTGTTTGTCATCACGACTTCGTGTGTTTGTTACTGGTGGAAATAATATTGAAGGGTTCACAATTTCTTTTTATTTGTAAACAATAACTGTCCCTCTTGATTTAGTATTACAGTCACTTTTAAGGTGGGTTATACAAGGGTGAGCAATTAAAGGGACGAATTCTTAACTTATATGTAGGCGGCAGGAAAACTGTCTGCTCTGCTCGCTTGCTTCTCAGTTATCTTGAAATACACCACTGGTCGATATCTTGGACAAGGAGTCTGCTGTCAGCCCTCTGGATCCAGCAAAACTCAGACCAGGTGCTGCTCTAATACTTCAGTACCACGGTCCCACAATTCAAGGAAATATACACAAGTAACGTTGACTGGCGATGAATTCTGGCACAATTTCGATCTGCCTTATCCCAGGCTTTTATTTAGAAAAATATTAGCTTGAGCTCAACGCACTTGCTTCTCACAAAATTTATTTTCAAAACTGGCCCTGAACTGACGCTTCTATTTGACTATATCGATCGTTCTAACCAATGAGACCATGTTTACAAGAGACTTCGAAAACCTTTCCTATCCTACACGTTGCCATTCACAACAATAATAGTATTTGCAGTTCGACTAATAAGGTTTCGCCTTACATATTACTACAGCCAATCAAATCGTATCTAACTTGTTGGCCTCATTTCCCCTAAAGCAGTGTTCTTCAACATGCCATTATGAGCAAATATGATCTTGTGCTGTCAGACAACCCCACTATAGTATTTTGGCTATAATTTGTTAATTACTAGACTATTTGCGTAACACATAACATATTCTTTGTCAGCAAGTCCTAAGGCACCCAAATATATAAGTTTAATGGGGCTAAGTGGCTTCGTTCAAAATATGTATTTGCTTCTACCACCCGTTCACTTCCATACCAAGGGATGTCTTCTGTACTGTCAGACTAATGTCAGGAGCTTAGACATAAATCAGTAGAATGTCAGGTTTCCCAATAAGATTTTAAACCTGTTTTCAAAACCTAACCTCGTATCGTTAGTGTTTTTTATTACTGTTTATTTGAAAAAATCAGGCCTGCATGCCTTTCGCGTGGGATTGGCGTTCACTTTTTTTATCGCGAGACGACGAGGTACAATTGCATGCGTTCCTCCGTGCATCTCTCTCTCTCTCTTCTAAGCCCGTCTGTCTTTTAGGTTAACGTAGTGTATATAATGACATTAATGTAGTATTATATCTAGGTCATTAAGCAGTTTGCGTATCTCAAGGTTTTCTAAGAAACACAGTACCAGTTTTATTTTTAGAAACGCGTGTATGATGCTGTAGGCTTTTACTATCGTACGTGGAAGCGTTACAGTTATGCAGACGAAGTAGAAAATGGGGATCTCTGGTTCAGCCATTCTGGCGTTCTACAACACAGGCGTACGCTATTGTGAAAGCCTAGTCTTTCACCATTCTTCTTTCTTTTGTATTATTTCGTTCTACTTTACATTTATTTTCTAATTTATATATGTGGATTAGAATTTTTCACGACAAAATCATAGAACGCTACGAGGTCACGAATGACTGTCAGATACTGTAGGCTATATTTCCATTATATGTCACAACCTCTACAGTCAGATTTATTAAGTAACAATGCACAAGATGAAGTCTAGGTTAACTACACCTCTACAGTCAGTTTTGAATCAGTCAATACCCTTTAGCTTCACGAGGAGCATAGGCCTTCAACAAACACATGACAAGTCTTCCTGTCCTGTGCCATCCGCTCAAGTTCTTTCCATGTTTTCCTCATCATTTTCACAACTGTATCCAGTTCTCTTCTCCAAGTGTTTTTTGGTCTACCTATGCCTCTCTTTCCCTGTGGATTCCAGAACAAGGACTGCCTTGTAATGCTATCAATAGGTTTCCTCAATGTGTGTCCTATCCATCGCCAGCGTCTTCTTCTCATCTCTTGTTCCACTGGCGCTTGTCCAGTTCTTGTCATCAGTTCCACGTTGGTAACCTTCTCATACCATTTAAATCCCTCTATTCTACGCAAGCACCCATTTATGAAAGTCATACTAAGGAACAATACGCTAAACATTCCCGGGGGTCGCCAAAAGAGACAACGAAAGAACAGGCCTACTGCTACTTCAACCATGTCGTACCAGGCCACTAATATGAGGTTCTGTATTGGGCTGGCAACCTTATCCTGTACAAAAATTGCCATAGAAACCACCGTAGCAAGAGCATTTAAATACATGGTGCAGGCTTCCTGCAAGGGATCAGCTACAGTGGTGGCTCTATGCTCCATAAAGAGTGCAGAGGAACATGATGATGATGAGTACACTAAAAATACGGACAGTTTCGGGATAAACCTCCGTCAGACACAGTTACAAAAGAAAGACAAGAAATACAGACAGGCTGTAAGAAAAATGGCTAAGAACATAGCAGACGCTTGAACAAGAAAATTACCTGCAGGCTGTTAAAAAAATGGCAAAGAACATAGCAGACGCTTGAACAAGATAATTAACTGCAGGCTGTAAAAAAAATGGCAAAGAACATAGCAGACGCTTGAACAAGATAATTAACTGCAGGCTGTAAGAAAAATGGCAAAGAACACAGCAGACGCTTGAACAAGATAATTAACTGCAGGCTGTAAGAAAAATGGCAAAGAACACAGCAGACGCTTGAACAAGATAATTAACTGCAGGCTGTAAGAAAAATGGCAAAGAACACAGCAGACGCTTGAACAAGGAAATTAACTGATAAAAGTGCTAAGCAAGAAACAAAATCGTTTAAGTACTTAATACTGCTTTATTTCATGTCAACGTCTGCTTGTTTTGAAGAAAAAAAAACGCGTTCAAAGTTTTTGGGTTAGTAATTAAAAAGAAGGATATATCACATTAAAGTGAAACTTTTCATGACGATCCTAACTGTTAACTGGTTGATATTGTGTAGGATGATAGATTGCACTATTTAAAGTAGATTTATGACCTTAGGTCAATTTTGGTCAAAAGTAGAGATAGAATAAAGTATTGATAAGGCAACGATTAATAATAATGCAAACAAATTAACTAAGACTGTCTTAAGACAGTACATTTGGTGTTTGTTTTAACGGTCTGATGGTGAAGTGACTTTCCCTGTATCTATACACTGCCGTCATGTATAAATATTTGCCATCTTGCCATTATTGCCATAATTATTTACTTTGTTGTGAGTGGCAGCGGAAAAGTGAGATGGAGAAATGAGAGATAATGACAAAATATGAACGGCGGGATAGACCAGAAAGGTGATACGCCTTACTAGGACAACGGACAAAGAGGATTGCCTACGTTACGGCCACAATGCCTTCGTCAGGGACAAAAGAATAAAAACAAAATAGGATGAACACGTAAACTAAAATAAATATATTAAAAACAAATTGAAATCGCAGATGATGCAACTGTGAAAAAAGCGGAAGAAAACGTTAACAAAACGGGAAGACCCGCGGACGGCTAATATTATTTCTTTCTCTCATCCGATTACATGAAGCTTGTACCAAGTAGTCACGTGGTGTTGTAGGCGTGGTTTCTGAGGCAATTTGTTTTACATGATGATGTTACCAGCCCCGTGTGCAACCTCATATTAGTTGTCTTGTACGACATGTCCAACCTCATATTAGTTGCCTTGTACGACATGCTTGAGGGTGCAGTGTCTTATTCATTCTTCTTCTCTTGAGTGACCCCCGGGGACAACATGAGAGAAGTAGAGAAACAGTGTAGACTAATAGAAATGGGTTTGTTTCTCCATTTATTTGGTTTTGAATGGAAGTCCCTAGGGTTCATATTCATACTTCTCTTCTTCTTCTTTGATCCTTAGCAGCTGACTGTCAAAGAGTCAGTAGCCATCACGCCTGGTGAGCCCTTGTAAGGCAGCGACAAATTGCTTCCACTTTGCTCGGTCGGCGGCCATCCTTCGTGCAGTGCCCCAGCTCTGGTTCATTTTTTGCATCTCGGCCTCCACAGTTCTCCGTCAAGTTGTTTTTGGTCGGCCTCTCTTTTGCTTTCCTTTAGGGATCCATAGCATAGCTGTTCTTGTGATGGCATCGGGGTCTCTTCTGAGGACGTGGCCAACTCAACTCCAGCGTCTGCCAGCAATGACGGTGTGCGTGTCATCTTGATTGCTCCAGTAAGCAGTTCTTGGTTGGTGATGGTATACAGCCAACAGATTCGGAACATTTTCCTTAGTCAGAGTGTGTGGAAATGGAATGATATGATTGAATAGATGGCAATGTAATGTAAATGTGCAAATAATGTACACACAATTCGTTGAAAGCTAAGAAACTTGTTGCAGTACTGCAGAGATGTATTACCGACACTAAATGAAAATGATCCATTTATTGAACTCAATATTTTGTAATCAGTTATTTCCCTTGAGGTCTCTAAGGATCATAATCAGTCAACAAATTCGTGCCAATGTTTCCAGTTCTCTGCTTGACTTCAATGTCTTTACATGTTTTATATATCCTCTTCGTGTCTGTCCTCAGTTTTCCCTTCTTCAAGTGTTTGTCGGTTCTCCTTCTTACCTTGAGGATTCCAGAACAAGGACTTCTTGTAATGCTGTCAACAGAATTCCTATCTAAAGCCATATAAAGTATGAATGTGATCAATTTTCAACTGTTTGCTCCATATAAAACATTACAGTGTACATCAGGTTGTAACGAATCAAACACGATTGCGATCATTGCTCTGTAAAGCCATTTGATTTATTTTGCGCCATAAACCTGTCCTGCTCCAATTTTTACTTATTTATTTAATTTTTGATTTTTTTTGTAAGCAGGTCATGATTTTTTTTTTAAATCTTAGGAACTACGTCCTGCATCGAGTACATAGAGAGACATAAATTAAATGGTTTGACCATCTCCAACAGCAATAAGTTGTAAATGGCAATAGATATTTAAAGAAAGCACAAAACTGAAAAGATAATCACAGTAAATAGCCTAATTATAACCGACAGTTAGGTTGAACTCATGATGGATGAGCGGAGCCACATGAAGATTATCTGATGCTAGTCTGCTCTCCTCCATAATAATAATAATAGCTCCTTCAGTCATAACTGACAATTGGAATGCGCGCCTGAGGTGACAGCTCTCAGCTGCTTATTTTCCTGGTGATCCTTTCGACGTTTTCTCCTCTCTTCTGCTTGTTGTGAGAGCTTATTTTGTCCCAATCTGAGGTGGCGCCGTAGATAGCATCGCCACGTGGTGCGATCGGCAGCTTCATCCTCCCAGGTTGCTGGATAAATGTCCAGTGCCCTCATTCTCTCTTGCGCACATCCTTGAACCTCAGCTGTGGTCGCCAACCTATTGCTGTCCTCCAACTGGTTTAAAAGAAAAAACTATAACAAAAATAAGGAAACACTCATGAGAATGGAGCACAGTAATTTACCAATTCGCGTCTACAACAGTAGAAAATCTGATTCCAGAGCTTGGAGAAAGCCACGAGGCAGATGGACAGACAACAACACTGAAATTCTACTCCAACAAGGGCTCACAGCAACAAGGGCTCACAGCAACAAGGGCTCACAGCAACAAGGGCTCACAGCAACAAGGGCTCACAGCAACAAATGTGATACATTTCGCTCAAGAAACTAGCTCCAGCTCCCAGTACGCTTCATGGTAACAGAGGATCTCGAAAACAGTACAAGTAATGTAAGTAAACCCTGACTTAATCACATTTCTATATATGTTTATGTATTACATACGGGTGCAGACACTCAATTCACTCAAGAGTGATTAATCTAACTATAGGTTTAAAGTTACAGATAAACAGGTTTAATAAACACGTATGGGTTAACAGTTTAAAATAAATACAGTTGTTTATAAAAATGAAGCGATGATATTTATCATCATCAGATTTTAAATTGTGGTGAAACATGAAAAATTTGAAATGTCCACTGGTTGCGCTTGTTTGCTACTTAGCTTCCATCGTGGGGTAGGTTGGCGTCTGCTTCAGCCGCTGTTGGTTCCCACAGGTGCCTTGGACTGTACTTCTCTTTAATAGTCAAATGTTGTATCAGCAGTACGTCTTATATATTAAGGCCGAGTTAACTGCAAGGGTTGGGAGCCATGCTGGTGTAATGGCTACGGCGTTGTACTGGCGACCAGGTTTCATGGTTCAAACCCGGGCGTCAGATTTTGAAGGAATGTCTACGACCGGAAATTTGACTGAATAACCTGAACGGCTCCTGCACATAAATCCCGTGTGGATGGGAAGGAGCGAAGCTCCTGACCGGGTTGGAAGGAAAGTCCACTGACCCCCCAGCCTCGCAATGACATGTCATTGGGCCAAAAGAGCTGGAAAGCTCGAGTGCCGCTGGTTAGAGAAAAAACAAAAAACAAAAAACTGCAAGGGCTGTCAAACGTCTTCACGACCCGTCTATGTTGCTGTCTCGGGTCCACTGCTGGAAATTCGTACCACATATTTGTACCACAAATTGAAAGGAGACAATTGTTCTGCTAAGTATGGGTCTCCTGACATAGTCATCAGGCGACCTTCGCTTCCATCCACCATTTCATCTTCCTCAGAAATTTAACCCGCCCTGAGCGTTTATTTAACCCCAGTGAGTCGGATGAAAGTGCTTTGAGCCTGACAGCGGAAAGTGACATTTGAAATTTAATATATATTTGAAATATACTAAAGTGCTTGTTTAATAAATATGTACATCATACTTACTTAGTCGTTCCTCTTCTACCTTGAAGTGTAGAGGTTTGGAAGAGAAAGCGCCAGACTATTCTATCAGCTGTCTTCTTCCTGGCCTGGTTCCATTCTAGTCCTCGGTCCTTCAAAGATTGTCTAATGTTGTCCTCCCAGCGGACTCTGGGTCGTCCTGGAGGTCTGGATCCCTGGCTCTTTGTTTCCCATGCTTGTCGTGGTAGCCGATCTTCTCCCATTCTGCAGACATGGCCAAACCATCTTAGTTGGGATTGTTCTATTTGGGTGTGCAGCGGGTGGGATTTTAGGCCTTGACGTATCGTCTGGTTGCGGACCATGTCTCTTCTTGTTACTTCAACCACCTTCCTCAGATACCTCATTTCTGAGGTTTGGATCTGGCTTTTGTGGGTTGTAGTCATTGCCCAACACTCGCATCCATATGTCAAGACTAAGACATAGGTGGAGCGGTATACAGCCATCTTCGTTTTCTTACCAACCTCTTTCTTGCTGAGGAATCCTCGATTTATGGCCTGATAAAGTCTCCCAGCCGCTGCTTTTCGAGTGGCCAACTCTTCTTTGATGCCCCCCTTTCGGTCTATAATAGCTCAGAGATATTTAAAGTGGTCGACCTGCTCCAGGACCTGTTCTCCCAACTTAATCTGATGTTTTCTTTCTTCTCGTGATATCACCATGGATTTTGTTTTAGAGCTGCTTATGACCATCCCTCTCTTCTACAGCTCTTCCTTCCAGACTTGCAGGTTGGATTGGAGATGTGTCTCTGATTTAATATGTACATCATGATATCATCATCCACTCCATGCTCTCTGTGGAGCCTGGGGCCACCTCTGCTGTTGGTTTCTTGTGAGAAAACCCTCACGAACCAGTCGCCAGCTCTTGCAGTGGTGGTTCATGCATCAAGTTATTTACAGTGATGACGTTGCCAACTTTATATGTCACTGTACATCCAGAAGAAAATTATACATGTCGAAATTCGAATATAAATAATAAAATGTACATATTTCAAATAAACCCAAGTTTTTTTCTGGCTGGCACAGACTTATTGCCCAGGAAACGTCCTAATAATGTCGGGCAACTGATTTAAGATTCTGTCTCTTTTAGGTGAGTTAGGTGTCTAACGTAGAGCACTTGAAGTTGGATCCTAGAACTTAAGGCGCAAAGTGATGTCTCTGGGGTTACTCTCTTCTAATCTTAGGATTCACGTACAGTCCTATGGCCTGTCCTACATTTGGGTCCTAATATTCCGTGGTCCTGGCTGTCTATGATTTCTTCTCGACGAAATTGAAAGTCAGTGAAGTAGTCTTACAACGCTGCAGCATATAAGCAAAGTTTTCCGCCTACGCACCCAGGTTGCTACTTTGAAGAGAGGTCCCGTCATGAGCAGTCTATCTTTGCATTTCAAATGCCAAAAGAATTGCAAATAAGTGTCTGATTTTGGTAGGGGTCTATTCCCCAGCTCTCATCTCACATGTAAAACATTACTACATAACAACGTAAGATATTACCTTTAACGTGTGCTTTTCAAACTCCATAACCATATACGGTCTTGCCATTTTCGTGGGAATTGGCATGCTTACAAACTCACTACTTCACAGATCTAACATTATAATCCCCTTCAAGATGTTATTTTCTTGTAATTGTTTATCATAACAAAGTCCATCTGCCGGAAGTACTACAGCACTGTTCGTGTATTAATCTTCAACAAGATTGTCATCCAAATTGAACGCTGAGACAACATGGTAAGTGGCAATTATCTGCAACTTATGTTCTTCTTTAAAACGTTTGTTCAATACCTTCGGCAACAAACGTTTTCACCCTATGCCATCTTATGCAAAGATAGTCCCAGCTTATCTTTGGTCATCCTTGTCTACCGCCAGCATGGCTTGCGATATGGCAAAAATAACCCGTCTTGCTACTTCAGACACCTTATTGCTGGGCAGGAGAAGGCTACGTAACGTAAACAAACAACTTCGCTCTGCGAAAACAGAAGTTAGTGTTGCTTCAAAATAGGTCAAGAGCTCAGGTAATAGTAATAGTAAGGGAGTGACGAAGTAGGACATGATATGATAAGATAACCGAGACGATGAAAAGCGTAAACAATGATCACTGGAAGAATAATCACATAAAAGGAGTGGTAGATAATACTGTCGGAGAGGAGTGAAGAACTCAAAAAAAAGAGCACGAACGTATTTCATGACTGATGTGTGCAGTAGAGACATGAAGGCACTGAGCATGAATCCAGAAAAATCTGAGAGGATGAGGCTGCCGATCGCAGCAAGTTACGATGCTCCCTACGGTGTCACCTCAGATGTGGTGAAAATGAGCTCTCACAAATAGCAGAAGAGAAAGAACACGTTGAAATGAACACCAGGTTACAAAAAAGCAGCGGAGGGCTATCCCCTAAAGGGTGCATTCCCATAGTAAGGTATGACTGAAAGGGTTACTCAACAACAGGTTACTCAACAACAGGTTACTCAACAACAGGTTACTCAACAACAGGTTCTAGCACATAATGCACGACTGCTACCATTGTTTCATGTAGCCTGTTTATTTTACTACAGAAAACATGATTTTGATCATAATCGTCGCCTTCTTTCTCTTTGTCGCTCCTAACGAAGCATTTAGCCAGCATTGTAGTTGTTCTTAAAGAGCCTGCACTAACCTATGTGCTTCTCATGAAGGATGGAATCAGTGTTACAGCTTTACCCCCAGAAGTCTTCACCCCAAGCATATACATTCTCTTACAGCGGTGGTTTCTATGGTAACAGTTTTACAGGATGGGGTTGCCTCTCCAATCAAAATTGTCGCCTTAGTACTGCTTTATTCCATCTTCACTTCTGCTTGTTTTGAGAAAAACGTGTTCAGAGTGGGGTCGGAGTGGCTCAGAGATATGGCGTCCGCCTCGTATTCAAGAGGTTCCGGGTTCGAATCCCAGTTGAGGGATTATAATTTATTGAAATATTTTTTTCAGAACCAGTGGTTTTAATTACGTCATACTCCACCCTGGTCTCATAGGTAGCGAGATCGGATGCCTAGCCTTCTCGGATAAGGGCGAAAAAAAATAGGAGATCCCGTGTGCAAGTTGCGCACGTTAAAAATCCCACGGCAGTTGGAAATCGTAAAGAGTCGACTTATCAGGCCACTGCCCTGGCAAAATTTAAAAATTTGGAAACCTACTCACGACAAAAATATTTATAGAATGTGTGATTCCTATACATTATATACACATATTGGGATTCTCGCCGGTGCTACGGAGTTCGTGCACTACGCTGAGATCCTCCTTGTGTGATCTAAAGGGGGAGATCCGAGCACTGATGACGTTGTCCGTGTGAAATGAAGATAGTCCTTAAAAACCAAACCAAACCAAACCATGTTCAGAGTTTTTGGTTAGTAGTTGAAAAGAAGGATATATCACATTAAAATGAAATTTTGTTTGAATATCCTAACTGGTAACTGTATGATACTGTGTAGGATGATGGATTAAAATATAAGATGTAGATTTATGATCTCCGGTCAATTTTGGCCAAAAGTGAAGATTGAATAAAACAGAACGGTACTAAAGTGATGCTGTTTGTGCGCAAGTGGTAATGGCTAAAAGTTATGTCTAGGCTTCAATGTTGTGGAATTTGAGAAGTTAGGTGAGCTTGATGTTTTTTTAGAAAAAAGTCATATCACTTGTATTAGTGGAACTAACAGTGAACATTGCAAATGAGAATAAGCTTAATATCGAGAAGTTACCAACACAATTCTAGGACCGCAGTGGTCGGCCAGGTAATTGTTATTGTTAATCAGAATCGACCTCACTGCACTCCGGACAAACCCATAGGTGCTCAGTCTACCTCAGTAAATGTCGAAGAGTATGAATGCTAATTGTACCTGTAGCATGCTGGTTGTACATACGACGGATGCATTCTCTCGCACGTCCGTTTCTGCTAGTCTCACGTTTGATGCCAAACTCCGACAGCCAGGTAATACGTGGTTAACCATCAGTGCGCATGACTCATAGTAAGAAAAGAACGAAGGTGTTTGTTAACTTACTTTTTTTACTTTTTCAGTCAACCTTTTCTGTAAAGCGGGGGTTTATTACTTGTGGTCCACATATACTTAATCCTGACAGCAAGGTCTTTAATATTTGAACATGCGCCCTAATAGAACCGATGAATCCAGTGTTTAGGTTGAACGAAGCACGCCTCGCCAAAAGGAAGCGAAATTTATTAAAACTTAAAAAAAAAAACCTGTGATCCAGTGACACCTTGGGGGTTCTTGAATAGATTCTCTGGGGTCCGTAAACATAACCTCAAATTTAAAATAGAGCATTTTAAATTATTCTTTTTTATGCATTTTTTTCCAAGAAAGGGTCTATTTCTGTCATCGGACAATCAGGTGGGTCTATAGCCGTCATCAGACAATCTGTGTTGTCAATAGCCTTCATCAGACAATCAGTGGTTTTAATGGCCTTCATCAGACATTCAGTGGGGGTTCATAACCTTCATCAGACAATCGGTGGGGTCTATAGCCTTCATCAGACAATCAGTGGGCTCCATAGCCTACATCAGACAATTAGTAGGCTCCATAGCCTATATCAGACAATCAGTGGTCTCCATGGCCTACGTCAGACAATCAATGGGCTCCATAGCCTACATCAGACAATCAATGGGCTCCATAGCCTACATCAGACAATCAGTGGGCTCCATAGCCTATATCAGACAATCAGTGGGCTCCATAGCCTTCATCAGACAATCAGTGGGCTCCATAGCCTACATCAGACAATTAGTAGGCTCCATAACCTATATCAGACAATCAGTGGTCTCCATAGCCTACAGCAGACAATCAGTGGGCTCCATAGCCTACATCAGACAATCAGTGGGCTCCATAGCCTACATCAGACAATCAGTGGGCTCCATAGCCTACATCAGACAATCAGTGGGCTCCATAGCCTACATCAGACATCAGTGGGCTCCATAGCCTACATCAGACAATCAGTGGGCTCCATAGCCTACATCAGACAATCAGTGGGCTCCATAGCCTACATCAGACAATCAGTGGGCTCCATAGCCTACATCATACAATCAGTGGGTGTTAAAGACTTTATATTCATTGAGGGTCAGATAGATGTTTAAAGTTCTCATATGTACGCCTGGGATTCTCAGTCGTGCATCTAAGTACAGCAATGATATTTTTTGTAGTATTATTTGCGTACGACGGTGCACCAGTATTAAACGGGGCATGGCGCGGTATGACGCAGTGATTTGTTTAGGTACGGACTATGTCTTTGAGGCAGATCCAGATACCCATCGTCGTTAACAGACGGTTTTTTATTTCGTGTTCTTATCCCAAGTCTAAGGAAGCCACGATCATGAAGTAATTATGATAACCTGAAAGATGAAGATGCTATTCTTGAGTGAGCTATACCAAGAATCTTTTATTGCCAATAATTAGCCAGAAACGGCTCGTTTGAAGTATCTAGCCTCCGATACTTAGTCTCCTGTACCGTTACTGCAGATTCAGCTTGACCAGCTATGTCGGCTGTTAGTGCGCCCAGTTTACGCTAGGAGCTATTTGGATCGTGATTAAATAAATACTGAAGCACATTAAAAACGCACCACTATTATATATACTGATGCCGAGAAGCTGGAAAAAAAAGTGTGGGAATGGATTTTCCCCGCGTATGTCCTGAGGTAAAGAGCGAATGGCTGCTGGAATAGAAAGTGCATGATTCAACCCACGGGTTTGTGTACAGACTACATGAAAACAATGAAAGTTACACGTGCAACACGATTCCCAACAGCTATGACCCTGAAAATGTGTACGCGTTGTGGCAGTATACTCGGTATAAAAAGGCCGTTGAGACAAAACACCCAGTACATGTGCTTGAAATGTCACGACTATCTGAAAACGACCGCCAACGAGCCATTGGTATGTTGGAGACCGGAATGAGCTCGCGGGCCATTGCCAGAAGGATGAATTGCCACCACAGCACTATTGTACGTCTCAATGAACGTTACGGAACCACTGGCAGTGCCCGGGATAGATTCGGAGTGGCCAACCACGAGTTACTACCCCTGATCAAGATCGTCATATTGTGCTGAGTCACCTAAGGAATCGTTCTCTCCCGGCAAGTCAAACAGCAAGAGCAATAGTGGGTAGACGAGGGCAAGTCTCTCGAATGACAGTCATACGACGACTCAGATGTCGTGAGAAATTCTAATCCACATATATAAATTAAAACGTAAATGTAAAGCCTAACAAATAAATTTAATAAAAGGAAAGAAGAATGGTAAAGAACAGTGCTGTCACAATGACTGTACGCGAAATCCTCCTTGTTTTCTCCTGCGTCTGCAAATTGTAACGTTTCACGTTGATAGTAAAAGCCTACTGCTTCAATTCCCGCTTTCTACGATAAAACATGTGCTGCATTTCTAAGAAAAACCTTGAGATACGCAAGTTGACCTAGATTTAAAATTCCATTCATGTCATTTTATACACTACGTTACCAAAAAAAAAAACGAAAGACAGATGGACTAAAGATAGAAAGAAGGGAGGGCTGAAAGCAGGGACACATGCAACACTAAACACGCACCGCGCGATACACAATTGCTGCCATCACGCGTGTAAGGCCACTAGCACTAACTTTTTTCAAATCGACAGTGATAAAAAAAAACACTACCCATACCAGAGTTAGGTTTTAAAATCCTGAAAAACGCTTATTAGGAAATATGACATTATACTGGTTTACGTTTGAAAACATTACAGTACCCAGACACCACATCGTATTCGAAGTAAACAGGAGGTAGAAGAAAGTGCATATTTTGAACGCAGCCACTTGGCTCCTTTAAATTTGTATATTTGGGTTCCTTAGGACTTGCTGACAAATAATATGTTAAACGTTACGCAAATAGTCTAGGAATTACCAAATTATAGCCAAAAGAAATAGTGAGGGATGTCAGACAACACTAGAATCAGAATCGCTCAGTGGCAGATTTTCACCCCACCATTGTACGGGAAATGGGTCTCCATGTAAAATCCGATTTGATTGGAGCGCAAGAAATGTAAGGCTAAACACGATTAGTCGGGCTATAAATACTATCTTGTGTTGTCAGGGGAAACGTGAGTAGGAGTACTTTTTTTTTGAAAAGCTGTGTAAACATGGCATGATTGGTTAGACTTGCCAATATAGTCAATTAGAGGCGTCAGGTCAGCACCACAGTTGCAAATAAACTTACTACAGAATCAGTGCGTTGAGCACCAGTGTATATTTTATAAATAAAAGCCTGGGACATCGGCAGATCGAAATTGTGTTATATTCAGTGCCAGTCAACGTAATTCTGTATTATTTCCATGAATTGTGGTAAGCTTGAAATATTTCATATCTTTTAATGAAAATTGAATGTAAATTGATAATTTATGTCTGTATATATGTGTGGTTCAGTAGCGAACATGAGGTGAAGCATATATAGTGCTCCAACCTGAACAGAAGGTGTCGGAGGAAAGTAAAACTGCATGGAATTGCCAAACAGTACACTGCCACCTATATTATTGACTAGAAAGAAATAATGCTGGAATTGCAGAGGCGTAGTAACCATTAGGGAGGAATATACTAGTGAAAATTGTTTCAGATGAAGATAGCAGTTGGCCTACCGCTCTGAACTCAGTGTTTGTTATGTATTGTGCTCAGTGTAGAAATAGAGTATAAATTAGTTCTGAAGTAGGAGGTACAACCTTCTTGTTTCAGGGACTGTGGTCCTAAAGCTATTGAGCAGTACCTGGTCAGAGCTTTGCTGAATCCAGAGGCGGACAGCATACTCCTTGGTCCATATAGCAAACAGTGAGGTGTCTCCAGAACACAGGGGAGCAATCGAGCAGAGGAGTCTTTTCCTGCCGCCATCACGAAAGTTAAGCCTATGTGACCAGCGGAGCTCAACATTATGTAACCCCATCTTAAACTGACATTGTATAAAAATAAGAGGGGAAATTAATTGTTTAATGAACGGAACTGAGAACATCTCCAATACTAGTTCCAACAGAAATAAACACTTGAAGTCATGATGACAAATAACAACATAGCTTGAAAAAAACAGCACCAGTATTACCTCATATTACTACTCCACAACTGACACACATAGGATAAGATTAATAAAATATGTCACTACAAGATTCATATTGATAAATTCTGTACATATAACTTGTAATTATAATTGATTGTGATTCCTGGTTCACTTTGTATTTGAATCAGGACACTTATATATTAATGAAATGTACTCAATACATATTTATATTTGAAAATTTACCAGTGCCTCATTTAAGAATAGTCTTATAGAGTGTTAAATGTGTGTGAGTGTCACAGTGTTGTCACGTGTGGTGGAATAAATTAAATTGTTTATCTGTCTGTTGTTGTTGTGACTTACACTTCATCATATACATACCCTAGACATTCAACGTAGTCATAACTATAGTCCAGAATAATTCTGACTGAGGTATAAATATGTGGTAGCAAGTAAGGTCATCTATAATACACTACCCTTATTAGATATAGATACCTTCACAGCTGATCTCAGTCAGTACACTAAGTCCCCTATAAATATTTATATATCCCACTTTACCACATATATTGGGGTCTCGCTCTCGGGATTTTGAATCTTTCCCTATTAAAAATATTGGGGGTAATTCACTTCAGGGAATAATAAGAATTAAAAAGTATCCTTGGGTGAAAAGAAATAACGTTGAGCTCTCAGTGCCTGTAGTGTCCTTAGATAATTATTGATAGATTGAATTGTTACAATTGTATGTTAGACAATGGCCGACTTGGCAAAATTTCGATCTGCTGCTGTACAGACTGCGAAAGAGTTAGGAATGGACGGGCAAATTATGATTGCTTATGTCACTGCTGAATGTGACAAATATATTGAACGGGAAGAAAGAAGATTAGAAAAAGAGGCCGAAAGAAAAGTAGAATCTGAAAGATTGGCCGAAGATAAGAGAATAGAGACAGGAAAAGAGATTAAGAGGTTGCAGATTGAGGCTGAGGCTAAGAGGTTGCAGATTGAGGCTGACAAAGAGGCTAAAGCATTGGAAGCCGAGGAAAGAAGACAGGCTGCAGAAAGAGAAGAGAAGAAATTAGCTGCAGAAAGGGAAGACAAGAGATTAGCTGCAGAGAGGGAAGCAGAAAAGGAGGAGAAGAGATTACAAAGGGAACATGAGTTACGACTAAGGGAGTTTGAGTTTCAAGGCCATGCTCCTTAAAATGGTGCCAGTCCCTTTGCCTCTGATGCCACTGCTAGCCAGGGAGCCTCAACCTCAGCTATGAATTTTCATTTAGATCATTTCGTTGAGAAAGACGATGATATTGAGAGCTATCTAAATAGATATGAACTATTGGCTACCACATATGGGTTAGAGAGAGAAAGGTGGAGCTTAAAGTTATCTCAAGGACTTCGTGGGGCAGCTTATGAAGTTTTTGCTAAAATGAGCAGAGGTGATCAGGAAAATTATGACATGCTAAAGCAGGCTCTTTTGTTAAGATATGAAAAGAACGCAGAATTTTATAGGAAAAAATTTAGGAATGCTAAACTACTGTCAGGTGAAACCTATCACCAGTTCTCTGCACGAATAGAGACATACTTGGAGAAATGGACTTCTCTGGGGAAAACCAAAGATCTTAAGGAAATGATCCTTATAGAACAATTAAGAGAGTCCATGGCTCCAGACCTGAGAAAGTTTCTCATGGAACAAGGTGCAGAGAGGCTGGGTGAGTTGCTAAATGTTGCTGAAAGGTATCAAGCAGCTCAAGCAGAGGTAACAGGTAATAAAAAGAAACAGGTGGATAACTTTAGGGCACCACAGAACTTTAATAAATTTGATCCTAGGGATCAAAACAAAGGTAAGCACCAGTTTGATAGGCCACGGTATGACAATAAAAATAAAACCCCACAATTCGATGAAAGGAAATATGATGAAAGAAAATCTTTCAACCAAGGAAAAAGGTGGTGTAAGAATTGTCAGATGAACAATCATGACACTGACCATTGTAGAAGGAAACCTGTGTATATGGCCACCCTTCAGGTCAGGTCGACCTCAAGACAGGTGGAGGATATTCTGTTAGATACCACTCCAGAAGAGATGAGGAAGGCACAGGCTGGGGATAAGACCCTCAAGCCTTGTTTCAGGAAATTGTCAACTTGTCATACTACTCCAGGCAAGGGAGATTTTTACATGAAAAACAAGTTGATGTATAGGAAGACTGGAGCTAGATCCAAAGGTCAGGAAAAGCTGGTACTTCCTAAAAGATATAGGACAGAATTAATAAGGAGCCTACATGTGAAACCAGATGGGGACCATGAGAAAATAGGTACCATCATCCAAAAGGTGGCTCACAATTATTATTGGCCCAAAGCAAGATGGGACATTGAGAATTTTGTAGAAAGGTGTAGCATAGCACATGAGGGAACACCCACAAGTGGGAACATTGATCAGGACCTGGACCCGCCATGGGGCAACCGTAGGCCTGACAATAGAAAGAAAAAAAAATTTGATAAAGTGGACCAAAGGGAATGGGAAGCCCCTTTTCACGGACAAGCTTCACTTAACTGTTTTACAATGGCCACTATGCGGAGAGTGCAAAAAGATGTCTTACCCCAGGATAAGCCGAAAATCCCTCAATCGGACTTAAACAAACTGGAGGAAGAGGATGTAGAGAGGAAATCTCTCATCAAGAATTTTAAGTGGGGAGAAAGCCCCAAGAAAAAAATTGGTAGCGGTCGTTTTGTGACTGATAATTCTGGGAAGAAAAATCATCACTATAGCGCTTCAAGTGGAAGAGACCATACCGGTGCATGGACAAATAGGTCCACGCAATTAAAGGTCCATATGTAGCTCTGTTAAGAACGTGGACTGATGAAAAAGCAGAGGAAAATATCACATCCTCATACCAATATGTGAATGAGCTGACCACTCGTTTAAAAACTGGCTGGAAACTTGCCAATGAAAATTTGAAACAAGCCAGGAAGAAACATGCTGCCTATTATAACAGGAAGGCGAAAGACAGAGATTTGGCTGTGGGAGAGAAGGTACTGCTTCTTCTACCTGGTAGTCAGAATAAGTTACAAATTGGATGGCAGGGTCCATATACAGTTCTAGAGAAGGTGTCTAGAACCAATTATAAGATAGATAAGAAGGGGAAAGAAAAAATCTATCATGTGAATCTCCTGAAGAAATATTTGGAAAGAGAACATCAGGAAGAGACACACTTGTTGACCTTGTCCATTGCCATGGAGATGAAAAAGGAACCACTTTCATCATTTGAATATCCATTACACCCCTGTGAGACAGCGGCACAGGTGAAAATCAGTACACATTTAACAAAAACTCAGAAAGAGAGAGTGCAACATGTTCTAGATACTCATACAGAGGTGTTAACAGACCGACCTGGGCATACAAACTTATTGGAATATGATATGAAACTGATAGACCCCACACCTGTCTGTATGAAACCATATTCGATTCCTTTTGCTAAGGAGAAAGCTTTGAAGGAAGAGATAGACTATTTGTTGAAGGAAGGAATTATTTCACACAGTGAATCTTCGTATAGTTCCGGTGTTGTACTCTTAAGGAAGCCCTCTGGAGAACACAGACTCTGTATAGATTACAGGAGACTGAATGCTATTACAGAAGGACAGGTGGATCCATTGCCGGATACAAATCAGCTGTTTGCCAGACTAAATAAAGCTAAATATTTCTCAAAAGTGGATCTGAGTAAAGGATACTATCAGATTCCAGTAAAGCCTGAGGTTAGACCATACCTAGCTTTTAGTACCTCAGAAGGACACTATGAGTTTAATAGATTGCCATTTGGATTGAAGAATGCGCCTAGTGTCTTCTCTAGGATGATGAGAAAATTATTGGACCCTCTGAATAATCCATGTATCACAAATTTCATGGATGATATCCTTATAGCAACAGAAACATTTGAGGAACACATTGACTCTCTGAACATGCTGTTTAATCGACTTAGGGAAGCGAATTTAACAGCCCGACCAACCAAATGTTGCGTTGGATGTAAAGAATTGGAATTCTTGGGACACACAGTTTATCAGGGAAACATGACCCCTGACCCAAAGAATTTAGAGAAACTAAAGAAAGCCCAGAGACCACAAACCAAGAAAGACGTGAGATCCTTTGTCTCATTATATGGTTTCTACCAAAAGTATATCAAAAACTTTAATTCCATATGTGCACCGTTAACTGATTTGACACGTAAGGGAAATCCAGATCGAATTACATGGACACCACAATGTGAAATGGCTTACCAGGAATTGAAGGAAAAGCTAACAAGCAAACCTATTTTGAAATTACCTGACTTAAGTCAAGAATTCATTGTAAGGACGGATGCCAGTAATATTGGGTTAGGTGCAACTCTGCTACAGAGATCAGATGCATTGGATGGGGAATTAAGCCCAGTGGCATATGCTAGCAGAAAGTTGAATAAAGCTGAAACCAAGTACTCGACTAGCGAAAAAGAATGTCTTGCAGTAATATGGGCGATAAAGAAATTCAATATTTATCTGTATGGGAAGGCATTTAAGTTGCAAACGGATCACAAACCTTTGTCGTTTCTGGCACAATCTAGACATGAGAATTCTAGATTACTCCGTTGGTCTTTATTGATGCAGCCATTTGAGTTTAGCATAGAGTATATAAGTGGAAAAACAAATCTGGGAGCGATTTTTTAAGCCGCCATCCGTGTGATGAGAATCACCCTAAAACCCAGGAATAATAATAAATTTCTATATGTGTATATAGAATTATAGACTGACATATAACGTCTGTTTTAAGTGGGGAGGATTTGTCGTGAGAAATTCTAATCCACATATATAAATTAAAACGTAAATGTAAAGCCTAACAAATAAATTTAATAAAAGGAAAGAAGAATGGTAAAGAACAGTGCTGTCACAATGACTGTACGCGAAATCCCCCTTGTTTTCTCCTGCGTCTGCAAATTGTAACGTTTCACGTTGATAGTAAAAGCCTACTGCTTCAATTCCCGCTTTCTACGATAAAACATGTGCTGCATTTCTAAGAAAAACCTTGAGATACGCAAGTTGACCTAGATTTAAAATTCCATTCATGTCATTTTATACACTACGTTACCAAAAAAAACGAAAGACAGATGGACTAAAGATAGAAAGAAGGGAGGGCTGAAAGCAGGGACACATGCAACACTAAACATGCGTCGCGCGATACACAATTGCTGCCATCACGCGTGTAAGGCCACTAGCACTAACTTTTTTCAAATTGACAGTGATAAAAAAAACACTACCCATACCAGAGTTAGGTTTTAAAATCCTGAAAAACGCTTATTAGGAAATATGACATTATACTGGTTTACGTTTGAAAACATTACAGTACCCAGACACCACATCGTATTCGAAGTAAACAGGAGGTAGAAGAAAGTGCATATTTTGAACGCAGCCACTTGGCTCCTTTAAATTTGTATATTTGGGTTCCTTAGGACTTGCTGACAAATAATATGTTAAACGTTACGCAAATAGTCTAGGAATTACCAAATTATAGCCAAAAGAAATAGTGAGGGATGTCAGACAACACTAGAATCAGAATCGCTCAGTGGCAGATTTTCACCCCACCATTGTACGGGAAATGGGTCTCCATGTAAAATCCGATTTGATTGGAGCGCAAGAAATGTAAGGCTAAACACGATTAGTCGGGCTATAAATACTATCTTGTGTTGTCAGGGGAAACGTGAGTAGGAGTACTTTTTTTGAAAAGCTGTGTAAACATGGCATGATTGGTTAGACTTGCCAATATAGTCAATTAGAGGCGTCAGGTCAGCACCACAGTTGCAAATAAACTTACTACAGAATCAGTGCGTTGAGCACCAGTGTATATTTTATAAATAAAAGCCTGGGACATCGGCAGATCGAAATTGTGTTATATTCAGTGCCAGTCAACGTAATTCTGTATTATTTCCATGAATTGTGGTAAGCTTGAAATATTTGATATCTTTTAATGAAAATTGAATGTAAATTGATAATTTATGTCTGTATATATGTGTGGTTCCGTGTGTTACCGGGGCCCGAAAGGGGAGCAAAGAATAGTAACACTGCACCCTACCACGCATGTCGTAAAAAGCGACTAAGGAGGGTATGGGCATGGAGCTGTTTACCCCATCCCGTAAAAACTTCGCACAGTGGGCTGATCACCTGCTTGCCAACCAATCTGATTACGGAAACAATGATAGATTGTTTGGTCTGTTTTTGTTCCACAAAGACGCCACTAGGCGTGGTGAAAGGAGCGATAGATTGATCTATTTGTTGTTGCCCTAAGACGCCACTAGGCGTACTGGCCACATACTGCTTTGTCGGTTGATGGCTAAGGATGGAAGAAGAAGAAGATATGTGTGGTTCAGTAGCGAACATGAGGTGAAGCATATATAGTACTCCAACCTGAACAGAAGGTGTCGGAGGAAAGTAAAACTGCATGGAATTGCCAAACAGTACACTGCCACCTATATTATTGACTAGAAAGAAATAATGCTGGAATTGCAGAGGCGTAGTAACCATTAGGGAGGAATATACTGGTGAAAATTGTTTCAGATGAAGATAGCAGTTGGCCTACCGCTCTGAACTCAGTGTTTGTTATGTATTGTGCTCAGTGTAGAAATAGAGTATAAATTAGTTCTGAAGTAGGAGGTACAACCTTCTTGTTTCAGGGACTGTGGTCCTAAAGCTATTGAGCAGTACCTGGTCAGAGCTTTGCTGAATCCAGAGGCGGACAGCATACTCCTTGGTCCATATAGCAAACAGTGAGGTGTCTCCAGAACACAGGGGAGCAATCGAGCAGAGGAGTCTTTTCCTGCCGCCATCACGAAAGTTAAGCCTATGTGGCCAGCGGAGCTCAACATTATGTAACCCCATCTTAAACTGACATTGTATAAAAATAAGAGGGGAAATTAATTGTTTAATGAACGGAACTGAGAACATCTCCAATACTAGTTCCAACAGAAATAAACACTTGAAGTCATGATGACAAATAACAACATAGCTTGGAAAAAACAACACCAGTATTACCTCATATTACTACAACACAACTGACACACATAGGATAAGATTAATAAAATATGTCACTACAAGATACATATTGATAAATTCTGTACATATAACTTGTAATTAAAATTGATTGTGATTCCTGGTTCACTTTGTATTTGAATCAGGACACATATATATTAATGAAAAGTACTCAATACATATTTATATTTGAAAATTTACCAGTGCCTCATTTAAGAATAGTCTTATAGAGTGTTAAATGTGTGTGAGTGTCACAGTGTTGTCACGTGTGGTGGAATAAATTAAATTGTTTATCTGTCTGTTGTTGTTGTGACTTACACTTCATCATATACATACCCTAGACATTCAACGTAGTCATCACTATAGTCCAGAATAATTCTGACTGAGGTATAAATATGTGGTAGCAAGTAAGGTCATCTATAATACACTACCCTTATTAGATATAGATACCTTCACAGCTGATCTCAGTCAGTACACTAAGTCCCCTATAAATATTTATATATCCCACTTTACCACATCAGAGATACAGGCCTTACTGCAAGACGACCTTATGTTGGGCCAAACTTGACTCACAGACATCGTCTGCAGCGCTTACAATGGGCAGAGCAACATGTCAGATAGACTAGACTGCAGTGGAATGCTTTCCTATTCACAGACGAGAGCAGATTCAACATATCCTTTGCTGATGAACGTATGCAGATTTGGCGACGGTGTTTAGAGCGCTTTGCAGATTGCTGTGTTCGTCAGCACAACCAATTTGGAGGTGGCAGTATTCACATTTGGGGAGGATTCAGTTTTCACCATCGCTTGCCTCTTCACGTCTTCCGTGGAAATGTTAATGCTGTGACATATCGAGATGAGGTTCTGGATGCATTGGTTGCTCCTGCGTTCACAAATTATCCAGACTTGCAGCTTCTCCAGCAGGATAACGCACGTGCGCACACCGCATGCATTACGCAGCAATATCTACAGCAGCAGAACATTGTGACGATTGATTGGCCTGCCCTATCACCAGACATGTCCCCTATAGAACATCTGTGGGACGAGCTTGGACGCAGAGTCTACAGGCAAGGTTCTCCAGCTAATCTGCAACAGCTCGAAGATGCTCTTACACGTGAATGGGACTTGATTCCCCGGAATTTCCTTCAGAGACTTGTGCGTTCCATGCGGAGCCGCTGCTAAGCTTGTTTGGAAGCACACGGTGGACATACCAGATACTGAGGATAGTGTGAATGAATTTTTTTATTAGCTGCATTTTTGGTTTTCTCCCTTGCCTGCACAGAATGCAATGAATTTCATAACAATCAAATATACAAATTAATGACCAGCATGGATTCATAGGAAAATGAATAAAGATTCCAAATATGTAAACTTGTAAACACTTATATTTACATTTCACACTCTGTTCCTGGATTATACAGGTGGTGCGTTTTTTAATGTGCTTTAGTATATATATGCTCAAAGCTTTAATATGGTCATTTTTGTAAACCCATGCATCCTACCAATCCGTTGCCGTAGAGCTTCCGCTAACCTTGATGTGTCAGCGGCTAGTGCGGTCGGTCAACGTCCGTAGTGATTGTTATTTACTACGTACATTTTTGCCATGACCATGCTGATGATGAATGTCTGAACTACTGATGTCAAAGTATCGTCAAGAATAAATATGTTGTTGTCACTAACTCTTCCAACGAGTACAGTGTTTATCCATTGCCAGTTGGTCATACTGTCTTGACCCATCCTCCATCGTTACCGGGTCCCATTGTCATTAGCCAGATCATAATCATACGCCAAAGTAACGGCCCACAATATATATTCGCGTCATCCAGAAGCACGTCGGCCACATTAGCAGGCCCGACAGACCAGACAACACCAATGACATCTTAAAAGACATAGCAATGGCTGAAACAGTGGGCTCCATAGCCTACATCAGACAATCAGTGGTCTCCATAGCCTACACCAGACAATCAGTTGGCTCCATAGCCTTCATCGGATAATCAGTGGGCTCCATAGCCTACATCAGACAATCAAGAGGTCCAAGGCACCAAAAGGTTAAGAAACCCTGTTTTAAAACGTAGTGGGGAGCTGAAGTTTGCACGTATGAGTCACGTCTGTCGCACTGGTTCCCTGTGAGCCCATGCTGTTGTATGATGTCTGTGATGTTGTATGATGTCTGTGATGTTGTATGATGTCTGCGATGTTGTATGATGTCTGTGATGTTGTCTATCCATCTCCCTATTGGTCTTCCCGTGCCATGAAACCTGATCTTCAACCGTTGTTGGCGGGCAATGGTAAATGACCGGGGCTCCATTATCATGAGATGGCCAAACCACTTTATCTTTATGTCTCTCTGTACACTTGATACAGGATGCGGTTCCTACAATTTGTATAATGTTATCATTCTGTTTCCGCTGTTAACATTAATGTCGTTTCTAAAGCAAATCATCTTGCAAGATGTTATTTTCCTCTCCAGTAATTTGGTCATGGACCATGTTTGACACTGACAGTACAGAAGTGGTAAAAATACACAGTTTATCAGCTGTCGTTTACTTTCGATATTTATATTAGGCTCTGAAGGACCGAGGACGAGACTAGAACCAGGTCAGGAGGAAGACAGCTGATAGAATAGCATGGCGTTCTCTCTGAGAAAGCTCTACACCCTTGGGTAGAAGAGAAATGACTTAGTAAGTAAGTAGATATTTATAATAAGATATTTGAGCAGTGGTGACGTTAAATTATTGTACTAGCTTTTTGACGATTCGTTTCAATATCTCTGTCAAGTCTTCCATTTTCTGAGATTTTTAAAACTTCAGGCATTTTAGCATACAATCAATGGTGCTCGCACTTCAGGAGGAAAAACATTACGTGTGTTAGAACGACATTCAACTGATTCTCCCTAGTTTTTAGCAGCTGGTGAAGCTGCTTGCCTGAAGCACACGTTGCCGCCATTTCACTAAGTTATTGACGTCTGCACACTCACTTCTGTCTTCCTAATCTTCATGCGTGCATGGGTGTAACTGCTTATAGTAATAATAATATGTCGTTTTTTTTTTACTGTTATTAGTCTGTGTCAAGTACTCACACAAGAAAATCGAAGTGTCATGTTTTTGTTGTTATCGATTCTGTAAGTTGGCAGGTTTAGAAGTGTGCAATTGCTAAAGGTAGGATTATTTTTGAGTATTTATATCCCCAAGACGCACAAAAATCGACAAAACCCACTTGAACGATTCCCTTGTTTCTTTTCTTGGTTCTTATTGGCGATACTATTTCTCTTGTACTCTTTTTACTGTTTTCTATAAATGTTTGCAATTTTATAAGTAATTAATACGAACAAGAAATGCGCATATAAGTAACATTGTTGAATGTGAAAGCGGGTGGGGGGAGAGAGAATCGGAGGAAGATGGGGTGGGATAATTCAAAGATTTGAAATAGCGAACACGAGTCCATAGAGGCATTATGCCAAGAACTGAATTGCATGTACAGCGTCATCTTCAACTCCTGCTGGTCGATTTTCTTTAAAACTTCCATTTCCTCATTCCTAAATGGCTTCATTGTTGAATATCTCGATGCTAAATGTGTTTCACTGTTACTTTCACCTTTCAGCTCCCAAAGGATCAAAGGCCTTCAACAAACATATGCCACATATTGTTATCCTGTGCTATCAGCTTATGATCTTTCATGTGTTCTTCATCTTCTTTATGTCAGTCTTCAGTTCTCTTTTCCATGTGTTATTTGGTCTTCCTCTACTTCTTTTACCTTGGGGGTTCCATAATAGGGATTGTCTAGTATGGCTATCAAACAGTTTTCTCAATGTGTGCCCTCTCCATTTCCAGCGTTTTATTTTTATTTCTTGTTCCACTGGCGTGTGTCTGTCGTGGTTGAGTTTGAGTGTAGAGTATTTGACGAGTTGGACAATAGTAGTGAAATCGACAAGGGATAGTGGACTGACAGAGTTATAGATTACACTTTAGATAAGGTGTAAATAGGAGATGGACTTGAGACAACCTGGAAGAAGATTTATTCAAAGGATCTCTCTCTCCAGGCCTCAACTCACTTTTACTGTCTAAGCATCTCCGGCTCTCACTCTTTTCTCTTATCATACATAGAGATTCTAGTAAAGAGCTAAAAATACAAATATGGATGGAAAGGTCGTGAACAGCGTATTAATAAAGGTGTAAACTTTATTAAAGAAGAAAAAGCATGGAATTAATGCATATCATCACAACAACATAAAATTACATCAATAATCAACTAATCATCAATAGTCATCTGTGGTAAAGTGGGATATTATAAATCTTTATAGGGGACTTAGTGTACTGACTGAGATCAGCTGTGAAGGTATCTGCATCTAATAAGTGTAGTGTATTACAGATGATCTTACTTGCTACCACATATTTATACCTCAGTCAGAATTATTTTGGAATATTGTGATGACTACGTTGAATGTCTAGGGTTTTGTAAATGATGAAGTGTAAGTCACAACAATAACAGACAGATAAACAATTTAATTTATTCCACCACACTTGACAACACTGTGACACTCACACACATGAAACATTCTATGAGACTATCTTAAACGAGTCACTGGTAAATTTTCAAATATCAATATGTATTAAGTACTTTTCATTAATATATATGTGTCCTGATTCAAATACAAAGTGAACCAGGAATCACAATCAATTTCAATTATAAGTTATATATATATAGAATTTATCAATATGAATCTTGTAGTGACATATTTTATTAATATTATCATATGTGTGTCAGTTGTGTAGTAGTAATATGAGGTAATACTGGTGTTGTTTTTTTCAAGCTATGTTGTTATTTGTCATCATGACTTCAAGTGTTTATTTCTGTTGGAACTAGTATTGGAGATGTTCTCAGTTCCGTTCAGTAAAACAATTAATTTCCCCTCTTATTTTAATACAATGTCAGTTTAAGGGGGTATACATAATGTTGAGCTCCGCTGGCCACATAGGCTTAACTTTCGTGATGGCGGCAGGAAAAGACTCCTCTGCTCGATTGCTCCCCTGTGTTCTGGAGACACCTCACTGTTTGCTATATGGACCAAGGAGTATGCTGTCCGCCTCTGGATTCAGCAAAGCTCTGACCAGGTACTGCTCAATAGCTTTAGGACCACAGTCCCACAATTCATGGAAATAACACAGAATTACGTTGACTGGCACTGATTATATAGCACAATTTCGATCTGCCGATGTCCCAGGCTTTTATTTATAAAAATATGCACTGGTGCTCAACGCACTGATTCTGTAGTAAGTTTATTTGCAAATGTGGTGCTGACCTGACGCCTCTAATTGACTATATTGACAAGTCTAACCAATCATGCCATGTTTACCCAATCGTTTGAAAAAAAGTACTCCTACTCCCGTTTCCCCTGACAACGAAAGATAGTATTTATAGCCCGACTAATCGTGTTTAGCCGTACATTTGTTGCGCTCCAATCAAATCGGAGTTAACATGGAGACCCATTTCCCGTACCATGGTGGGGTGAAAATCTGCCACTGAGCGATTCTGAATTTGGTGTTGTCTGACACCCTCACTATTTCCTTCTGGCTATAATTTGTCAATTCCTAGACTATTTGCGTAACACTCAACATATTATTTGTCAGCAAGTCCTAAGGAACCCAAATATATATATTTAATGGAGCCAATATGCATTTTCTTCTAGGATAGTCGTGCTGTTACTACCTCCTCACTTCCAAACTTTAGGGTGTCTGGGTACTGTCATGTTTTCAAACGTAAACCAGTATAATGTCATATTTCCTAATAATAATTTTGTAAGTTTTTTAAAACCTAACTCTGGTATGGGTAGTGTTTTTTATCACTGTCGATTTGAAAAAAGTTAGTGCTAGTGGCCTTACACGCGTGATGGCAGCAATTGTGTATCGCGCGACTGTGTTAGTATTGCCTGCGTCCCTGCTTTCAGCCCTCCCTTCTTTCTATCTTTAGTCCATCTGTCTTTCGTTTTTTAGGTAACGTAGTGTATAAAAAGACATGAATGGAATTTTAAATCTAGGTCAACTTGCGTATCTCAAGGTTTTTCTTAGAATTGGAGTACACATTTTATTGTGTTGGGGAAACGCGTGTATGCTGCAGAAGGCCTTTACTATCAATGTAAAACGTTACAATTTGCAGACGAAGTAGAAAACAAGGGGGATTTCGAGTACAGTCATTGTGACAGCACTGTTCTTTACCATTCTTCTTTCCTTTTATTGAATTTATGTGTTAGGCTTTACATTTACCTGATAATTTATATATGTGGATTAGAATATTTCACGACATCTCCCCTCTTAAAACAGACATCTTATGTCAGTCCTTTATTCTATATACACATAGATAAATGTAAGTCAACTTGACTTTACTCTGCTGTTGTGCTATCATGGTTTTATGTAGTTGGGTCCATTCAGAGTAAGCACTGCTCATGAAATCTGCCTCAGACCTCTACAAACAATAATATTTTTCGGTTATGTTACTGAACAGCCGCAAGTGTGACTGCTTGTCTTAATGCTGCTTCACAACCCGTATTCACCATTTTTCTTCTCTGAGTCTGCGCAATGACATGTCCAGAGAACATTAGATTTTCCTCAAAATGTACGTTATGAGGAGATAACATATATTTGGTGATAGCAGAGTTTTCGTAGTGGATCCCATAATCTTCTTATTAGCCTGTATGAAACATTCGGAATATCCTCAATCAAAGAGGCAACTCAAGGATTCATTACGTTCCTCCGAATTGTTTCCATCCAACAATTTTGTCTGATCTCAGGTTTTACTGGAATCTGATAGTAGCCTTTACTCAGATCCACTCTTGAGAAATATTTAGCTTTATTTAGTCTGGCAAACAGCTGATTTGTATCCGGCAATGGATCCACATGTCCTTCTGTAATAGCATTCAGCCTCCTGTAATCTATTCAGAGTCTATGTTCTCCAGAGGGCTTCCTTAAGAGTACAACACCGGAACTATACGAAGATTCACTGTGTGAAATAATTCCTTCCTTCAACAAATAGTCTATCTCTTCCTTCAAAGCTTTCTCCTTAGCAAAAGGAATCGAATATGGTTTCATACAGAGAGGTGTGGGGTCTATCAGTTTCATATCATATTCCAATAAGTTTGTATGCCCAGGTCGGTCTGTTAACACCTCTGTATGATTATCTAGAACCTGTTGCACTCTCTCTTTCTGAGTTTTCGTTAAATGTGTACTGATTTTCACCTGTGCCGCTGTCTCACAGGGGTGTAATGGATATTCAAATGATGAAAGTGGTTCCTTTTTCATCTCCATGGCAATGGACAAGGTCAACAAGTGTGTCTCTTCCTGATGTTCTCTTTCCAAATATTTCTTCAGGAGATTCACATGATAGATTTTTTCTTTCCCCTTCTTATCTATCTTATAATTGGTTCTAGACACCTTCTCTAGAACTGTATATGGACCCTGCCATCCAATTTGTAACTTATTCTGACTACCAGGTAGAAGAAGCAGTACCTTCTCTCCCACAGCCAAATCTCTGTCTTTCGCCTTCCTGTTATAATAGGCAGCATGTTTCTTCCTGGCTTGTTTCAAATTTTCATTGGCAAGTTTCCAGCCAGTTTTTAAACGAGTGGTCAGCTCATTCACATATTGGTATGAGGATGTGATATTTTCCTCTGCTTTTTCATCAGTCCATGTTCTTAACAGAGCTACATATGGACCTTTAATTTTGTGGACCTATTTGTCTATGGACCGATATGGTCTCTTCCACTGGAAGCTCTATAGTGATGATTTTTCTTCCCAGAATTATCAGTCAAAAAACGACCGCTACCAATTCTTCTCTTGGGGCTGTCTCCCCACTTAAAATTCTTGATGAGAGATTTCCTCTCTACATCCTCTTCCTCCAGTTTGTTTAAGTCCGATTGAGGGATTTTCTGCTTATCCTGGGGTAAGACATCTTTTTGCACTCTCTGCATAGTGGCCATTGTAAAACAGTTAAGTGAAGCTTGTCCGTGAAAAGGGGCTTCCCATTCCCTTTGGTCCACTTTATCAAATTTATATTCCTTTTTATTTTCAGGCCTAATTTTGCCCCTTGGCGTGTCCAGGTCCTGATCAATGTTCCCACTTGTGGGTGTTCCCTCATGTGCTATGCTACACCTTTCTACAAAATTCTCAATGTCCCATCTTGCCTTGGGCCAATAATAATTGTGAACCACCTTTTGGATGATGGTACCTATTTTCTCATGGTCCCCATCTGGTTTCACATGTAGGCTCCTTATTAATTCTGCCCTATATCTTTTAGGAAGTACCAGCTGTCCCTGACCTTTGGATCTAGCTCCAGTCTTCCTATACATCAACTTGTTTTTCATGTAAAAATCTCCCTTGCTTGGAGTTGTATGACAAGTTGACAATTTCCTGAAACAAGGCTTGAGGGTCTTATCCCCAGCCTGTGCCTTCGTCATCTCTTCTGGAGTGGTATCTAACAGAATATCCTCCTCCTGTCTTGAGGTCGACCTGACCTGAAGGGTGGCCATATACACAGGTTTCCTTCTACAATGGTCAGTGTCATGATTGTTCATCTGACAATTCTTACACCACCTTTTTCCTTGGTTGAAAGATGTTCTTTCATCATATTTCCTTTCATCGAATTGTGGGGTTTTATTTTTATTGTCATACCGTGGCCTATCAAATTGGTGCTTACCTTTGTTTTGATCTCTTGGATCAAATTTATTAAAGTTTTGTGGTGCCTGATAATTATCCACCTGTTTCTTTTTATTACCTGTTACCTCTGCTTGAGCTGCTTGATACCTTTCAGCAACATTTAGCAACTCACCCAGCCTCTCTGCACCTTGTTCCATGAGAAACTTTCTCAGGTCTGGAGCCATGGACTCTCTTAATTGTTCTATAAGGATCATTTCCTTAAGATCTTGGGTTTTCCCCAGAGAAGTCCATTTCTCCAAGTAGGTCTCTATTCGTGCAGAGAACTGGTGATAGGTTTCACCTGACAGTAGTTTAGCATTCCTAAATTTTTTCCTATAAAATTCTGCGTTCTTTTCATATCTTAACAAAAGAGCCTGCTTTAGCATGTCATAATTTTCCTGATCACCTCTGCTCATTTTAGCAAAAACTTCATAAGCTGCCCCACGAAGTCCTTGAGATAACTTTAAGCTCCACCTTTCTCTCTCTAACCCATATGTGGTAGCTAATAGTTCATATCTATTTACATAGCTCTCAATATCATCGTCTTTCTCAACGAAATGATCTAAATGAAAATTCATAGCTGAGGTTGAGGCTCCCTGGCTAGCAGTGGCATCAGAGGCAAAGGGACTGGCACCATTTTCAGGAGCATGGCCTTGAAACTCAAACTCCCTTAGTCGTAACTCATGTTCCCTTTGTAATCTTTTATCTTCTGCTTCCCTTTCTTCAGCTAATCGCTTGTCTTCCCTTTCTGCAGCCTGTCTTCTTTCCTCGGCTTCCCTTTCTGCAGCTAATCTTTTGTCTTCTCTTTCTGCCTCCAATGCTTTAGCCTCTTTGTCAGCCTTAATCTGCAACCTCTTAGCCTCAGCCTCAATCTGCAACCTCTTAGCCTCAGCCTCAATCTGCAACCTCTTAGCCTCAGCTTCAATCTGCAACCTCTTAGCCTCAGCCTCAATCTGCAACCTCTTAGCCTCAGCCTCAATCTGCAACCTCTTAATCTCTTTTTCAGCTTCTATTCTCTTATCTTCGGCCAATCTTTCAGATTCTAATTTTCTTTCGGCCTCTTTTTCTAATCTTCTTTCTTCCCGTTCAATATATTTGTCACATTCAGCAGTGACATAAGCAATCATAATTTGCCCGTCCATTCCTAACTCTTTCGCAGTCTGTACAGCAGCAGATCGAAATTTTGCCAAGTCGGCCATTGTCTAACATACAAATGTAACAATTCAATCTATCAATATTTATCTAAGGACACTACAGGCACTGAGAGCTCAACGTTATTTATTTTCACCCAAGGATACTTTTTAATTTTTATTATTCCCTGAAGTGAATTACCCCCAATATTTTTAATAGGGAAAGATTCAAAATCCAGAGAGCGAGACCCCAATATATGTGGTAAAGTGGGATATTATAAATCTTTATAGGGGACTTAGTGTACTGACTGAGATCAGCTGTGAAGGTATCTGTATCTAATAAGTGTAGTGTATTACAGATGACCTTACTTGCTACCACATATTTATACCTCAGTCAGAATTATTTTGGAATATTGTGATGACTACGTTGAATGTCTAGGGTTTTGTAAATGATGAAGTGTAAGTCCCAACAATAACAGACAGATAAACAATTTAATTTATTCCACCACACTTGACAACACTGTGACACTCACACACATGAAACATTCTATGAGACTATCTTAAACGAGTCACTGGTAAATTTTCAAATATCAATATGTATTAAGTACTTTTCATTAATATATATGTGTCCTGATTCAAATACAAAGTGAACCAGGAATCACAATCAATTTCAATTATAAGTCATATATATATATAGAATTTATCAATATGAATCTTGTAGTGACATATTTTATTAATATTATCATATGCGTGTCAGTTGTGTAGTAGTAATATGAGGTAATACTGGTGTTGTTTTTTTCAAGCTATGTTGTTATTTGTCATCATGACTTCAAGTGTTTATTTCTGTTGGAACTATTATTGGAGATGTTCTCAGTTCCGTTCAGTAAAACAATTAATTTCCCCTCTTATTTTAATACAATGTCAGTTTAAGGGGGTATACATAATGTTGAGCTCCGCTGGCCACATAGGCTTAACTTTCGTGATGGCGGCAGGAAAAGACTCCTCTGCTCGATTGCTCCCCTGTGTTCTGGAGACACCTCACTGTTTGCTATATGGACCAAGGAGTATGCTGTCCGCCTCTGGATTCAGCAAAGCTCTGACCAGGTACTGCTCAATAGCTTTAGGACCACAGTCCCACATTTCATAGAAATAACACAGAATTACGTTGACTGGCACTGATTATATAGCACAATTTCGATCTGCCGATGTCCCAGGCTTTTATTTATAAAAATATGCACTGGTGCTCAACGCACTGATTCTGTAGTAAGTTTATTTGCAAATGTGGTGCTGACCTGACGCCTCTAATTGACTATATTGGCAAGTCTAACCAATCATGCCATGTTTACCCAATCGTTTGAAAAAAAGTACTCCTACTCCCGTTTCCCCTGACAACGAAAGATAGTATTTATAGCCCGACTAATCGTGTTTAGCCGTACATTTGTTGCGCTCCAATCAAATCGGAGTTAACATGGAGACCCATTTCCCGTACCATGGTGGGGTGAAAATCTGCCACTGAGCGATTCTGAATTTGGTGTTGTCTGACACCCTCACTATTTCCTTCTGGCTATAATTTGTCAATTCCTAGACTATTTGCGTAACACTCAACATATTATTTGTCAGCAAGTCCTAAGGAACCCAAATATATATATTTAATGGAGCCAATATGCATTTTCTTCTAGGATAGTCGTGCTGTTACTACCTCCTCACTTCCAAACTTTAGGGTGTCTGGGTACTGTCATGTTTTCAAACGTAAACCAGTATAATGTCATATTTCCTAATAAGAATTTTGTAAGTTTTTTAAAACCTAACTCTGGTATGGGTAATGTTTTTTATCACTGTCGATTTGAAAAAAGTTAGTGCTAGTGGCCTTACACGCGTGATGGCAGCAATTGTGTATCGCGCGACTGTGTTAGTATTGCCTGCGTCCCTGCTTTCAGCCCTCCCTTCTTTCTATCTTTAGTCCATCTGTCTTTCGTTTTTTAGGTAACGTAGTGTATAAAAAGACATGAATGGAATTTTAAATCTAGGTCAACTTGCGTATCTCAAGGTTTTTCTTAGAATTGGAGTACACATTTTATTGTGTTGGGGAAACGCGTGTATGCTGCAGAAGGCCTTTACTATCAACGTGAAACGTTACAATTTGCAGACGAAGTAGAAAACAAGGGGGATTTCGAGTACAGTCATTGTGACAGCACTGTTCTTTACCATTCTTCTTTCCTTTTATTGAATTTATGTGTTAGGCTTTACATTTACCTGATAATTTATATATGTGGATTAGAATATTTCACGACATCATCAATAATCATATACACCAACAACCACACACACAGATCACCATTTATAAAACCTGTAGAACACAGAGAGATGAAATAACTGAGTGTCAGCCCGTCCGATTTCGGGACCATATGAAATAGCTCCAGTAAGTGGTTTTTTCGTATATATCCTCCATCGGTGATGGAATTAACCTGAACAAAATCACTGTATAGGCGCTATCATTGGTGATTCCTCCCTACTGGCGCGAGGTGGGCTGAAGACTCTATTTACCTTCTGTTTACCAAAATGAATAAACTGCGTGGCAGTCCGTCCGTTTTCGGGGACCAGATGAAATAGTCCAGACAGTGTGTTACTTGTAGATCCTTCGTGAGGGACTATGCCTACAAAACTGTCCTTGTTGGTACTATCATTGGTGACTCCCCCCTACTAACGCTAGATGGGCTGGGGGACGCTGTTTATCTCCTGCAGACCAACTGAATGAACATAGCGACAGCCTGTCCGCTTTCGGGGACCAAGGAGAATAGCTCCAGTAAGTGGTTTTTTTCGTATATATCCGCCATCGGTGATGGAATTAACCTGAATAAAATCACTGTATAGGCGCTATCGTTGGTGACCGCTACTCGCGAGAGGGGAGCTGGAACTCTGTCCATAGATGGCTGCTCATACTTGCGAGGTTTTAAGTATCCAGAAAATACACCAGAAGAAGTCACTTGAGGACAAAGAGACCCAGGCGCGCTTATCCGGCGCAAGGCTCCGCTTGGCTGTAAATCCTGTTTAAACTGGTTTGGCTGTGGTTTGCTGAGTGCCCCGTTTAGGCACAAAAAAGGCGGGTGATATGGAATTCTGCTATAGGCATGCTGGGCGGGTTTGATATTCTGGAAGCCGCGATGCTCTGGCTGGTAATCCAATAGGCGAGTAGAGAGCTACTACTGCATTTGGCGATTCCAGATTTTGCGTTGGCTCTGTTGCACTGCGTGAGCTTAACTTGGCGTTGACAAAAAAAGGGGTTTTGATTCAGGAACCGGGTTGACGATTCGTGACGCTAGCGGTATTCAGAAACCCTCTAGATCGAAGAGAATATTTCGTTCTTCGCCTGACTGGAGTCTGCTATAGCGATTCGGTCTCCCTGAAACTGAGACCCAAAAAGAGACACCCTTTTACTTCAAGCAAATAATAAATCACACTAACTTTATACAGAAAGTTTCGCTCCACTATGGGATTAAATTTATTGTAGTTATTGCTATGATAGTTTAGGGCTGTCTTTAACCATGTCTCCTGTTCCTTAAAAATATCAATTATCAACACGCGCCCGCATAGTCTTAATATCTTTTGCACCCCCAGGTACCTGTCAGTAACTGTTCTGACAGCAACAATCTACTTCTCTTCTCCCAATCTCAACATACAGGAAACCTAACCTGTAGTTACAGTTAAATGAATATGCTTATTCATCTTACAACATTAAATGAATTTACATAAACAGATTACAGCATTTGACATTATACAAATAAATCGTATGTCCCCTTTGGAAAATATATTAGCATTCCACAAAATGAGTACAAAGAAAATGCAATGTTCTTGCTATAATAATACAGTTGTGGCTAGATCATAAGATATAATTATATCTATGCCTGGTGACTGCTTTCAGTGAAAGTTATAGACTAGTGCCTAGCCACACAAGTAAGCATAAAATGATCCTCCCTTGCCACTAGAACTATCTATCAAAAAGGAATAAGTGACTATCTCCTATAATCCAGAGTTATTACCTGCATCTCACTATTCAGTTTCTAAGTGCACCATCCACACCTGACATTATCTTACAGAAATGACAGTTAATTTTGCTGACTCTTAACCCAATGGTAAGCATTCGTGGACTGATTCTACGCCTAATATCTGTTATTGTAAGTTTAACATTTAACCCATGATAAACCGTAACAGTTTAAGCACCACTTAATAGGCCGTAGACAGCGCTACCTTATCACTGAATAAATTACTAGGAGAAGTCCTCAGAAATAAATTCCCTTCCCTAACAGATATATATAAAAGCTAACATGAATCTAATATTATAATTATAAGATATGTCAACTCACCCCGAAAATGACTAGAACATAGGCAAACACATTCTAGTACTGTGTTAAAGTTTGCCTTATCTCATGATGGTCATCTACGGGCCAGGAAAATTTACGAATGTCTTTGTCTATTAAAACCAGTCTACTCTTATAGATCACAAGGAACGCTCCCCCCGGACACCTGGCGTGCATATTTCTACAGAAGTTCGGCGAAAGACGTAATCTAGAGTAAGACAAAAGAAATCGTGCGAAAGTTCCCCAGGTAGAGAAATGCATAACATTATGCTCCATCTTGTCTAAGGGCAAAAACTCAAAGACTGATCGCGGGTTTGTCTCCCCCTGTTTCCAGGATGCATAATATTATGATCGGAAGCAGCGTTCCGGAAGCCAAACACAGGGACCCTTTCGCTCGTGATAAAAGGCTTTAAACGTAAGAGATATTCCCCTGGTCAGACCAGGTGCGGCTTTGATAATATTACCGTTCGCTGACCGCTACAGGCCGGAACGTAACCAAACCTCGGGTGGGGTTTGAGAAGGTGAAAAAGTTTGGCCATGAAGGTAGAAAATGAAAGAAAAAGAAAATACAAAATGACGAGGAAAACCAGGACATTTAAAAAGTAATCAAATTATGGACAAGATGGTAAAATAGATTATCGGTCACGTGACAGTGTCTAGTTCAAGTTATCAGTTCCAGATTAGTGAACATGTCATCAGTTCCACATTAGTGAACTTATCATCAGTTCCACATTAGTGAACTTGTCATCAGTTCCAGATTAGTGAACTTGTCATCAGTTCCACATTAGTGAACTTGTCATCAGTTCCACATTAGTGAACTTGTCATCAGTTCCACATTAGTGAACTTGTCATCAGTTCCACATTAGGGAACTTGTCATACTACTTCCATCCTCCTGATCTATGCAAGCATCAATTTACGAAAGACTTTAGCTTTTTGTTTTTTTTTTGTTGTTGTTCTCCGTGCTTTAGAGTCATACAATAGGACTGACTTGACATATGAATAAAGAATTCCTATTGTCTGTGTTGAACCAGATTTCTTCTGATCTCCATATGTTTCCCAATGCAATGAAAGCTCCTCTAGCTTTTGGTGTTCTTGTTGTGAAATCATTGTCTGTCCCTCCATCTTTTATTTTGGTTTTGCTACATGTCTTGACTATTGTGTTTATAATTTCCTATTGTTTTTTTTTTATTACTGAGTGCAATTTTTGAATGTTTTATTACAGAGTTTTTTAAAATTTTTCCATGTTTTCATATTTTAAACTTATGTTTTCATTGCTGCAAGGCTTTCGTTGTTGTTAATTTTTTTCCTTCTGTGAAAATGTCTGTCATTCTTAACTGATAAATTTTATTGTATAATGTCTGAAAACTTGTGTTGTTGAATTTTATTGCCGAATGCTTTCGTTGTTGGCTGTATTCATTTATGAATATTCTAACTGCTGACAGTTTTCATTGTCCAATGTCTTCATTGCTAAACATTACACTAGTTGAATGTAGTAAATGTTTTTTAACTTCAATGAGAATTTATTTGTTGTGGCTAAAGATAGGACACGGGATAAACCTTAGTTTACCCGAGGAAAGCTCGGTGAAATAAGAATTAAATGAGGGTTAGGTTTAACCTCACCACAACCTTAACTCATATTTATGTCTTTTTTTCTCTGGATATCGATACTTTCATTTGTGTCATGGCTTCTTTTCTTCACATGTACGTATAACATAAATAAAAAGACACTTCTCCACCTCCTCTTCTTCTTCCAACGGGAATTAAACAAAGATGTAGATTTTCTAGGATCTACTAGCCAAAGTATTACGGCCTTAATGTGTTATTTGACCTATACTTGTTGATAGGAAATTGATGGTTAATGATGAAGTCTTAAAATCTCTAGGTCATTTCACGTCAAATATTTCATTGTTGCGGGGAGGGTCGTGAGAGCGACTGCTGCTGGTGATGCACTTGAGCTGCCGTAGTGGTTCATGAATGGAGTAAAATGATACGTTTTCCAAAGGTAGCAACCTTCGCTCAAGATTACTTAAGGCAGTGATGTAAATAGGAGGATTATTCTCCTAATTCAGGGGTGGTCTCACAGGTTTTAAGGACTGCATGTACAGCAACAGCGTTTATTAGGTTTGTTGTAAACTTTGTATCCTCCGCCCACTTCTGTGAGATAGAAATTGTCTTTGTCAGGATTATGACAATAGACTCGTATTTATTGATTTTAGTACAGTATCAGTGTCAGTTAGGTTAGCTTAACTATTCAGATGGCGGGAACGGTTGGTCGTTGGAGTTATCCAGCGCTGTGTGCTAGTAACTGGTACCAGAAACTGAGAAAAATATACAAAAGAGTCCCTATCTTAAATTTTCTGTCTCCTGATGTAAGCATCAGGCGAACTCCGCTTTCCACCGCCATTTCATTTTCCTTTGAATTTTCCCGGTGCCCACGAGCATAAAATCTCAGACCATCAAGGCAGATGAAAATGTGTTAGTAGAGCGAAAGAATATAAATGAATCATAGTTATATACACATATCAATCTGAAATAAAGTGTTGACATTTTAAATATACATTATACTATCATCATCATCATTATCATCACTCTCTTTTGGCTCCCCACGGAGCATAGGGCCACTTTGCTATTCATGTCTTGGGAGGAAACTCGCACGAAGCAGTCATCAGTTCTTGCAGTGGTGATTTAAGTGGCAATTCCTTTTACACGATGAGGTTACCAGCCTCATAAACAACTTTACACAAATAAACATTTTTATATATGTAAATACACATATATCAGTAAGAAATTATAAATTTAAAAACCTATCCCTTCGTTATGAATGGTTAGATATCCAGACGGGTTTGCACAGGATGACTGAAAGCAACTTCTTCACTGTTCGGGTGCAGTCTTCCCGACTGAGCTAATGATAATTGTTAGGCCACAATTCCTAGCTTTTAACATATGGAGCAGATTTATATGGGTCAGAATTATAAAAAAGCTTTCATCGAATTTTTGTACTTTTAATTTCACAAAAGGAATTTCTAGCATCAATCACTCCCTAGCAAATCTTCTATCTCATAATCCTGGCGTCTTCATCTGATGAGATTTGGAATGGAAGTCACGAGTTTCAAACACTAGGTGTCTCATCGTAAAAAAGTCCGCCCACCAGAAATTTAATTTCGCTTCGTTTATTGTTGTTAAAACTAATCGCAATTTCGGGTAGTTTATTTTAATTTTAAACCAATAACTGTGTAAGACGTCTTATTTAGTATATAACACATGCATCTTTTTGAAAAGTTAGGAAGGGTCGTAATGTTGCTAATTATTATTGGCGTCGCCTGAAATCATTATGTTATATGACCTTTCCAAATTCTTCAATTTTTGTTTCTCTGTTCATTAATATAAGAGACCTCGCTCGGAATAATTACGTAATATGTCCCGGCGTCAATATTGGCATAATCAGGACAAACATAAGGATTGGCCTGCAAAATTAGACACAAGTTATCTTTAAACCACCCTTCCTTTCTAATCCGACAACATTTGTTTGTCCACTACTAGACATGACGGAATCAATCAACTCGCTTATCTATCAATAGTCTGTCTTGTGTAGACGAGAGGCGGATTCCTGCGTCTCGCTAAGCGATGACTGTCCAAAATCAAAGGATAAACATGCCAGAAAATGCGTTAGCCTTAAAACGTGTTTTAACTCAGAGGGGTGCAGCTAGTCTAAGAGATAATTTTCTACAAAATACTGCCGTAGAAAAATAACGTATAGAATAGACAGACAAAGGACGAATGAATAGAACGTTTTGTCACAGGTGTGCTTAACTGCTTGTATGTCATGCCTTGGTTCGCTCTATTCGGAAGACATTGACTTCACTCGGAAATTGCTGCTGATCTGAACCGTCATTTTCTCGAAGGTCATAGATTCAAATATTTGCGTAAATTAATAATATGAAATCAAATGTCTATCTAGGAAATAAGACGCAGAATAGCCCAAGGAAAAACAGCAGTCCATAAAATGAAAAGCATTCTTTGCAAAATGTCTTTGTCAACGAAGGTAAGAGAGAGTTTTGAGTTTAACTGATAGCCGAATTTAGTGAAATGGAAACGAGTCATGAACAGTCAGTACACAAGCAAGAAAATCCTGTGAGGCATCATAGGTGTGATTGTTCTGAAGAATGTTAAAAGTACCAGTCGTAGATTTGCGATAGGTGATTAAGACTTAGTTTGGTCCCTTCTGAATAGACATAGACATAAGTGATAGCCCAGTGGGAGGTGATAAAATAGAAATAGATTTCACGAGTGAGGTGGAGGAAATATAGTAGATTCTGTCTCTGACACTCGAGAAGCTTCTCTCCGTCAGCCTATCATCTACAACAGAGTTAGATTAGTCAGACAAATATAATATAATATATAGTAGTGTATATATATATATACCTCCCATACACACACATAAGTGACTACAATAGACACACAGACGTGAAACTATGACAATGGAAATACAGATAATTGGGAACGAACTGACCGACACACTGGAATAAGTTTATGTGAAGTTTAATTATCATAATAAACTTCCATCACAACATATAAAATTTCATCGAACATATAAAAATAGTCATAAAGTCAATGAATTGCTACAAGAATGATAGACCCATTTGTATGATCCTTTCCCTTGATGTATAGCCCACAGTCCTGTTAGAAGAAAAGTGATAGCCCCAAAGAGTCACGGATACATAGGATTTAGTCTAAGATTTCCCTTTAAAGGTATGAACAGACTTGGATACTCTGATCTATTCTAAGGAAAAATATTGTTAGCAACAACACAAACTTGCATAAAGAAATTTAAGACAGCAAAAATGGGTGCCAAAATACAACAATAAATGAATCACTCAGTCCTGCATTCACTCTATTCAGTCAGCCGTGATCACGTGCTTTCATTCGTACTTACAGCTTTGGTAGCAACTTCTGGAAACACAATTTTTAGGACATGAACATACAGACTCTCCAATGGTAGTCTTGGCCAAGAGAACCCCAGTTCCAAAAAGACGGGTTGAATTCACTACTTCAGGGAACGTTTTTCTTGGTTATACTTATTTTAGGATATCTGGTTCTGTCACATTAAAATTGTCCAGGCACGAACGTTAACAGCGAGCACAATGTCAATAGCTTAGGTTTCTAGTAATTAGGAATGTCAGGTAACCGCCTTCTCTCAGTATAGGACTTTATTTGGTCACACCACCACTAGTCACAACTCCGTCGGAAGGTTACTGATATTAATATTTTGCTTGCCACAAGGGCGGAAATGTACTTGTGGTTTTTCTCTGGAAGAATTAAATCAGGCTCGATGGGCCCGTTACTTCATTAAATCTTAAAAAAAAAAGTTTATGTAATGGGTACTCTGTCGTTCTGGATGCCAATGCAATCTAGACAGGTTTTACTTTATACACTGTAGTGGTGTTGATGTATTGTATGATGGTGATATTACTAAATGTAATTGTATGAGGCCAGCTGTGAAGGCTCCTGAGATAAAATGTAGTTGAGAATTGTCAGAAGGCCTTTCTTGCTACCACTACGACCTCACACTTAATTTTTTTTAATGAATGTGGCTACGTAAAGTGTCTAGGGTTATGATATGTAGTGTGGAGTAATAGGTTATAGATATACCCACAGATATTTAACAAGACTAATAATATTAATAAATGTTAAAATACACTGAACTAACTCACGTGTGTAAAATTTTTTGATAGAATTATATTACATTTATTTTGTTCTGGATCAATTTTTTTAGGTTGACCAGAACTCAAAAGGATTTAGAGATTATGAAAGAAATGCATGGAATATTATATCATAAATGCAATAGTGTACATATATATGTACTATACTAGTTAGTTTTATTAAAATGTTCTAGTAGTTATCTACTTGGGAGGATAGTTAATGTTTGTGCTGTTGGGGTGGCCTCATCACACCTGTCTATATTGACTACACAGTGTCCAGAAAATGGTGGGAATTTTTATGGGGATATTAGTAACTACAAAGCGTTGGTGAATGTCCAGCAGACCAGAGGCTCACTCATCTTGTAGTTGTAGCTCTGGTGCTGAAATCTTGTGGTCCCACCTCTCCGTGCTGGCGGGCAATAATGGTGGTCTCTGTCACAAGTACTGCACAGATACACTCGAGTAAAGTCACCAACTGAATAGACACTGCTTTGTTGACAACAGAAACTCACAGCTCTGCAATCAAAGTATGGGCCATGTGTCAAAATCTATTCTCTACCCACGTCTGGACACAACACTGACACAACAACCACATCATACAGACAGGTCAGATCTCTCTGACCAAACAGCACATTTACCATGGTGGTTTTACATCAGATAGATCCTCCCAGACCATAGATTCTGAAAAATATTTATTAGTTTTCTGCCCTAAAAGAGGATAGGTAATATGTTTCATTATTCTCAACACTTGATCTGTCTTGCCTAACCCTTGTTGGAGTTTATATATATTGTTGGTCCCTAGACCCTGAACTGGGCGGGGGGTCTAGAGCAAATCCCCACTTGTTTGTAAGGCTAGATTTCGATATGGCAGTATCAAATCACTCGAACATGAAACAATATTCAAAATATATAAAGAAATAATTTCAATCTTACCAGATTATGAATAAATAACACAGAATTGCTAGCAAAACTCAGCTGAGCTGCTGGCTATAGTATGGCGTCCCTAAATTTATTTCACTTTCTTTCATATGGAAATCACCACACTTTAAAATCTGTGTCTATCACTGAACAACTATTGAAGAATGGCCCCAAATCCGCGTCTAAGCGCCGACAATATGCTTGTCTGTGGCCAATCACTGCCTAGGTTTTTTTTGAATTTCAAATTTCCTACACTAAAGTCATTTCAGTCATGCTTCAGTCAAGTATGGATGTTTATCTGTTAGTCTGTCCGTCTCTACTTGTGTTTCTACAAAAATGTACTTGATTTTTGAACCAACCTTTCTCTCCCCTCCAAAATTTTGTCGTTAAAAGTTATATTTAGACACAGCTACCACCAATGTCCCTCTCTTCCATACTACGTAGATTTGAACACCTGCGTCTCGAGGTCGTGTTTTTTTGTGCAATTAGCGACCCTTTTAGATTCAATACAGTCTGTCGATGATGTGAACAACACTGTCTTTTGTCATTATCTTCAATATTATCTATCCGTCTGTAAAATTAAGAACATATTAGTTCACTGCTCTGAATGGGCCATCCGGCCAGCTAATTTTTATATTCCTAACATTAATATTAAGAAAAAAGTACTTTTTAAATTTTGTAATATTTCGAACATCTGCGTTTAGCCGCTGAATTCAAATCAAGGGCTTGGTATCACAAAAGCGTCCAATAAATGACTGTGGCGTAACATATCTATGGTCCCTTCTGTCGAGTTGCTTACTTTTTATGTCAACTTGGGAAACGTGACTTTTCTCCGTTTCCCCCCCAATTGCGTCTCCTTAGCCTTTCTAGTCTCACGCAATCTTTCCAGTCATATTTTTTTCCTTTTTGATCCGCCGTTCCCCTCCTGTCTAGCAAGTCAATTATTATGGAGGATGATGACCCGCGGTCTAGGCGATCATGTACAATTCGCAGCCTACGCATTATGTTTTTATCCTTAATTGTTATCTTTGGAGGTATTTTACCGTTGTATCTCTGTCAATTTCACTACATACACCCAAGTCTTTAAGAAAAAAATGTTTTTGTTCTTCACAGATATTTCTCCGTACAACACACTGGTAGAGTTGGGCTACCTCAGTTTTCACTGAATAAAGAAAAAAATATATAAAATATTTATACATACTATGTACTCGGTTATAACTTACTGATAAAGGCATTTATTACGTTGATAAGACTGGATATATGGTCTCGCCGTTGTTGCTGTAAGGTTTGTTGTACAATGAAGACAAACAAAGGTCAACTCGACCTACGCAGTGGTGTATAGGTTTGGAGTGAGGATATAAAGGTTCGCGAATGATGGCAATGTTCTGTAGAGTTGACAAAGGAACATTCTCACTCACACATGGCTGGAAGTCAGAGACGTTGATAAACTACTGTGGTCGTTTTCGTACAGTTTAATTTGACACACACTCGGACAGCACAGGTACAGTTACTGTAAACAGGTTGGCACAAATCATCACACAGTTGATCAATGGTCTACAAAATTATGTGGGCATTCATGTTGAATAAAAGTACAATGTAATGTCAATAGACCAGCACTCAGAGTTCCAGTGCATATATAATTCTCAGGCCTTACTGACAAATCGCGTCAGTGAATACATAATGTTTAATAATGATTCCTAGACCGAACCTCTTCTAGCGAAGATTCCTTTAGGCAAAGTTCAACAAATATCTCTGGTAACAATGTTAAACCACAAGTAGTGGGTACTCTTTTACAGCAGTAATCTCTTGATCATCACCTGATAATAAAGGGGGTCCTTGTTCTCTGATTGATGATCGACCAAAAGAAGGATTCCAAAAAATGGCTTCTTCAGTGAGCTTTCGCTCACCCAGGATGCAAACTATGAAATCAAGGCGCTGATCGTTCATAGATATCATCATAGAGCTGTAGATATATTCTTCCATCAATAATACTGGTTTCACCATATCATTTAGTGCTGCTAGGTATACATGTCATCGTCATTTGTTTAATAATCATCTGGACGTACGATAATACGACTGTCCATCTCTGACACGATGGCTTAGGAAAAGTTCAGAAGAAATGCGGCTTTACCTTGTCATCGAAAATCACCCTAGCACAAGCACCTGCCATTCCTTGGCAATAAGAATAAACACTGGGGAGAATCCTAATACAAGATAAGTACAAATAGACTATCTCGTTCCCCAACTAACACAGAGATAAATCTTCGGACTTCAGTCCGGTATACCATTCATCAGGACGACATGACACACGGCTTCGTCTTTTCGTCTCAATCGACGCATGCGCAGAACACACAACCCCTCACCTCAGTGTTCAGCTTAAAGAATATAGTCCGACCTAGACATGAAAAGATATAAAGACCAAAGACTAACTCGCCTTAAATAGACAAGGAATAAACCTAGACTCGGACCATAAACATTCCTGCATAAACCTAAGCAAGAACAATCTGTCTCTGGCTCAACAAGGAACAGACCAACGAAATCTAGATTCCTACGCCAAATTCGATATACAAGAGAGATACAAGAACAGATAACCCACAGAATGAATACACATCGACTAATCTGAGTTCTGACCCTTAGACTAAAAATCGTGAATTCAAAGATAAATATATTTTTATCAGACAAATAAATACATTTTACATTTGTATGCGTGTCAACCGTAATCTTTGCGTCACACAAAAGAATATGTGTGCAACAGACTACCACACCCCTCGGAAAAAAAATGAAATCATTCATTTTTTTCCATCTGAGAGCAACATACAATAGGCTCACAACGCACAAATACTGCGCAGATGAGAAATATCTGAAATTTATAAGCCAAATTATGGCAAAGTCGAAATATAGATCGACTGGTGAGAATACATCTCAACCTCTCAGAGAAAGTATTTCTCTTAAGCATAAATGTTTCCAGGGAGGTGCCACCAACGTATACTACAATGCTGGCAATGACACAATGCACATAACAATTTCATATTTAAGCACTATAAGTACATGATTGACAAAAAAGAAAAATCATCAACGAGTATCGGTGAATATATATATCAATGAACGTAGTGATAGTAGTGATACAATCACTATATTACAAATTACAATGTGTATTTATCTTGATATAGAAAAGAAAAACTGTTGTAGAGTTGGAAGTGTTAAGAAGTCCAAGACCCAACAGTTAGGTGGAATCATGTGGGCATCTAGACAAAATGTCTGCCATCACATTATCTGATCCACGGATAGCTCGTACCGAAAAATGAAAAGGTTGAAGAGTAATTGCATATCGAGTAGACCTCGAGCTCTTCAAATTCTTACTCTGTATAGTCGTAAGAGCTTTCTGATCGGTTTCTACTATGAAATGTGCGCCTAGAAGGAATCTTTGTAGTTTGAGTATTGACCAAACCATAGCCAATAGTTCACGGTCTAAAACCGAATAATTCCTTTCTGCAGCATTAAGTTTTCTTGAGATATACATTACAGGATGCAGAGTTCCAGAGTACTCTTGCATTAGTGCCGCTCCAATCCCAGTGGATGAAGCGTCACTACGAAGAACAAATGTCTTATCTGTAGTAGGTAAAACTAAAATAGGTGGTGTTGAAAACAAAGTTTTGATCTTATCCAAAGAGGATTTGCATTCCTGTGACCAGTGGACCATATTAGGCGACCCTTTCTTTAGTAGTGTAGAAAGAGGTGCCATGATAGAGGATAGATTCGGAATGAATCTTCCATAAAATTGAATAAGACCTTAGAGACTTCGCACTTGCTTTTTAGTCTTAGGAATAGAGATGTTAAGTATCTTAGTGATATTATGGTCCTCTGTCTTTAGGAAACCATGACGAACCCGATGGCCTAGGAAAGAAATTTCGCTAAAACCAATGCAGGCTTTAGAGGGTTTCGCTGTCAGGTTATACTCGCGTAGAGTTGATAGTAATTCAACTAACCCTGAATAGTGATCTTCTCAAGTATCTCTGAAAAGACAGATGTCGTCTAGGTACGCAATGACATCTGACCGATAAGATAGGATTCGACGCATCATGCGTATGAATGTAGCTGGTGTGTTCATAAGGCCGAAAGGCATGAAATTCCATTGAAAAAGGCCTCTAGGTGTAGAAAAAGCCGTAAGAGGTTTGGCGCGTTCAGATAACGGAACTTGCCAATATCCTTTAGACAAATCAAGTTTAGTGAAAAAATGAGATTTGGAAAGCCTAGTAAGTAGTTCTTCTAGTAAAGGCATAGGTTCAGCATCAAACTTCGTAACTTGATTCAATTTGCGATAGTCAACGCAAAGACGTATGTTATTGTCTTTTTTTCGAACAATAACCATCGGCGAAGAATATGCAGAAGTGGATGGTTCAATTATTTTTAAATCTATCATCTCATCCAACTCCTTCTCAACCTGTGCTTGAAAATGTATAGGGATAGGATAAGGTCTGACCCTAAAAGGATTATGGTCAGTTAGAATAATGTCATGTTCAATAACATGAGTTTGTCCAGGGATGTCAGTAAGAACATCCTGGAATGTTTGTAACATAGCAGAAACTTGTCGCTGTTCTCCTAGAGATAAATCAGGAGAGACAGTAACATTTTTCCATGATTCACTCGAATGAAGTAGAATCATCGGAAGCAGAAGATTAACATCCGAAAAACTTGTTTCCTCATCCTGTATTACGGATAGTGATGAGTAATGACCATGTTGGTCTAGTGAATCGTCCGTTGCCTGGAAAATATGCTCTAAATAATCCGGACGTTCATGGAATTCCGTAAGCATATTGATGTGGAAGGTTTTATGCTTTCCATCAATATCAACAATGTAGTCAACATCGGAAATTTTCGAGATTATATCATACGGACCTTTCCAAGAAATAAGAAGTCTGTTTTCCCTACAAGGTAGCAAAACAAATGCTTTGTCACCAGGACAAAGTTGTCGTAAGGTTCTTTTCTTATTGGCAAATTGTCTTGCCTTCTGTTTAGCAAATTCAGAAGAAGAAGTTGCCAATTTGCATGCTTCGATAATCTGTTGTCTCAGCGCGATGACATATTCGTAAGAAGATTTTGTGTCATCGGTAATATTATCAGCGGTTATGAGATCATGAAGCAAAGACATAGGGCCGCGCGGTCGCGCGCCAAAGACAAGTTCAAAGGGAGAAAATCCTGTATGTTCATTGGGGACCTCTCTGTAAGCGAAGAGGGCCGCGGGTAAAACCCTGTCTCAATCTTGAGGATGATCCTCAGTTATCTTCCCTAGTAAGTTTTTGAGTGTTCTATTTAGCCGTTCGACCATCCCATTGGACATAGGATGATAGATACTACTCAAAGATCTCTCTATCTGCAGAGTCGACATCACTTGAGACATGGTATCCGATATTAGTTGGGTGTCATGGTCTGATAATATTTCTCCGGGGAATCCCAGACGAGAAAATATAAGCCAAAGAGCATCTGCAATGTCAGCAGTAGTAATGCTCTTCAGAGGAATAGCCTCTGGCCAACGTGTGCACATGTCCACACACGTTAAGGTAAACTGATGTCCTCTTGCAGATTTGATCTTAAATGGACCAATGATGTTTATCGCCATTTTCTGAAATGGTCGAATAGGGATGTCTGCCGCCTGAATAGGTGCAGCATGGCGTGGACCTTTGGATTTGACTTCTTGACATACTATACAAGATCGACAATAAATCCGTATGTCCTTGTTCACAAAAGGCCAAAAGAAAGCCGCAAGAACTCTTGACTTTGTACGGGAAAAACCCATATGTCCAGCACACTGAGAGTCGTTAGCGTGCTGCAAAATTTTAACTCTCAAATTCTTGGGAACAAGAATCTGAGAATGACTTGACTTAGCGGAGTCTTGCACCATACGTACAAGTACGCCATTCTTCGTTGTAATCCAAGATTTACGCTTTGTATCTTTATTCGGATCACCTTTTGTTGCAAGAGTGAAGAATTTCTTTAGAGTCGGATCATCTTCTTGCTGTTTTATAAACGAGTCACGAGAAATTACCAAGGGATCATCTTGGTTATGCACTTCATTATCTTCAGTAGATGAAGTTTGAGGCATATTAAGAGCCTGAGCTCTAGTGACTACAGCATTAGCAGTTTGCATATTTTGTTTTTCCCAAACGGAAATTTGTTGCGGAGTGCATTATTTGACTCCGTGAATACGACCGATGATAAGATCAGCGATCGGATTCGGCAGAAGAAATGCGTGTACATCTCCTGTAAAGAAAGGAGTAGCAATTCTAATGATAGCAGTAGAGTATTTCTCTATGGTGCCGCCAAATGTTACACATTTGACTACTTTCCCAGTGGCATGAGAAGGATCTACAAGCGACCGCCTAACACCAATTGTGGTGCATCCAGAATCAAGAAGAACTGAGACTGGATTGTCATTTACTAAACCTTTATGTAAGACAAGAGAACCTCTTCCATCATGCGCGACTGATGCAGGAAGAGCGGGAAGAGGATGGCCACAACTTAAAGTGGACACCGTAGTTGGTTCAAATAATGTTTTGCATTGGGGGCACTGAGATGCTCTCCCAAAATCAAAAGCGGAACAAGCCATATTATTAGCGTCATTATTATCTTTAATCTGTTTAAAGGCTTCATGTGACTCTTGCTGTGCAGAGTTTGCCTGATAATGTGATTTATGTTTTTTGTATTGTGATCTACCTCGATTATTATTGCTTCTGTAATCATTATTGTTTCCTCTATTGTAACCCCTTTATGGGTTTGAGTCATAGTTCTCATGGTTACCATTATCATATTCATTATAATGAGTATCTCTATAACTATGGTCTTGTTGTCTCCATGATGGATGACTCGGATAGTTTCTATAATGACTTCCTCTGCGGAAATTCCTATAATTATGACCACCTCTGAATCAAGGGCTGTCGGCTCGTCTCCAGTACTTCGCAGAAGAACCCTGAAATGATTGGTTACCTTGGTTTTGATAACTATTATGGTTACCCTTTTTATCAAACCTGTTTTGTGGTCCCTGAAATTTGTGTGAATAATTAGGGTTGTATGGTGCTGCTGATGCAACTGGCATACTTTCTTTAACCTTAGCATTGCTAAAACCTACGTCCGGATGTGCCGTGACGTATTGGGTACAATATTCTTCCATTTCTTTTAGTGTCTTGGGTTTACGCTCATGTAGGAATTCAAGGAATGGTTTATTAACACTTGACATAATCTTGTCCCTGAGCAACAAGTCCATAAGGGCTTCATATGTCTTTTCTGTTTTGGACAACTCAATCCAACGATTAAATGTAAGACGTGTCCTTGCAATGAATTCTGAGAATTCCACCCCTGATTCAGGTACCATTTTCTTAAACAAAGTACGGTAACCTTCCTCTGTTAATTGATATTTTTTCAATAAAGCTGCTCTAATAACATCATAATTATCCTTGTCAGCCTCTTCAACCAAACTTAAACTAGTCAGAGAATCACCTTTCAAATTTTCTGATAACTGGTTAGCATATTGTGATTTATCCACATTATGAGCTCGACAAGAACGTTCAAAACGATCCAGCCAGAATGTAATATCGTCACTGGAAGGATTGAACGCTGGTACCTTGACCTTATAAGTAAAGGGTTTACCACTATTACCATTTGACTGATTAACATTACTCATATTTGTCAATTTCAATTTTTCTAACTCAAATGCTAAAAGTTCTTTTTGATGTTCATGTTCTCTCATTGCTTTTTTCTCCTCAGCTTCTCTGTCTAATCTTTTCTGCTCAGCGTCTCTGTCTAATCTCTTTTGTTCAGCCTCAGCTTCTCTTTCTAATCTTTTTTCTTGAGCTTCTAATTTTTTTTTCTTCTATTTGAAGCTTTCTCTCCTCAGCAGCACCTTTTCTCTCCTCAACTTGCACCTGCAATCTTAAATTCTCAGCATCTATCTTCTTTTGTTCAACTTCTGCTTTCCATTTATTTTCCTCTTTTTGTTTCTTTTCTTCTGACTTTAATACCATGGCAAATTGAGCAGTTGCAAACTCCTCTAATTCCTTACCAGACTTATCAAGGGATTTCCCTTGTGCAATAAAGTATTCCAATGTAGACATGATGCCTAATAATGATAGCAATCACTTGAAACTATAATGTAATCTATTTCCAAGTAAACAGGAACTGTTGGAAACAAGCCTTTAAATAAGGACTTGTATAATCAACTGTGTACCTTTAGTAACAGCAGTTAGTCATCAGTTGATTATTTTTCATAAGTTCACTACACAGTAGTGTATGATCAAATATGTTTTATATAGCATATGACAACCAACAACATAAACAAAACAATTATAAAAGACAATACGAAAACATTTGCAGAAATTAAATAAATCAAATATGGAAAATCAATGAAAATAATCACAGAATCTGTGATGACAACTGCAAGGGAATAGACACAACAAATGACGCCACAGTGTATAAATATGAATTGTGTATATAACTTAATGATAGGGAAAGGGTAGACCAACAAATACAAACAAATCAAAACACAACTAAAGAATGCGAAAAAATAACGAAAACAAAACTACACATGTCGTCACAACTAACAAAATATAGCAGCAGATGTCGCAGCAAATTTTCAATCAAGAAAATTGCACCTATAGAACGCTATTATATGACCTCTCTACGTGGTATACCATATAATAGTCACACACCCTACCTCCCACAACATAGACACACAAATAATATATAACATTTAACAATAAATACATAGAGCATAAATACATGTGTAATATAATAACATGTGAATGCGATGTGTTGCACAAAGAATGTGTTGTGTAGAAGGCTCAGTTATACAGAATTATGGTACAGTTTCTATCAAAATTAACTATCACTTTAATCAATAATAGATTCTGGCCTTAAATGTTACAAAGTTCAACACAATCTAGAGAAGTGCAGGAAAATCCACCGTTTACTGTTCCCAAGAATAACAAGTAGGACTTCTCGCTTCAGTAATTCTTGCTAACACAATTAATTTGCTTGCGAACGTTCTGTGTAATGTTGTGATGTCCAACGAAAAAAAAAATGTCAACAAGTGCTGACCTAGTTACAGTATTTGCTCGATCAGATAGGTCACGCTGACATCGACTGTAGAGTTGTACTGCAAACTTGTCCACTTGTGTTAATGTGTGTCGTATCAGGCCACATAAAACGGTCTGGTATCAGTTGGTGTTGACTTCTAGTCATGTCTACTGTGCAGGTTTAACCCAGAAATCTGGCCACCACGTTGATAAAGGCATTTATTACGTTGATAAGACTGGATATATGGTCTCGCCGTTGTTGCTGTAAGGTTTGTTGTACAATGAAGACAAACAAAGGTCAACTCGACCTACGCAGTGGTGTAGAGGTTTGGAGTGAGGATATAAAGGTTCGCGAATGATGGCAATATTCTGTAGAGTTGACAAAGGAACATTCTCACTCACATATGGCTGGAAGTCAGAGACGTTGATAAACTACTGTGGTCGTTTTCGTACAGTTTAATTTGACACACACTCGGACAGCACAGGTACAGTTACTGAAAACAGGTTGGCACAAATCATCACACAGTTGATCAATGGTCTACAAAATTATGTGGGCATTCATGTTGAATAAAAGTACAATGTAATGTCAATAGACCAGCACTCAGAGTTCCAGTGCATATATAATTCTCAGGCCTTACTGACAAATCGCGTCAGTGAATACATAATGTTTAATAATGATTCCTAGACCGAACCTCTTCTAGCGAAGATTCCTTTAGGCAAAGTTCAACAAATATCTCTGGTAACAATGTTAAACCACAAGTAGTGGGTACTCTTTTACAGCAGTAATCTCTTGATCATCACCTGATAATAAAGGGGGTCCTTGTTCTCTGATTGATGATCGACAAAAAGAAGGATTCCAAAAAATGGCTTCTTCAGTGAGCTTTCGCTCACCCAGGATGCAAACTATGAAATCAAGGTGCTGATCGTTCATAGATATCCTCATAGAGCTGTAGATATATTCTTCCATCAATAATACTGGTTTCGTCATATCATTTAGTGCTGCTAGGTATACATGTCATCGTCATTTGTTTAATAATCATCTGGACGTACGATAATACGACTGTCCATCTCTGACACGATGGCTTAGGAAAAGTTCAGAAGAAATGCGACTTTACCTTGTCATCGAAAATCACCCTAGCACAAGCACCTGCCATTCCTTGGCAATAAGAATAAACACTGGGGAGAATCCTAATACAAGATAAGTACAAATAGACTATCTCGTTCCCCAACTAACACAGAGATAAATCTTCGGACTTCAGTCCGGTATACCATTCATCAGGACGACATGACACACGGCTTCGTCTTTTCGTCTCAATCGACGCATGCGCAGAACACACAACCCCTCACCTCAGTGTTCAGCTTAAAGAATATAGTCCGACCTAGACATGAAAAGATATAAAGACCAAAGACTAACTCGCCTTAAATAGACAAGGAATAAACCTAGACTCGGACCATAAACATTCCTGCATAAACCTAAGCAAGAACAATCTGTTTCTGGCTCAACAAGGAACAGACCAACGAAATCTAGATTCCTACGCCAAATTCGATATACAAGAGAGATACAAGAACAGATAACCCACAGAATGAATACACATCGACTAATCTGAGTTCTGTCCCTTAGACTAAAAATCGTGAATTCAAAGATAAATATATTTTTATCAGACAAATAAATACATTTTACATTTGTATGCGTGTCAACAGTAATCATCGCGTCACACAAAAGAATATGTGCGCAACACTTACATTATAAACTGCAAGCGGAGAGCTTGATTTATCGTTTAAAACTCCCGTGAAATAAGGTATAATTCATAAAATCAATCATCAGGAATTAGAAATACCTACGTATTTCGTCAATACTCAATGATGAATCAGTGTGGTTATAAGGTAGTTTTAAAATATTCTCGACTGAGTATTTAGCAGTTAAATTAAATTTATTTATAGCTGCATAAGTTTGAGTTAGAAATTATAATTTATTCTGCTTTCCACTGAAACACGTCACTAGAGAATATAACAGACTTATAAATTAATTTTTTCTGCACAAAAGAAACTAGTGAAATATAATAGGCGATTTAACACTTAAATCACTCACAAAATACTAGATATATTATATTACCTCCAACCAGAACTACGAGTATCACAACGAAACTAAGAGTTTCCCTTATAAATATAAGTATCTAGAACGAAGCGATCACGTCTACTGCAACTTGGAGATTGAATGAAATCCAGTTTCCACTCCGGGGTATATATATGGAACAGACAAAGGATGCGCGCTATTTCCAAAACCCCTGTCTCCCCCTCTCCTCTTTCTCTCTCTCTCTCTTAACACTTCCCATTAACGTAGACGTTGCCCATAACTGCCAAACGTGCGTCTTCACACCTTCTATGACGACCTGTCTCATTTCTGAGCGATGCGAATGGCAGTTTCCACACCTCGCCGAGAAACGTAACCTTAGAGCGCCGTGTCAGGTGAAAATGTTAGACGATATGTCTGCCATCCCATGTCTATCGAGACGAATTTCACAGTATTTCGTCTCGTCCAGGGACTGATACGATTATGCAATAAATGCGTTCTAAATGAGAATAGAAACAGGCGAAAGTTTGAATGGGAAAATAATATTTAGTCGCAAACGAACGAATGCGAAAAAAACAGGAAAAGTATAAAAGAGCGATAATAAAGTAGAGGACACGGGTAGAATAAGAAAAAAATATAGAAAATGTATTGATCATAAATCTCTATGCGACAGTACCATGGAAAGCTAAAAACAAGTGTAATGATGATGTCCTGAAAAATCCAATGCGCAAAGGAAGTTGATTACTCATACCAAAAGAAAGCAATCTATTATCATTTCATTTAATGAAAAGGCAGCTGGAATATATCGCGACAAAATGAAAGATTGAAGGACAAATAGAGATAAAGGACGACAAAGGGACATGATACTGAACGGTTTGACATCGTGACACACACAGAGGTCAACAGCATAATTGATAAAAAGTACAGAAGACAGGAAGTTGACGAGAGACATGATCACCTAAGCCAGAGGTCGGCAACCCAGGAACGTTTGGATTCTACTTTAGTAACAGTGAGTCCTCTAAGGATCTCCCATATATATATATATATATATATATATATATATATATATATATATATATATATATATATATATATATATATATATATATATATATATATATATATATATATATATATATATATATATATATATATATATATATATATATATATATGTACACAGTACACAGCTCGAGAGTTCTTGTGAATGTGGAAGAAGTACCTTTGATCCCAGGGACACCGCAATTTTAAATGCCGGCGAGAGAGGTCTAGTTCGAAATGTCCTTAGTTTAAAAAGTCTTTCTTTTTTCTGCAGTCGCGTGAAGATCTACCAAAACATCCATTGTGAACTACCGATAGATTGAGATGGATCGGTTTCCGAACCTTGACCTAAGCCAACTGCCTTGGTACATGAAGACGAAGTATCTTTCTAACTTTCTGTCGCGCTGTCTGGTGCATGTTATTCTAACAACGATATATATCAGATCAATCAATAAATCAACCGATCAATCAATCAATACTCTATTACTTCCCAAGGAGCATAGGCCTTCAACAAACACACGCCAAGCCCTCCTGTTTGCGTGCCATCATCTCTATGTATTTCCATGTCTTCTTCAACACTGTCACTAACCAGTGGCGTCTTAAGGCATGTGAAAACTGGCCAGTGCCCAGCGGCCCCACGATTTTAGGGGCCGCATGCTGGGATGCTGCAATATTGTTCATAAGACATCTCTTGCCAGAGTTTATATGTTTGTGTTTTTCAAGGCTTATGTTATATTGTTAAAAGTTGTGTTGATTAATCCTCGCTATACTATACAGTGGCATTAAAATTTTCTTTTTTAAACACTGAGAAATATTAACGACAGGTCTAAGTAGCATTTAATTCCAAGACATAAGACACTACTATACAGCATGTTTGTTTATGTTTAAACATTGATTTTGTAACAACATTTTTGTTGAAAGTACCACTAAATTATAAATCTATAGGTTTAATTTTATTGACCGTTTACATTTTTATTCCCGTGGGTGGGTAGGGCTGGTAGGGTCCCAGTGCATTGCTTTGCCCAGGGCCTAAAATGCTGTTAAGACGGCCCTGTCACTAACGATCATTCCTGGTGTTAGATCTGGAAATTTTCCAAGAAGAAAGAAAAGTTAGCAACACACGCCTTTCGGTTTTCTCTGTATTACATCATACGTCTTCTTACCACAGGACCTTCTTTTGTCTTGGATAGCTGAGTTATATTTCCTTTTGTTGATTGTCCATGTTCTTTGTTGACTGTCCATGTTCTTTGTTGACTGTCCATGTTCTTTGTTGACTGTCCTTGTTCTTTATTGAAGATTTTATGGCTAATAACATTTTCTCAACGATGGTGTAGCCGGTCCCGTGATCTACCGTCCTTATTCGCATCTTACAACTAATCGTTTGGTAGACTACAGTATTACCAATCTTTGCTCTCATTTCGGCCAACGGTAACACACGGGTGGCTATATAGCAAAGGAAAGTAAGAAAAAACAAATGGATGTTTGGTTCACTGCAGTTCTAACGTCGATACTCACACGCAAACCGTTTGATTCCCCCACAAACACTAGCTGTTTGGTAAACTCCGTTCACGGGCAACTTTGATCCTGTGGCGCCCATCAATCACATTTCTGGGAAATGAATCTTGTTGCAGACAACTTCGGAAGACAATTCGAGGGGAGTATTGATTATTTTACTCGTCTGTCATGTATTTTTACAGCCATGTTGATCATGGAATTGCAGCAGTCCATTAGTTAAAGCCATTAACTTATGTCTTGGAATTAAATACTACTTAGACCTGTCGTTAATGTTTCTCAGTGTTGAAAAAAGAAAATTTTAATGCCACTGGGTGGGAAAACGCGAAATGTTTCTGGTAAGATTTCAGGTTGTCTTTCCATGTGACGGATGATAATCAATCAATCAATCAATCAATCAACCTATACCCTTTAGCTCCCTAAGAAGCATAGGTCTTCAACAAAGACATACTAAGTCCTCCTGTCACGTGCCATCAGCTCAAATTCTTTTCATATTTTACTCTTAATTTTCATTTCTATCTCCAGTTCACTATTCCTTGTGTGTTTTTTTGTCTAACTCTGCCTCTCTTAATCTGGGAAGTCCACAGCAAGGACTGCCTTGTACTGTTATCAACAGGTTTTCTCAATGTGTGTTCTATACATCGCCAGAACTTTCCTTCTCATCTCTTGTTCCACTGGCATTTGTCTGGTTCTTGTCATAAGTTCCACATTGGTGACCTTGTCGCATCATGTCAATCCTTGTATTCTACGCAAGCATCCATTTATGAAAATCTGTAGCACTTGGTTGTTGTTTTTGTTTTTCTCCATGTTTCAGAGCCATAATGTACTAATTACAAAACTTGATAAAACACTAGTAACAAAATATACATTTCGCCGGTATGCTTCCGGGGTTCACATGGGGAGCAAGAAATAGTAACACTTTACCCTGCCAAGCGTGTCGTAAAAGGCGACGAAGGAGAATTGGGTATGGGGTCGATTACCCTATCATAAAGAAACTTTAAGCCATAAAAACGTCAACCACAATAAGGATAAGTCAACAAACGGAAGTAATTAAACTAGGTCATTCAAGAAAGAAAAAAGGGCCCTCTATCAGGGAAGCATGTGACGCAATCGAGAGAAACCTGAAAGAAGTCTGATTTGATGACTCACTTTTTTTTTTTTTTGCTTCCAGGAAAATGTCCAGATTTGGCACCTGCAATACTTAAACATTAAACGAACAAGGAGAACTGTATAGGCGGCGGCAGAAATGGAGACTACAATATTGAGATCTTGGGACTATATGAAACAAGGTGGAAGGGCATAGAAACTAAGAAACTGTACACTGAAGAAATGATGCTGTCTTCAGGACATGAGGAAGAGGTTGCATACCATAGGGAGATGGTGGCTATAATACTCTCAAAGGAAGCACTGAAAGCAGTCATAGAATCAGAAGCAATGGGACCTTGAATAATATCAGCATAAGTGGAAACGTCCGAACTGAAACAACATGTCAAAGGTCACATTAATTAACTCTGGGACCCAAAGATGCAGCAATAGAGAATGCAGTCAGTGACCCATAACTTGACTGCTTGCGTGAGGGTCAGTGAACCAGAGCTGACCAAGACCTTACTCCACCTCCACGTGGTGGTCCTGGAAACAGGTTGCATCACTGCAGTCTGGCTGAGTGTTACGGTATTTTATTGAAGTCGGTTATATACTAACCTTGTTATCTTATTTGATTCACATAACTTTGGACTGACCCTGAGTCCTTACTTCGAAGTAAATATACCTATATGCGGCAATACAATGCCCAACACTGGACGGATATAGGACGCGTCTTCACAGCTTGACGGTCAACGTAAAAAGGGTCTCGTATCTAAGTCACGGTGCGTGACCTATCAACGCTAACACGTCATAAATCGATCGTGTACATAGCGTTCAGTAGTCCGTGAATTCTTAACATCAAATTATATTAAATGCTGTGACCCTAGAAATAGCACACTGCCAACCATAGCAGACGACTTCAACAAAATACCGTAACAATATTTTATTGAAGTCGTCTGCTGTGGTTGGCAGTGTGCTATTTCTAGGGTCACAGCATTTAATATAATTTGATGCTAAGAATTCACGGACTACTGAACGCTATGTACACGATCGATTTATGATGTGTTAGCGTTGATAGGTCACGCACCGTGACTTAGATACGAGACCCTTTTTACGTTGACCGTCAAGCTGTGAAGACGCGTCCTATATCCGTCCAGTGTTGGGCATTGTATTGCCGCATATAGGTATATTTACTTCGAAGTAAGGACTCAGGGTCAGTCCAAAGTTATGTGAATCAAATAAGATAACAAGGTTAGTATATAACCGACTTCAAGGAAAGATTATTAACCAGTCCATAATATTATATTTGCCAGACTCATACGCTCACTGTCGGCTGTTGGAATCCCCAACCGCGCGTGCATATAGCTATGCTGTTCTGTCTATACTAATTCATTTACTGGACACGGACTGAGAATATTATATGGATTCAAATGTATTTAATTGCAGATGTATGCTTGTAATGAATAATACTTGTGATGTGTTATCGTCAATAAATGTCGGACTTGTGGATTCGAATACTTGGACTTATCAAGTCAATATTATTCCATTGTTCACCAATTCTAACCAGTACCCAGCATTCGCGTAATAGACAATAGAAGCATGAGGATTCAAAGAATGAATGAGAATTAAGGAATCAATAGACATGGCCAGACTTTGCAATAGTATTTATTAATTACAAGTTGGGCGTTGACATATAAAGGACAATGATAATGCAACCATTAACAAATGGATCCTGCAACAAACTAAAACAACCCCAGCAACAACTGAGAAACGCCATTAACACTGAGAGAGTAGGGATCGAAGAGGGAAGGCAAACCCGGTCCCAAAAAAATGCCGTGCTGAAGTCGGATGTGTCGGCCGAAAGGCGCAGATATCGCAGCTCCGGTGTAAACAGACACAACGCAACCAACGTTCTTTTCAGGACGAACGAGGAAGAGTGAAGAAGAAATTAATTAACTCTAACAATAGTAGAAAAAAAATCCATAATAATTAGCAGATTACCAAACAAGAGAAAAGAACCCAGAAGAATGAAATAAGTATGAAGACCTTGAGAAAAAACATCGGCTACCGAAATGATGAACAAAAAGGACAGGTGTTACGCACAGATCTTCATTTTTTCTAAAGTCATTATATGATCATTTTTTCGAAAGTCATTGTATGATCATTTTTTGCTAAAGACATTGTATTATTAGATAGACTGAAAGTACACTTTAATTTTTTGTCGGTCAAAGCTACATAACTCTGGATATTGAGATTATCATTTAACATGATGTTACCTCCTCTTGTGTCGAGACACGGTCGGTCCATATTTTTATTAACGAAGTGTGACCATTCTCCTTATTTGGTAGTATCGGTCAACTGTGGTTGGAATGTCTGAAACCTGTGTTGAGGTTCTCTGTTCATGTCCAAATAAGGCTCGATCTAGTTACATCTTATCTGGAATGTTCCTAGATCGTCTTGTTTGATCGCTATTTCAAGTGTATAGGTTCTGCGCATGTCCGGACGCGGGGCGTCTGGGAAGTTTCTTTATCTTGGGAGACGACGTAAAGCTGTGAAGCAGAGAAGACGCGTTTTGGCGTCTCTGTGATTTTGTTAGGGATTAGGAGCCTTATTGTGAGATAGTTAGCTTACAAGGTCCTTCCCTTGAGTATTCTAAAACGCCTGGAGGCGTATGTTTTCTGTGGTGTGGATTTTCGAACGAAGGTAATGCCTCATTTACATCCAATCTGTAACTTTATTTATGTTTGACAATGGTCGATCTCTGCTCACGTATACATTACGGAAAGGAAGGTTCTTCTAATAGATGTCACGCCCCAGGTATCTTCATACCTGAGATCTATATGTAAACGGGTCATACTCAGCCCGAAGGACAGTTCTTTGTTCTATGAATGTCGCTGTGTGTCAGCGAACATGCCTACGTCAAGGTTAGATTTAGGAATGCCTGTAAAGGTCAGTTTGACCTGCACTCCTGGAATGTCATCCTCGTGCGACTTATGATTTGACTCGTTTAGCACATCTGAACAGTAAGAGGATTTTTTTGTTGATGTACTTTTGTATTTGGAGCCAACCATATAATACCTTGGCGCCATATCATCATCTTTAGAATATGCCAAATGCATTGATGAACTATGTATGCTGATGTTCGTGGATGTCATGACATTGTCCTACTGTGAACTGGATGTACGTACTTGTACCTGTGACGTCGAAATAAATGATAAACAAAAACGTCCTGAGCAGTTTACCATTTCTATGACTTTGCATGTCATTTTGCCTGTGCTGTACTATGTGGACTATCACTACTATACACAGCAAAAACAACAACACAAAACCAGATAAGACACCCTACATCTACAACTATAATTTTACTGGTGTCGATAGGGGTGGTAATTGAAGTCAGCCTAAATCCACCCTTATCAGATGAAGATGAAAAAGGGGACTAATGGAACATAACCAGAGAACAAGAATACCTCAAGGAGAAATAAAAAATAAGAGTAAATAAGAACGAACGAACGAAATCGTATTTCATCATGGTAAAGGAATACGCATTATTGCCTTTTTACATTTCTGCGCTGCAATAATACAATTCTCAAAGTGTTTTCAAATTAAAACATTATTAACTTCAGTAATAGGTATTTGACATCAACATTTAATTCATAGACAGAACACGCACACAAACATACATAGAGAGAAAGAGAGAGAGAAAGACAGAGAAAGTGAGAGAAAGAAAGAGAGAGCAAGAAAGATAAAGAGAGAGAAAGATAGAGAAAGAGAGATGAATAGAAAGAGAGAGAAAGAGAGAGCAAGAGAAAGAAAGAGAGAGAGAAAGAGAGAGAGAGAAATGCATAGAAAGAGAGATAGAAAGAGAGTGAGAAAGAGAGAGAGAGAGAGAGAGAAAGAGAAAGTCAGAGAAAGAGAAAGAAAGACAGAGAGAGCGAGAGAGAGTCATAAAGAGAAAGAGAGAGAAAGAGAGAGAGAAAAGGAAAGAGGGAGAGAAAGATAAAGAAAGAAAGAGAGAGAGAGAACGAACGAACGAACTTTATTTTCAAAGGGTTAAGAATTGGGCACGCAGGCCCGTCTGACATTCTGCCCTTCCTCTCTCTCTCATCATATATACTATATCCTTTCATCCTCACATTTACTATAAGCATAATTAATTAAGGCATTTATCATTATAAAAGTAATATTACATTTGCAATAATCATCATAATTAAAGTACGTTTTTAACATTAAAAAAGAATAATAATAATAATAATAATGAATGTAAAAATAAAATAAATAAAAATAAAAATAAACATAGATAGATAGATAGATAGATAGATAGATAGATAGATAGATAGATAGATAGATAGATAGATAGATAGATAGATAGATAGATAGATAGATAGATAGATAGATAGATAGATAGATAGATAGATAGATAGTTTATGGTGGTATATAATAAGAACTCGTGACATTTTGAGAGAGAGAGAGAGAGAGAGAGAGAGAGAGAGAGAGAGAGAGAGAGAGAGAGAGAGAAAGAGATAGAGACAGAGATGGGGGAAGCAAAGGAGTAAGTATACACTTAAAATTAAAGTTCAAGCTATAACATTTAAAATTTATCATATCATATATAAAAGAACTAGATGCCTTGGGTTGGGGGGGGGGGGGGAAGAGAGAGAGAAAGAGGAGATGGCCAGAATAAATATAATGATGAATTAGAAGACGAAAATAAACAAGGACAAGAGATGAACACCAGAAGAAGATTAAAGGACAATCAATGAGGAGAGCTATACGAGTCAGAAAAAAAAGCGGATAGAAAAGAGAGAGGAGGTATTTAACGATATCAACAAATGCCACAGTGGTAGGAAAAACTGACAGTTCTGTCTAACGAGGTATGTGGATTCCTTAACCTGGGAAATTGATTCTCACAACACAATATTGACCAGAGCAAATTCAGTCGATACCAGACAGAGGCATAATGTCAATCTCTGATTTAGTATTAAGAGGAAAACAATGGACCCACAGTAGGAGGTACTGTCTTCTGACCAGAGAGTTCAGTTGAGGGGCATGCGTTTAACAAATTTGGATCTGTTGTTCTTAAAATACGGGGAAAAGTTGGGGAAATAGAGTCATACACCACTGACGCAATTGTGCCACCTGTCCTGGTGTTTTGAACGCACGATGTTTTTTTTAGTGTGTACCGTTTTTGAACGCGATAAAAATAGTGCGAAACTGAGCGGAATAACAAGGGTTATAGACCCCAGAGATAATCTATTTATATGCGTGAATTATCACAACGAAGAACTCCTCAAGAATGTTGAGCCTGAAATAGACGTAAGTGATAGACTCCATTTTGGTAAATTTAAACACGTGAGATGAATCCCGATGTCCCACGTTCGAGAAGAGCACGTGACAATAGTAAACCACCTGTGTCACAATAAGCACCCAGAGTTCACAAAAGCTTCATGAAAATTCAGTGTGTGTGAGGGGAGAAGACAAGAAAACTGTAGCTTGTAAATACAGACATCATATTTACTAGACTGGTAGTTTATTAATTTCCGGTCCTTCGGCGACGCCATATTGTCTGCTTATGCTTTGATTATCAGTTTACTCAATATCGGCCAGCAAATTCTACACAACTATGCTTACTAACACCATTTAATCTCCATGACTGCCTTGGGTAATTTCCTAGGGGCTCTTAAGAGGCAAGACAGAATAAGAAATGATTAATTTTCCTTTAGGCATGTCGCATGTGGAGACTATTATGAAGTTGTACATTGAACTGTCAAGCTTAGAAGCTTTCACAAATTGCTAGGAAACTACCGCTGCAAGACAGCTGAATGCTTTAGTGCAGGACTTTCTGCAAGGCGGTCCGATCACGGATGTCCTGAAAGAGGCTAATGCGTAAAGGAAGCTTATTTCTCGTGTAAGAAGGAACCAATCAACTTTCTTTGGCATGTTATGAGAAGAAAACATCTAGAATATGTCGTAACAACAGGAAAGGCTGAAGGGAAAAAGAGATAGAGGAAGACAAAGAGACCAGAAACAGGACATCTTGACATTATAGCAACTAAAGAAGTCAACAACAGATATGATAAATAATACTGGAGACAGGAAGTTGTGGAGAGACATGATCTCCTACGTCACCAGGCATAATACTTGAAGAATAAAAATAAAAGAGCCACCCAATACCATTTCACAGGTTTTTAAACTTTAACATTCTTTTTAAACTAAAGATAGAAGACTTAAATAAGGTTGGCGAGTTTTCATTCCACGCATCAGTTTAGAGCCAAACGATACCAGCCTTCATGTCATCTAGGGACGACGCCAGTTTCTTGTGATTTTAACTTTTCCATAGTCCGTAAAACATCTAGACAATAATTTTATACTGTTGGTGTATACCTACCAGAAGCATTCTTTGCTCATGGTCAACTTTATATAGCGATGAAGGAACCTTAACCACTTTAGAATATAAGTTCAGGACACCAGCTATCAAGACAACAATCTTAAAGACAACCACACAACAACAAAAAATATTGTGGTTAAAGAGTTATTACGTAATTAATAAAAATTTTGCACTTTATTTGTCTATTCCAACTTCCCAGTCTTCTAAATTTGCTGCAGCTGCTGCAGATTTAAAGTGTTTTGGAGGGTGGAGGGACATGGAATTGAGCGTAAACCACCTTGGTTCTAAATTCCAAATTGACTATTTCCTGCTAATGCTGTCCATTCTTCTAACTTGATGTGTTTGTGAAAGCGACAGTTTTTGTCAGTAAACTTACACTATCCTGAATGAGTTCCGTAGCCCATTACAGTTGGTTGTAGAGCCAGAATACAGACATGGTCTTTTCTGTTTGGGTACGTGCTCTAATATAACCGACAGACCTTGTGTCTAGGCTGAACGAGTCGTGCCTCACCAATTAGTGCAAAACCCCTTTAAAAAATGCGCAGTCAGAAAAGAAATATATGAAACAGCGGCGAGAGGGTGTGAGAGTATGGAATATTCGAAAACTTGGAGGAATAATAAAATCATGACGTCATCATTAGTTGCGTGCCCTTTCTTTTGGTATTCACCTCCGAGATATTGATTTTGAGGGTTTTTGGACGGTCACCAGGTGGGCCATATCTTTTCCAGCCGGCGAAGCCAGACAGATACATTAGTGAATCTATGGAGTGTTGACGAGGCAGTGTTCCTGTCTAGAGGTGGTGAGACATACATGAACATTCACTTGATGAAATACTCAAGATTATAAAGTTTACAAGCTCTTTATAGATGGTTCTTCCTGTAATGTGTAGAGAGTATATTCACTTGTTCGTTATTTATAGTATAGTAATTTATATGCATCGGTCGATAGTATCTTCTTCTTCTCGTTCGCTGTTGTTTAGTAATGTCTACACAAGAAGTCCGGTTCTCTGGATGTACGTTGCTGTGGTTGAAAGTTCGTCAAGACTCCCAAACAGCTTTGTGTGGATGTGCGTCTCTGTGGGCCAATGTTCAGTCCGCAATTGACTAAGCATATGGTAGTCTTGCAGGATATGTTCGGCTGTCTGTGCTGCCTGTCCACACGTACATAGCGGTGATGGGACCAATCTCAGTCTGTATAAGTGACTGTTCAGTCTGTTATGTCCTGTTCTAATACGGAACAGGATCACCTGTTTTGCTCGATCAAGATAGTGATAGTTGTCTCTTCGTTGGTCAATTTTCCTGATGGCCTTGATAAGGGTCTTCTTTTCCTAGAAGGTGATTGTTTGTTCTTTTTGTTCCTGTGTTGCTCCCTCTTTTGCTAACGTATCTGCTCTCTCATTTCCTGGTATGCCACAGTGTGATGGTATCCACTGTAGCACTACCTTCTTTTGATATTTACTTCGCATAGGGCTTTTTTTTAACTCTGGCCGTTTATCACTGTTGAGGGCTTGCAGAACTGACATTGCATCGGTAAGGAATACAACCTGCTGACATTGGCTTATTGTGTTATTTATTATTAATGCAGCAATGCTTAAGGCCTGTACTTCAGCAGAGTAGTTTGAACAGTATATTCCAGTAGGTGAACAGGTGGATTCGTTTTCTTTGTCTGGATAGACCACATAAACTCCTGCGTCTCCGTTCTTCACTGCTCCGGTTGCAGATCCATCAGTTTATACTTGGATCCATGCTTCTCTGCGGTATAGTTCTTCAATCATGTCACATGCTGCTGTTTTCCTTTGGAGAGTATTTAGCTCTCCCATGGGGCAGGTGGTAGTTATGTAGGTCTTAATGCAGAAATTTTGATGTTGTTCCCATAGGGTTGGGAGGAGTGTTGACATTATTTCCTTAGTGATGTCTGGTAGTTCATCCTTGTATGTTCTAAATAGTTTTTTGGACCGATGCATAAAACTGCTTCTCTTCAATCTCCCACTGGCTAAATCTCTAAATCTAGTTTTCATTGGATGTGCTGGCATGTTCTTGTACTTTTCTGCTTGGATCAGGGTCTTAGTGTCTCATCTGTAGAATAGAGGTGGAATGAATGCCTGTGATTTTTTCCATTTCGTTTATTGGAGTGGTCGTCATGGCACCCGTGATCAACCGAAGCTCTTGATTTTGTACCTTATGTACATTTTTGTATGTATCATCAATAATAAAAAAAGATATAATCTAGGGCTGGGATAGATTTTTAAAATCTTAATAGATTAATCGAATTTATTTAATCGAAGATTAATCGTTATCATCGTCCTGATTAATAAAAATATATGAAAAGTTAAAACACTTCTTCACACTTTAAACACATCCTAAACAACAGACAGCGTTACATACTACTAAAAGAAGAAAAAGGCAGCGAGGAATGGAACTGGATAACCCACATCATAAAACCGATACCTTATTATAAGCGAAGTCTCTATTTTCACTCCCCTACGGCAATATATGTCTTGGGACTACCTTTACCGATTTACTATTTTAAATACACTTTTTAAATATATAAAAAATAAATTGACAGTTTTGGCGTATTGCTAAGCTCTGACATCTTAAAAGATATTAATTTGTGACATGAAATTCCGAATACACATTAATATCCCGACCGGCAAGTGGGCTGAAGAAGGAACGGGGGCTATAATCAGATATGTAGTTACATAGGCGGAAGATACATAGAGTATAATCAGGGAGAAGTTAACTATAGCCAAAGAAGCTACATTTTGTAAGCAACTGGGATATTTTCAGTAAATGTCTTATAACGTAAGGAGTTAGAACAGACTTTCTCAACCTTTTTATTACAGGCTTTTCTTTAACTTGCAACGTATGTCACCTTCAAATCTTGCAATCTATTTTTCGATCATTTCCAGATGAGCAATAGTCTGAAACTTGGCATAGTTGTGTATTCCCGATGACAATACAATAATCAGTGGTAAAAATAATAAAATTAATAAAATTAAAATTAATATAATTTTGTGTGTGTGTATTGTTTCATCAGTGAAATGGGCGATAATTGCAATATAATCTAGGTGTATTCTTTGCAGCAAGATTGTCTTTCTTGAGAGAAATATTGAAACTTTTCCTCCCTCCCCCCTCCACACACACACACACACTATCGTACGCGCGTGGACAGACATACATGCAACTGACAACAACATTTAAAAAACGTAATTTACAACTCTTATCAACATTTTTAAAACAATAAAACAAAACACACAAAAATATTAGCTGTCCGTGTAATATACTGAATAATGAAATCCGATTTCTGTGCTCTGGACTCGTTTATCGCAAACTGATAGTGTCATTAGCGGATGGATTACATTTGACTTAAATGTACAAACAACAACAAAATAACACTTAAAAGAAGAAAATTTAAAAATAAAAATATTTTAAACACAGGCTTTTAATGCACTAAAAAGCAACAAATAATTTTTCACGGAGTTTATAGCTTCCATTAAAAAAATGTAACATCAAATTGACAAAAAGCCTGGGGCGCTGATTCTACATGAAATTAACTTCTGCTTTATACTTCATTAGACACTTATGGATAAAATATATGATAAGCGCTTAAGCGCCCCACGCTTTTTGTCAATTTGATGTTACATTTTTTAACTGCAAGCTATAAACTCCGTGAAAAATTATTTGTGGCTTTTTAGTGCATTAACAGCCTGTGTTTAAAATATGTTTTAAATATTTTTTTAATGTATTATGGCGTGATCTGTAAGTTGTAACTAATAATCCATGCTCTTTTGAGTAGAGAATCATTTTTTTTAAAAAGTAGATCTGTTTATTTATGCCAACTTATTAGCCCTTTCTTTTTGTGTAGTTCCCCCTCCCAACAAAGGATATTACTCTGAAGCAAATCAATAATGTCGGTAGAAGAACTTTCAGTTTTTCCTTTTGTAATTTCTTACTTGATTTTTATTTAACGTTATGTATTAAGCCTAAAAGTCTTATCACCAATTTATACTCTTCAAAATGCTAATGAAATATGGTATGTGCAAGAGTGAACATGGTCTTATTGCGTACTGTCATAACGTGCTTTGCGCTAACATCGCCCGGCGCTCAAAGTTAAAAAAAAAAAAAACCACGTTAAATATTTTTCAATCACGATCTCTCGCGAAACCCCTAGTGACATTTTGCGGAACCTCAGATTTCCATTGAACCCAGGTTGAGAAACCCTGAGTTAGAAAGTACTGTTAAATAACAGGGTTTTCTCGAGGTGAACGAGATTAGTACGAATCCAGTGTAAACTCCAGGGTGATTGAAAAGTCACTATTAATTAATTTTTATATCGTCACGTCTATCAATTGGATTTCTGGCCACTGAGCATTAACTAACATTTGACTAATAATTTTTCTTTTATATTTGTTTTATCTTTAAAAACAAAATAAAATCTAACGTGGCCAATCAACTGACGTTACAAGAGACAGCAGAACTTGTTGACAGCTGTGAGATCATTTGTTTAACACACCGGATCTCAAGCTCAGCTGTAATATTAATATGATATATCAAATTACGTAATAAAATTGCAGTTAATTATCTTTATTTCGAATTTTGTTTTATATACATTAGTTGGATATGAGTTGAACAAATAACAGTTTAAAAATAGGCAGTGACTGTTCAATCACTCCCTAGTTTGTCAGTGGACGAAGGACTTTGAAATATGACATTACATTTTGTAGGCATTCATTCACTGACTCAGTAGGATGACTAAACTAGTATGGATGAGATTACCAATGTGGAACTGGGGACAAGAACCTGATACGTGACACTGGAAGTGGAGATGAGAAAAAGTAAAAAAATAAGTAATGCACAAAAAGGGAAATTTTAGGCACTTGTGAGAAATAAAGAAGTAGAACACTAGGCAACAGAAAAACAACAGAAGTTATAGGCTTACCGGGAATTGAACCCAGGACCTTCCGAACGACACCACTGCCTAGTTAAGGAAGCGAATCGTTACTATCCTCTCTGCCAACTAGGCACCACTGGGATCCCCGAGGTAAAAGAGGTCGTAAGAGACACAAGGACACGTGCTAAAGAGAGATGGAAACAGAAATGAAATGAATACAGAAGATCACAACAATTGAGTAAACAAAATTGTTTAATACCATCCTTGCTATGACAAAGGACAACGAATTTACTTACATTACAACAGCAAAGTCTTCGCCAAAGACAAACAGGAAAAAAAGCAGGAGAGAAACATGAATTTTCCAACCTGACAACAGTTTTCCTACCGGCATTTTCCAGAGCGACTACTTTCTCCTTTTAACGGCTAAGATTATTTTCGTTTACTTTTAAAAAAAATATATACTTAGCGCAGCTCTTACTTCTTTTATGTGCTTTTGTTTGTTTGCCTATGACGAAGACCTTATGTCTGTTTCGTTATCCCTTATTCTAGCAAGGCTTATATTACCTTTTTCGTGTACCCCACGGTTACACAATATTAGTACGTTCATTTGTTTTGATACTGTCAGATCCTGACGAGTGCTTTTCTTAAACATTTAAACAAATAAAGAGGGGGGACCCCGAGGCCTGTAATCAGTAAATAAGTAAATATTACTCACATAAAGGTATATGCTTCAGGTACTCGTGAGAAATAAAGAAGTAGAAAACTAGATAACAGAAACACAACATCAGTGAGTGGCTTACCGGAGAATCGAACCCAGGACCTTCCGAACGGCACCACCGCGCCTAGCTACGGAAGCGAATCACACTATATTCCCTGCCAACTAGGCATCACTTATACAGCATGCAGATTATTTTATGCTTTTGCTGCACGTATAGTTCTCTTGTTTTTGCAGTTTTTAGTCTCTCGCTTGCTTTCACAGTTCTGCCATTTCTCTCTCTCTCCCGCCATATATTGTGAATGTTATCTGTTTTCATATTAAATACCTTTAGCTAGCGAAAGAGGTGGATTATTTTTAACTTTTTCTCTTTTTCATTTTAACTCCTAAAGGAGCATAGACCTTCAACACGTTTATGCCAAATCTGAATGTCCTGTGCCATCTGCTCAATGGCTTTCCGTCATGTTCATCCCATTCATGTCTGTCTTCAGTGCTCTTCTCCACGTGTTCCTTGCTCTCTTTCTACCTCTTACCCTGAGAATTCCAGAACAAGGACTGCCTGGTAATGCGATCAGCAGATTACTTCAGTGTGTGTCCTATCCATCTCCAACGTCTTTTTCTCATCTCTTGTTCCTCAATAGGCAGACTATTAAATGCTATGACGGTGCATTTAGTTCAGTTGTTCTTGTGGAGTTTTGTCTTTCGTGTGCTCTCACAATGCTGTCAATTTATTATGTTTTAAATACGTTTTTAGCTTTATGTTTTAAAAACGTGTTTTTAGCTTTATGTTTTCATTAACACTTTATAGCGACACAGTGGAATTCTTTAAAGTACCAAACTATCAAATCTTTGACAAAGATGCTGAGACTCTGGTCAAAAGGAAACCATTTTAAGCGTTCCTCCTTCTTCGATTTTGAACACTTTAGAAAGTACAAACAACCTGATTAAGGATTCTTTACAAGAAACGGCTTAAATCGAATGACGTTGGTCAGACCTAATATTTGGATGAAAAAATGTTTCTCTTACAACACGGGAGATGAAATAAACAGAGGTTCTACTTAAAGCCGTGGTCTTAGATTTATCTGTCCGTGTATCGCTAATTTTTGGGCCTCTGTCTGGTTTGGCTTTTCTTATATTTCACTTTTCAGCATCGTTTGCATTTTCCTTCCATGTTTGGCTCTATCTTGCATGATCTGTCATCTACTTTGCCAATCGATCAATAATTCTCCACCATTCTCTAAAATCCCTGAGGCCTGCTTTTGCTGCGTCGCGTGCAGCTCGTGTTCCTATCATTATTCCCTTACGTACAAATCTATAGTTTTGTTTGTTGTTCTTGCGTGTCTTTCATTCCAGTCTTCCGGAAAGAGCAGTCATGTTCTGATAAACTTAGCATTACTTACAGGCCGATTCATGTACTGCCATTTAGCTTAACAAGAAGCATAGGCCTTCCAAATAGTCGTACCATGTCTTCCAGTCTCGTGCCTTTAACTCAGGATCGTTACATGTTTTCTTGATCCCTTAAATTTCAGTTTCCAGTTATCTTCTCTATGTGTTTTTAGTCTCCCTCTGTCTCTCTTGTCCTAGGTTCTAAAACAGGGACTGCCTTGTGGTGCTATCAAAAGGTTCTTCAGTGTGTGCCCTGTGCAATGCCATTGACTTCTTCTCATGTTTTGTTCCCGTGGTATTTGTCTTAGTTCTTGTCATCAATTCCACATTAGTGATTTTGTCGTACCATTCCAATCTGTCCATTCTTTGCAAGCACCTATTTAGGAGAGTCTGTAACTTTTTGGTTGTTTTTGTTTTTGGGAGCCACAATTGGATGAAGTCCAGTGCGGATTCCGAGCAAACCGAAGTACTCAAGACCTAATCTTCACACTCAGACAGCTGAGTCAAAAGGCCCTTGAGTATAAGAGTGAGATCCATCTTTGTTTCATAGATCTGGAAAAGGCATTTGACAGGGTCCCCTGGAGCACACTTTGGGACTGTTTGGCAAGGAAGAACATTCCAGCACCTCTGACTCATGCTATACAGAGCTTCTACAAGTCTTGCAGAAATTATGTGAGGACAGCAAACCATACGTCAGAAGAGTTCAGGACCATCAGTGGTGTAAGGTAAGGTGATATCTTGTCACCATATTTTTCCATACTCCTCATGGACGATGTCATCAAGGCATGTAAGGAGAGAACAAGAAAGTACTCAGTGGGGTACTGTAAGATGAGACAGGTCTGTATTTCAGAGCTGGCATTTGCTGATGATGTTGCCTTGATTGCTTGTGACAAAATGTCTGAACATGCTCTTGTGTGTGATCTCTCACACCTTCAGCCCTCCGGCAGTATCCTTTCTTTTTCTTCAGTTTTCTCACTCATCGCTTTTATTTGGCATAAATCATGCCTTTTCATTTGTATTTTCACTGTTTTGCTCTATGCTGGACATAGCATGGTGAAGTCTCTAACACGCCACTCCCCTATGGCAGTATTTGCTACGGGAGTAATTATTATCTTATTTTGTCGCATTCTCGCTTCACGAACACGTGTTAAGTTACGCCAGGTTATTAGACGGTCAGCGACAGTATTTTATCACAATATCGGTCTGACCATTGTGGCGTGAAGTTTTTATTGGATCTTGGATCAGTATAGTACTGACAATTACAGAAATAGAATTCCTGCAGAAAATGGTGAAGTCCCAGTGTCTGAGAGAACTGCTGGTATCACAAATTAGTTACGGCTGTGAATGATCTGATCTCGAAAAATTAGTAGAGAGGAGACCGACATAAATTGCCACCTCCGCTGTGTAACCAACTGTGATATTAAGACAAGGAAACAGATTTTACTTAACAATGATAAAATTGACAAGTCTTCAAATACAATTTCCGTATTATTTATTTAGTATATACACTATCTACTCTTGTGCTGAAGGGTGGATGTTGAAACAATGGAATGTAATGGATTTGTAAGCTCACAAATGATTCACATATATTTATATATATATTACAAGTCTTCCAATTATAGGAAACAAATTTGTATCAGCTGGGCTGTTAATCACTTATAGTAAATGTATCAGCTGTGCTTTTAATTAAGTATATAAAATTTATCAACTATGCTGTTATTTTTGTCTCTTGCTATGCTAACTCGCTTTCTCGTCACTAACAGTTACTTTGCTCACAATGCTGACAGAAATGGTACTAATGTGTACTCATCTCTCAAAAGTTATGTCCTTCTTAGTTTCTTGCACACAGCACCCGCTGATGGTCGTTTCGTTAGCCCACCCAAGACTGAGGGGGACTAAATAGGTAGATCCTGCGCAATCACTGTGCTCCTGCGACGTTCCAGGCAGCTGGATTGACACGACATACGACCTCAGGTTTGATGACACGAATAAAACCTGTAACAAGTAAAAATAGGGGCTAATTTCTGTCATCAAGCCATCCTATTTCCATTGTGTATGAAATGAGCGTGTGTCTCAGGTGTCTACATGTAGGATGAATGACAACATGGCTCAGTATGAGTTAGCAATAGCGAGACAAGACAGGTGTCTACTTGCAAAACATTCTTTCTGATAAATTAATACATGGATACATTCAATAATATAAATTCAATACATGAATACATCCAATAATATAAATTCAATACATGAATACATCCAATAATATAAATTCAATACATGAATACATCCCATAATATAAATTCAATACATGAATACATCCAATAATATGTACACCTTGGTGCGATACAACCGTTTCCTTCCCCCTATAATATACCAGGCCCTCTCTGACAAGTGCTAAAATGGCTGGTAACATATATCCTAACAATATTGTTATGTTCTTATGATATGAGACGAGGACTGTTTGGTTATATTTCAGATGGGAGTAATCTGAAAAGACTGAAGTTATGTGAGACAATAGATTGAGTTATATGAGACAATAGATTGAGTCCTAACAAGGACTGTTTTGGTTATATTTCAGGTTGGAGTTAGATGAGACAATAGATTGATGAGTCCTAAAAAGGACTGTTTTGGTTATATTTCAGGTGGGAGTTATCTGAGACAATAGACTGAAGTTATGTGAGACAATAGATTTAGTCCTAACAAGGACTGTTTTGGTTATATTTCAGTTGGTCTAAGATAATAGATTGAAGTTATAGGAGACAATAGGTTGAGTCCTAACAAGGACTATTTTGGTTATATTTCAGTTTGGAGTTATCTGAGACAATAGATTGAAGTTATAGGAGACAATAGATTGAAGCATGAGCCCTATTAGTCTTCGTCTTCATCAATCATATCAGGAAATACAATCATTATGCCTAATGCCCCAAGATACAATCAGTAACCTGATACATTCATAGTGAACCAAAATATATTAAATGTAGTTAGTATAAATGACACACAACCAATACAAACATTATATATCTGCTGTAGGCCTATTTGCCTACCAATAGTAAATTATATTTACCCTCAAAGATTTAAACAGGCCAGTGACTCGACTAGCGGAGCCGTCTGCTAGGTCAATGCACGCAGGTAAGCAATAAATCAAGGTTGACAGCTCCTCTTCCTCAGTCGGTCGTCGATCTGGCTTCGTGTCGGTGTTGCGTGTTTTTGCATAAAATCTCGCTCGATTATATAGGCAGGTGAGGTAACTTCTACTGCTTAAGGAAAACGTTTGGTTGGTTCCTGGCGAGGCAAGCTGATTGGTTGTCTGCAGTTCCGTACCATGCTCCGTACCGTCCTTGACCGAAACGAGTCCCAGGAAAAACAGGGCTTATGTCTAATGTTATTCTGTTTTTCCGCCATATTGGGTGACAAGATGGCCGCCACCGACATCCGAAAAACAGGGCTTAAGTTTAATTTTATTCTGTCTCAGAGACTGGTGAACGGTGCTCGTTGATTGGCTGGGTGATTAACAAAGAAGTGTGTTTACACTTTACGACAACCATCTTTTCAAGCGACGAAGGAGTGCTATCGAAGGAGTGCTACCCAGATTTGTGGTTATAGGCGCGGCATATTAACACATACATCGGTCAGCGTTATCTGCTTAAATTACCAATAAGACACAGAGTTTGCACACTCATACGACAGATAACGAGATTACTGTCTGAGTGACACATGTGGGCAGACAAATGTGATATGATTGCTTCTGGTCCTTGGTTAAAAAGTAATCATGGATTTATTATATTTTAGACTATATGAGTCTATAAATGTGTTTATGAGAGTGTATGCAAGGCATCAGATGTCCATATATGGTAATGCGTGACCTTTGCAGGCACGCACCTTATTTCACGTGGGACTATTTTAAAATATCACAGCCTATCCTGCATGATTTGAAATGATTGAATCTTTCTGATTAGATTCATAACATCATTGAAGGGAATATAGCCTGACCAATTTCACAGTTTTATTTCTCTGATTTGCAAGCTCGCCAAGACAACATCAGACTTTCGCCAGAGTGAAGAACTAGATTCATAATCCCTAATTGTTATCCGGACCTTTTATTGGAGAACCATATACGACTTATAAAGCACATGAAATCTCTTTCAAATTTTAATAAGGAACACCGGACTAGGAAAATGAAGAAATAAAGAGTCAGAAGGGCCAATCTATTGTAAAATTAAAAGAAATCCCAGACAAGTGTAAGAGAAAGATTCTTCTCTTTTATTCATCTGTGCGACAAGTCTGTAGCCAGGATTGGCGTAAGTTGTGATTTACATTTCATATTTTATTACTAACATGTGAACTAACATATATATGTATATATTACCATGTGAATTTTAGTGTGTGAAACACGCTATTGGATGTCAAAGTCATTTGGGGCTGGCAACCTCGGTATATAAAATGATTATTCATGAACCACCACTGCACGGGCTGGTGACTGCTGTATTGATAGTTTCGTAAAGAGAACTAAAAACACAAAGTAGTTCCAGGTTCCCTATGGAGCAGGGAGGGAAAGATGAAAGAACTGATGTACATTCTCAGAATAATACTTACATTTTCAAAGCAGTGTAAATGTCCCTATAAACAAATTCACTTTAAATTAATGTAAGATTTCACGCTTTAAACCAGAGTAAAAGTCCAGGTGAAAATATTCATTTTAATTAATAGATGTTTCAAACTTTTCCAAACGTGTAAATATAAAGGAAACATAAATTAATTTATATTGTGAACACTTTTAAATCAGTGGAGATGTATATGTAAACTTACTCTATCTGTAATATTAACCTTTCATTTAAATGTCACGTAAAGCTAAAAGCTATTCTATTTAAATGTAAAGGAAGTTTTATCCCGAGGGATTAAATGTAATTCTCATCGAGGGTAAACTGTGAGTTAAGTGGGATGGTGAAATAGAAGAGGGGGGACACATAACTATGTGTCGGAGAACGCCATACTCAGAAGAGCGTTTTATTCTTCAAGCACAGTTATTGGTGGTTCCAGCAGAACGTACTATTTTCTGGAACAAGACGGGATCAGTGGCCTACGCTTTAAGACAAAGGACGCACTGTGTAGACTTTCCTTGAAGATTCTGGGAGACGAGCTACACCCAACAACCTTGACTAGAGACGAGTGATCAGTGTGAAAATACAGAACCATCATTGGCAGCTAAGTTCAAATATATGCTGCCACTTGAACTTCCTAACCCTTTTCGCAATCCCCAAATACGAGGATGATAGCGTTTCTTTAGCCATAACTATTCAAATTATTTTCAAAATGTCGGACCTAAAGTGATTATTAAATTTTGTTATTTGTAATGTTACAAATTTAACTTCTAGTTAATCCTTTTAAATGTACTACATGTTTGTCTCAGTAAGCTACTAAACACACACACTAAACAGAGCTATATATATATATATCATAATAACAATTCCACTGATTAACTCAGCGGTGGGGGCTTAACGAGCTAAAATAAACCTTTGCTAAATTCTTCGTTAAAGTATCGGCAGATTATAGAATTAACGTGCTTAGCGACAGCCAGCATTGTTTTGGCTTATCTGAATATCTACGGCTGTCGCTGTCTTGATCGAGCGGGGCGGGTGATCCTGTTCCGTATTGGAACAGGACATAACAGACTGAGCGGTCACTTGTGCAGACTGAGATTGGTCCCATCACCCCTATGTACGTGTGGACAGGCAGCACAGACAGCCGAACACATCCTGCAAGACTGCCACATGCTTAGTCAATTGCGAACTGAACATTGGCCCACAGAGACGCACATCCACACAAAGCTGTTTGGGAGTCTTGGGGAACTTTCGGCCGCAGCGGCATACATCCAGAGAACCGAATATCTTGTGTAGACATTTCTAAACAACAGCGAACGAGAAGAAGAAGAAGAAGATCTGAATATCTTATGAAGGCTCCCATGTGATAGAAGCTTTACTACTCTTCTATCGACATTTCTGCCAAGAGTAGTCTTGTGTAAAGATAGACTCCATTGAAGCCTATAATAGATACTCTGGAGTTTTGGCCACTGTTTGACCACTACTGCAATGCAGGGGAGGCAATACCGTCACATTGCTAAATCAGAGGCACATCTCCAATCCAACCTGCAAGTCTGGAAGGAAGAGCTGGAGAAGAGAGGGATAGTCATAAGCAGCTCTAAAACAAAATCCATTGTGATATCACGAGAAGAAAGAAGACATCAGATTAAGCTGGAAGAACAGGTACTGGAGCAGGTCGACCACTTTAAATACCTCAGAGCTATTATAGACCGAAAGGGAGGCATCAAAGAAGAGTTGGCCACTCGAAAAGCAGCAGCTGGGAGACTTTTTCAGGCCATAAATTGAGGATTCCTCAGCAAGAGAGAAGTTGGTAAGAAAACGAAGATGGCTGTATACCGCTCCACCTATGTCCTAGTCTTGATATATGGATGCGAGTCATGGGCAATGACTACAGGCCACAAAAGCCAGATCCAAACCTCAGAAATGAGGTATCTGAGGAAGGTGGTTGAAGTAACAAAAGGAGGCATGGTCCGCAGCCAGACGATACGTCAAGGCCTAAAACCATACCCCCATGCAGACCCAAGTAGAACAGCCCCAACTAAGATAGTTTCGCCATGTCTGCTGAATGGGAGAAGATCGGCTACCACGACAAGCATGGGAAACAAAGAGCCAGGGATCCAGACCCCCAGGACGACCCAGAGTCCGCCGGGAGGACAACATTAGACAATCTTTGAAGGACCGAGGACTAGAATGGAACCAGGCCAGGAGGAAGACAGCCGATAGGAAAGTCTGGCGCTCTCTCTTCCAAACCTCTACACCTCACAGTAGAAAGGGAACGACTAAGTAAGTAGGTAAGTTTTTTTTTTTTTTTTTGTTCTTAGTGTTCCCGAGCCATACACAAAGACTGACTTGACATCTGAGTTGAATGATTGTAATTTTTGTATTGGATTTTATTCATTTTTATTCCATATACTTCTCACCACTTGTCATTTGTATTCTTGTGTTAGTATCTTTCTCGGTTCCTCCAACTTTGTCATTTTGCTAACAAGATATATGCATGATTATATACGTATTCACCCGTGTGTTACCGGGGCCCGACAGGGGAGCAAAGAATAGTAACACTGTTCCCTTCCATGCATGTCGTAGAAAGCGACCAAGGATGGTTGGGCATAGGGCTGGTTACCCCATCCTGTAAAAAGTTAAACCACAAAAAACTTCAACAAATATGGACAAGTCAAATAAGGAAAATAAAACACAGCCATCCAAGACAGGAGAAGGTCCTCTCGCAGGGAGGCGTATGATGCAACCCAGAGAAAGCCGAAAGGAGTCTGTGTTGCTGACTAACCTTCTTTCTTCTAGGAGAACTTCCAGATTTGGCACCTGGAATGTTCGGACATTAAACGAACAAGGGAAAGTGGCACAGGTAGCAGCAGAAATGAGGGAATATAAAATCGAGGTTCTGGGAATGTGTGAAACAAAGTGGAAGGGGTTAGACAGGAAGAAACTCATCACAGGTGAATTGGTGCTGTCCTCAGGACATGAAGACGAAAGTTCACACCACAGTGAAGGGGTAGCTCTTATGTTATCTAAAGAAGCACAGAAAGCACTCATTGAATGGGAAGCTGTTGGACCCAGAATAATAACAGCTTCTTTTAAAACAGCTAAAAAGAAAATAAATGTAAATGTCATCGAATGTTATGCACCAACTAATGACAAAGAAGAGTCGGTGAAAGATGTATTTTATACTAGACAGGAAATTAGGGATAAAGTAAAAAGAAGAGACATCACAATTTTGATGGGTGACATGAATGCAAAGATAGGTACAGTCAATACCGGATTTGAAGAAGTCATGGGAAAACATGGGCTAGGACTAATGAATGAAAATGGGGAACTATTCTCAAACTTCTGTGCTTCAAATCAACTGGCTATAGGAGGAAGCATGTTTCCACATAAGAGAATACACAAGGCAACATGGATATCACCAGACCATAGAACAGAAAATCAGATTGATCATATATGCAAAAAGAAGAAGTTTAGAACATCATTGCAGGATGTAAAGATATATAGAGGAGCAGATGTGGCATCAGATCACCACCTTCTGATAGCCAAAGTAAAAATGAAACTCAAGAGATATGCAACAATGCAAAATTATAGACAACAATTTAATGTAGGACATCTAAGAAATCAAGAAACAAGAGACAAATTTGCGGTCACAGTATCCAACAAATTCCAAGTGCTCCAACAGCTGGACGATGTAGAGAATACAGAAGACTATTGGCAGCAGGTCAAAACTGTATGGAATGAGACATGTGAAGAAATACTGGGGAAAAGGGAAAGACAACAAAAAAGCATGGATAACAACAGAAACCATCAATAAGATAAAAGACAGAAAAAACAAGAAAGCAGATTTAAACACAAGCAAAACCAGAAGTTCCAAAGCCAAGGCTCAAGAAGTGTACACAGAAGCAAACAAAGAAATAAAAAGAAGTATCAAAAGAGACAAGAGGAAGTATATTGAGGAGTTGGCAAGAGAGGCAGAAGATGCTGCAGCCAAAGGAAATGTGAGAGAACTGTATAGCAGCACAAAGAAATTAACAGGGAAATACAAGCAAACAAGTTGCCTCATAAAAGATAAGAATGGGAAACTGCTCAGCAATATACAGGAGCAAATGAAGAGGTGGACAGAATATTTTGGTGACCTTCTCAGTAGACCAGCTCCACAAAACCCCCCGAACATCCAGCCAGCAGAAGAAGAGCTACAAATTAACGGTGAAAGACCAACGAAGGAAGAAATAAAGAAAGCCATAAAGCTTCTAAGAGATGGAAAAGCGGTTGGACCGGATGGCATACCAGCAGAGGCCATAAAAGCAGATATCGACACGGATACAGAGATGTTATATAAATTACTTGGTAAAGTCTGGGAAAAGGAGGAGATACCAGCAGAATGGAAGGAAGGATATCTGGTTAAGTTGCCTAAGAAGGGAAATTTACAAGAGTGCACAAATTATAGAGGAATAATGTTACTATCAGTGCCAGGAAAAGTATTAAACAGCATTATCCTTGAGAGATTAAAAGAGTCCATAGACAAGAAACTGAGAGACGAACAAGCAGGTTTTCGACAAAACAGATCATGTACAGATCAGATAGCCACTTTGAGAATAATAGTTGAACAAAGTCTGGAATGGAATTCACCACTATACATCGGATTTGTGGACTACGAAAAGGCATTTGACAGTGTAGACAGAGAATAACTTTGGAAATTGATGAGGCATTATGGAGTTCCCCTGAAGATCATTAATTTAATAAAGAAAACATATGAAGACATGACAAGCAAAGTTCTTCACGAAGGACAGCTTACAGAACCGTTTGGGATAAGAACAGGAGTGAGACAGGGATGCCTCTTGTCTCCATTTCTTTTCTTACTAGCAATAGACTGGGTTATGAGATCATCGACAACACACAACAGAAATGGAATCCAGTGAACTCTGACAAAGCAATTGGATGATCTGGATTTTGCTGATGATTTGGCTGTTCTGTCCCATAACCGTAATCAGATGCAGGACAAATTGAAAACACTCGATGAGAAGTCACAGCAATTGGGTCTGAAAATACACAGGGAAAAGACAAAAGTAATGAGAATAAATGCAGGTAATGATAACAGGGTTGAACTTGAAGAAACACCAATACAAAATGTAGAATCGTACACATATCTTGGCAGTAATATAGACAAAGTTGGAGGGACAGACAGCGATATCAAAATAAGAATACAAAGAACAAGAGGAGCTTTCATTGCATTGGGAAATATATGGAGATCAAGGGAAATCGGATCCAACACGAAAATAAGAATCTTCAACTCAAATGTCAAGTCAGTCCTATTGTATGGCTCTGAGACATGGAGAACAACAAAGACAACAACCAAAAAAGCTACAGACTTTCATAAATGGGTGCTTGCGTAGAGTAGAGGGATTAAAATGGTATGACAAGGTTACCAACGTGGAACTGATGACAAGAACTAGACAAGTGCCAGTGGAACAAGAGATGAGAAGAAGACGATGGCGATGGATAGGACACACACTGACGAAACCTGTTGATAGCATTACAAGGCAGTCCTTGTTCTGGAACCCTCAGGGCAAGAGAGGCAGAGGTAGACCAAAAAGCACATGGAGAAGAGAGCTGGAAACAGAGGTGAAAATGATGAGGAGAACGTGGAAAGAACTTGAGATGATGGCACGTGACAGGAGGACTTGGCATGTGTTTGTTGAAGGCCTATGCTCCTTTGGGAGTGGAGGGTTGTGAATGAATATACGTATTGTATGAGTGTTAGTGTAAGCGCAACCTTGTTATCTATTGCTACTTCTCTTCTCTTAATCTTTTTCTTCTTCGTGCATATTTTCAGATCCTATTGTTACGACGTCTTATCACGTATGTTCGTTTTGTCCTGCATCTGATTTTGGTTATGGGACAGAAGAGCCCGATCCTCGGCAAAATCTAGTTCGCCAAACTGTTTTGTCAGAGGCCACAGAATTGCATTCCAGCTAGGCGACGTCGTCGTTTTCATAATCCAGCCTATAGACAGTAAGAACAGATATGCTTGCAATAGGCATCCCCACCGTCCTCCAGTTCTTATCTCAAACGATTATGTGTGTTGTTGTCACAAGATGGTGCGTCCTCTTTCAGATCTCTCTTTCACTATGGCAGTATCAGTTACATTTTTGTACCGATTTTATTGCGTTTTTTTTCAGAGTCGCACCCTTTTATTTATGTTTGCTATGGAGCAGAAAGTTTGTTTGTTCATACATCTGATACCCCTTGTTGGTGATAATACATCGCGTTTGTCAGGGTGTGGCAAAGCTTTGCTAAAATTACGCCAGGGTGAGCGACAGATAAGAAGATTAATCGTCTGTGCGACACATTCTGGACAATCAAGCATGACATATTCGTTTCCGGTACACCTTGTTACAAAGAGATTACTTTACATGAAAGTAATAATTTGTTACATCGTACACACATTGTCGTGTGAGGTTACTGATATGTCTGTGAGTTCGCCTGCCCGGCAATCGGATGTTTTCATACCATATATGTAAGAGATGACCTCTACATTATGTTCACAATTTTTCCATGTCATGAATATTTTGAAATCGACTTCCCCAAGCGGCATGTTTGGAATGATTGGAAGTTTTTCTTAACCTCCATAACAAACAGAGCTGGGGAGGACAGTGAATAAAACCTGACTCGTTTCAGTGTTAGGACACTGTGAGATTCACGCTTGCCAAAGACACCAGACTTGCCAGTAGTTAGACTTCAGAATTTCCATTTATCAGACCGGACACCTGTTATTGGAGTATTCATCAGGACTTACAATTCAGTCCAGGAAATCTCTAACATTTTAAATAAGGAAAACAGGAATATCTGAGGAAACTGAAACACACGGAGTCAGAGAGGGAATTAAAGTTCAAATTAACGACCCCAAGTACACGTATAATAAGGCATCTGCCAGTGCCTTTTATTCATCTGAGCAAAACATCTGTAAGCCAGGATTGGCGTAAGTTGTGATTTTACATTCTGTATTTTATTATTAACATGTAAACAAGCATATACATGTAAATGGCCATGCGAATTTCAAAATGTGAAAATCGCTAGTGGATGTCCTAGTTATTTGAGGCTGGCAACCTCAGCGTATAGAATGAAGATTTCATGAACCACCACTGCACGGGCTGGCAACTTCTTTATTGCTAGTTTCTTAAGGAGAACTAAAAGCATAAAGTAGACCCAAGTTCCATATGGAGCAGGGAAGGAAAGATGAAAGAAATGATGTACATTTTAATTATAATACTTACAGTTTCAAACCAGTGTAAATGTCAATGTTAACATATGCATTTTAAAATTAATAGAAGTTTCAAACTTTTCAAATCAGTGTAAACATAAATGAAAACATATTCAATTTATATTGGGAACACTTTTCAATCAGTGGAAATGTAAATGTAAACATATTCTATCTGTACTATTAACCTTTTCATTTAAATGTAAAGTAACTATAAAAGCTATTCAATTTGAATGTAAAGAAAGTTTTCTCTCGAGTGATTAAAGTTAATTCTCATCGAGGGTAAATTATGAGATAAATGGGATGGTAGACTAGAAGAAAGGGGACACATACGTATGTGTCGCGAAACGCAATACTAAGAAGAGCGTTTCGTTTCTATTCTTTATCATAGTTATTGGTAGTACCAGCAGAAAGTACTATCTCTGGAACAAGAAGGGAACAGTGGCCGAAGCTTTAAGACGAGGGACCAACTTTGTAGACCCTCTTTGACATTTCTGGGAAACGAGCTGCACCCGACAACCTTGACCAGTGACGAGCGTGAGCAGTGTAAAAAGAACCCATCAGCGGGAGCAGAAACGACTATTGGCACCTAAGTGCAAAATATACGCTGCCAAAGTGAACTTTCTTTCATCGACACTACTATCAATCAATGATGACACTTTTCTTCTAAACTATTCAACAGAGCAATACTAGAATAATAAGAATTCCACTTAGTAAATCAGAGGTGTGGGCTTAACGAGCTAAAACTAATCATTGCTTAATTCTTCACAAAAGTGGTCGGCAGATTCTAGAATTAACGTGCTCAGCCAACGCAGCATTGTTTTCGCATATCTGAATATCTTGTGAAGACTCCATTTGTGATAGAAGTGGCATTACCCTTCTATCTACATCTCTGCCAAGAGTAATCGTGTGCGAACGTAGACACCTTTGAAGCCCATATTAGATACTCTTGAGTTTTGGCCACTGTTGGACCACTGCTGCTAAGCAGTGGAGACAATACCGTCACAGTTGTTTCGCATGAAGAATTAAAATATAACACGTAACCATCAGAACTAGTTTTACAATTATGAAACAAGTCAATAGATTCAATAAACTAATGGAAAATGAGTGTTAATGATGGTTATAACGATGGTGATATTAAAACACAATTCATGCTATCATCATCATGATTCCATTTTGTTTCAAGTTGACTGTAACCGCTGCTTGCTGCCAATTTTTATTTGAGGACCACTCTTGTCATCTTTGTTCGTGAGAACTAAGTTACCTTGGCTTCCTCTTCCACCGTTTTCCACAGGTTCACTTTGGCTTTTCCACCAATTTCTTCCCCTGTAGGTTCCGGTTTAGGATTATGTCACGTTATAATGTTTAAATATTTAAAAAAAAACACTACACATATAACGTGAAGGAACAATTTACCGGAGTCAAAGCAATAGCAACGCCCTTTGTAGATTTCTGGGCGACACATTAGGGAGCAAAGGATAGCCATTGCGCCTTATGGAAGCATTTTGTACTTAGCGGTTAAAGAGGGCTGTACATAGGGGACAGTACCCGCATCATTTAAAATAAATTGCTACAACAACCACAGTTGTGAGAACACAGTGATCAAGTAAACTACCTTATCACCAGGCGTAAATTATCATATATCTCCCCAGCTACCTGTCTCTAGCGCTGTTTATTCCATGTCATGACATCAAGCTGTCCCGTGACTTCTCTCTTTATCGTCTTCTATCTCTTTTTTTTCTTTCAATCTTTCACATCTGTCAGTATATTCTGATTTATTATTATGTGCCTGCATTCTGTTTATAAATAATACTTCTGTTAGTGCAACATCATATTTTTTTCTGTAATCACTGTCTACGACTTACATCCATATAAGAGCATTGGTTATACTCAACAATACTAGACCCTCTTCTTTACTTCCATTGCTAGAACTTATTATTTCGTTCTTTATATTAGTTTCTGGTTTCAGTTCAAGTGAGGAAGTACGGCCAGTGTTGGCGTAGCTGGCAAGTCCTTTTCAAGACAAGTCCTTTTCGGGGCTTTATGCTAGCAGATGGATAATGTTAGTCCTTTTCAGGACTTAACAACATCTATCAACGCTTGTTGGGCTAGCAGTCCTTTTCAGGACTTAGTATCTAACAACGCTGGTCGGGCTAGCAGTTTTCATGATTAGTCCTTTTTAGGGCTACTTCATGCTAGCTGATAGGATCTAGTAGTCACTTTCAGGGCTTAGTGTTTATCAACGCACTACTTCAGTTAATAGAGTTCACTTATTTTTGAAAGACAGACCGCGCTCGATATAACCAAATGACTTAACTCTAGGTTGAAAGGAACGTGCTTCGCCACAAGAGGGCAAAAGCCGCAAACAAAAACAAAAAGGTTCTTTATTTTATCGAAATCAGATTTTGGCTGGTGCGAATTTTTTGTCTGTTATTCTTTCACGAGTCAAAATGGGGCAGGTTCGAAGCCAGGTTGGGGCCCGCTGTTGAAATTACCTTTACCATTACTTGCTTAAAAATGTAGAGGTGTGAAGTATTCATCATACAAAGTCCATCTTTATCTTATATGGTGACTAGTTCTCTTATTCGCTGCCTTTGCCTTCCTTAACTCAAGAACAGAGTCCGTTACCCATTTACAGCTGGATGGATACATGACTGCTCTTGAGTTACGGAAGGGAAAGGAAGCGAGGAAGAGGACATGTCACCTCGCTTCATAGAGCTGAGACCTGTAATGTGAAGTCTCTAACACTTCATTCTCCTGCTGCAGTATCAGCCATGGACTAACTTTGTATCAAGGGCATACGGTGTCCTGTATAGTTCCGAGGGGTTTCTGAAGAGTCGAAGAATGAATAACACTAGAGGTCTCTCAGTAACCTAATGTGAGGTTTGTGCATGAGGCTGACAACCTCAGAATGGACATCAAAAGACCGCATAAACTACCACTGCACGAGTCTGATTGGTGTAAGTTTCCTGCAGCACCAGCTGTAGTGGTGGCCCCATGCTGTATTACGTGCGCAAAGGAAATGATGATGCTTATGTTGATGATGATGATGATGGTGATGATTGTGATGAGGATTATGATGATTGTGATGATGATTATGATGATGATGGTGATTATGATGATGATGATTATGACTATGAGGATGATGATTATAATCATAATGATTATGATGATGATGATGGTGATGGTGATGATGGTGATGATTATGATGATAATGATGATGATGATGATTTTGATAATGATTATGATGATGATGATGATAATGATAATGATGATAAAGATTATGATGATGATTATGATGATGGTGATTTTGATGATGATGATGATGATAATGGTTATGATGATGATTATGATTATAATGATGGTGATTATCATGATGATTATGATGATAATGATTATGATGATGATGATGATGGTGATGATGATGATGATGATGATGATGATGATGATGATGATGATGATGATGATGATGATGATGATGATGATGATGATGATGATGATGATGATGATGATGATGATGATGACGATGATGATGATTGTGCATACATAAACTGTTTCGATTCACGACTGTGACTGGAACGGCAAAATTAAAATTTAAAAATGTACCTTTCAAATTCTTGTTTAAGACCATTGCACTTAGTAAAAAGAGCACCGAAAGATGAAACGGAATGAGAAGTGCTCTAAATACAACCGAAAGACCGTGGATATATTTGGTGCTCTATTTTCCGAGATGAGCGCTTCCGTTGAGACAATGCACGTTGCGTGTTGGAAAAAAAGCCAGTCATGGGCGTTGCTTTCACGCAAGCAGGCATCAGTGTGGAAAAGTCATGGGTATTAGGAAGCACAAGCAAAAGCTTCTACCACGTAATTTGTTTTCTGATTATAATCCTTTATATAAAGTCGTGGAAGCAGGGGCGGACTGACATTGATATGGGGCCGTGGGCATTAAGGGATTGTTGACGTGACGGTCATACTACCCACTGCATGAAAATGAAAACCTGTTGCAAAAACAGACAAACGCGCTTAAAGCAACTTGCTGGAGATAAAAGATGAAGATCAGAAAATCAAAAACAAAAACTATGATGATCAATGGATTTAATATACAGGTCAAGAACACCAAGGTTAATCAGGTTCAACAGTTCTTCTTCTTCTTCTTCTTCTTTGTTCGTCCTGAAAAGGACGGTGGTTGCGTTGTGTCTGTTTGCGCCTAAGCTGTGATATCTGCACCTTTCGGTCGACACATCCGACTTCTGCACGGCATTTTTTAAGGACCGGGTTTGCCTTCCCATTTCGATCCATGCTCGCTCAGCCAGCCTGCACTGCTGCAGACTGTTTCCAGGACCACCACGTGGAGGTGGAGCACGGTCTTGACCAGCTCTGGTTCGCTGGTCCTGACGCAGGCAGTCAAGCTATGAGTCGCTGACTGCATTCACTATTGCTGCATCTTGGGGTCCCAGGTTCAAGAGTTCAAATACCTGGGGGACATTTTTACAGAAAATGGAAGACCTAACAGAGAAATTGAAACAAGATGTTGAGAAGTCTGTGCAATTACGTACCAACTGTCCCCACTACTCAAACATTAGAATACTGGTACAGAAGCTTAATCTTCTTCCTTCTTCCTTGTTCGTCCTGACAAGGACGTTGGTTGCGTTGTGTCCGTTTACAGCGAAGCTGCGATATTTGCGCCTTTCGGCCGACACATCCGACTTCAGCACGGCATTTTGTGAGACCGGGTTTGCCTTTCTTCTTCGATCCCTACTCTCTCAGCCAGACTGCAGTGATGCAGCCTGTTTCCAGGACCACCACTTGGAGGTGGAGTAAGGTCTTGGTCAGCTCTGGTTCGCCGACCCTGACCAGAAGCTAAATGACTGCTGATAAATAATATATTCTTAACAACTCTTTGCTATTAGTGTTAAACATGGCCGTAACTAAATCAGTGGAGAGGAAAGTCACATCCTACAAAATGAGATGCTAAAGCCATTAGTGTTACCAGGAGAGACAGAATGAGAAATGATCACAAAGATTATATGTACTACAGCCTGCATCATGTGCATAGAGAAGGGAAAATAAAATTAAGTGGTTTGGCCATCACAAGATAATGAAGCCCAATAAGTGACCACTATGTACCTACAACAGTAAAGATCTGGTTTAAGAGCACCGGGAGGCAGACGGATCGTCTACATCACAGACATGTTACAACTACACGGGCTCACCGCAGTACGTGCGACACTTTTGGCTCAAGTTCGCAAACCTTCAGCTCCCCACTGTGACAGAATTGTCCGTTATCTTTTCCTAGCACTCATGTTTATCACCGAAATTATTGCTCCAAGTCTCATTTTCTGTACTTAATTATTGTCTACACACTCTTCACTCAATTCTTGTCATGTCGGGACTTCAGCGACCATCTTTTACTGATTAGGGTAATCAACGACTTTAGTTTGAACACAATCAACGACTTTAGTTTGAAACCCATTTTGACACCTTGGATCTGTAGAGAGAAGTGTGGTTAACTAATAAGTAACACATTTCCTACAAGACCAGACAGTGAATGGGGCGCCTGATTAAGAAAAAAACAGCCTTGGTATGACACAGTCGATTATCTTATCAACTGAAAATAGTTCTGTCTGACCAGTTTGTTGATTGTTGGATAGACCGGGTAAATCAGATAATCCTTTCCGGACAGACTTGCCGAAGAAGAAGTAGCCATCTTAAAAGAGATTACCTGTGATAGATTATGAAGTCGTGCGTGTAATCATGATCGATAATAGACGGAAGCTGGCAACCATATATGGACAGGTGACTTGAAAACAACACATTTCTTTGTAGATGTAACGCATGAATTGTCTGTGAAAGGTATGGGTAATATACCCCACCAAAATATACGCAAATAGCATGCTATTGTCTTGCCATTCGAGATGTAAAAATACAACATTTCTGATTGGAGCCTTGCCATATAGTAGCAATCTGGATGCGTGCCGAATGTTGCCTTATAATCTAGGAAGATGAGGGGAATTGCGGTAAGACGTGGAGTACAATGGATGGGTATGAAAAAAACATAGAAAAAGGTGATTCGTCTTACGAGGACAAAAAACAAAGAAACCACCTTATAATCTTGCGTCTTTTGAGTACGGCGCTGTGAAATTCAACTCGTCAAGAAGACAGCCAGACAAGCCATAGTAAGGAATAGGATCAAGATTCCATTTTAAAGGACTGGACAACGTGTTTGAGCATCTTGTGGATTTACACAACGACAACTCTACATTTATTAATAAGGAAAGCCGAGAATCCTAGGAACCTGAACACTAAGTCATAGTAGGAGTCTAATGTAAAGTAACACCCCAGACTACGTGTCAGAGGTATCTTAATCAAGTTGCCTTAGCTATTTATCTGAGCTAGAAGTCGGTATTCCCAAAAATATTTGGGGTGAGTTGTACATTTTATAATTCTATATTTTGCATTTGTTAACATGTGAAAATTGCTAGTGGATGTCCAAGTCATACGAGGCTGGCAACCTCAGCATATGATGGTTTCATGAATCACCACTGCAAGAGCTGGTGACTGCTTTATGCGGGTTTCTCATAGAGAACCAAATCATAGATAGTACCAAGTTCCATACAGAGCTGGGAGTAGATGAAGATAGAAGGGATGTACATACTTATTATATTAACCTTTTCAACCAGTGCATATGTAAATGTAAACATGTTCAATACAAATGCAATGGATGTTTTCCGCTCAATGGGATTAACATTAATGCTCAGTTAGGGTAAAGTTCTGAGGCAGATGGGATGGTGGAATGAAAAGGTGGGGGTGGGGAGACACCTGATTTTTTTGTGTCAGGAAACCCAATACTCAGGAGGGTGTTTGTTACTCTCTTATTTAATGATACTAGTCGGTGGTACCAATTGATGGTGTTATCTGTGGAACAAATGTGTGGTATAAGTGGCCTTCAGTCAAAGCGAGCCACCAATAGCAGACGGGTCTTAACAGACGCTGGACCATCTTCGCAATTACCCCACGATACTACGAGGGACGTGTTGCGGCCACCAGACTTGACCAGTGACGAGAGGGAACCAGTCCATAACCTGCAAAGAACAAGCATCGGCTGGAGCAGAAACCAAGCGACATCTTTCTGAAAGCTGCCAAGAGAATTGTTTTTTAAATTTAAATTCGAAAGAGAAAACACCCTGTCCAGATCATCCCCCATGATGAAATTTTTAAAGACTCTATCTCATGCACCCCACCATTATTTATTTTACAGTTGTTAATGATAACTGACTATTAAATTATGTTATCTCTAAATATACAAAGTTATAGTTGATTTAGTCATTTTGAGTTAGCTACACCCTTATGTCTCAGTCATTTAAAATACTTATAACAGAGCTATTTAAGTAATATTTTACTGAGTTAAATCAACTGACGGTTCATCAGAACGAGCAAAAAATCCTTACTCATATAAGGTCAGGAAAGATACAAAGTTTACACGACCTGGGTCCCATCAGCGGTAGTACTTGATTTCTTAAATTCCTAAGAGACTCCCTAGGATTGAAGCACCATTCTTGAATTCACATCTCTGCCAAAAGTAATCTTAAGCGAAAGGCAGACGCCTTTGAAGACATTCAGTAGATACTCTGAATTTTGGTCACTGTTAGACCATCACTGCAGAGCAAGGAGAGTAAATCCCGTGACACCCACTATGATTCGCGGCACTAGTGGAACATAACAATGAGTAAAGGTCCTTGGCAGTTGATTAAGCTAGATGAAGGCAAGGGGAGAGTGAACTCCCTACTACTATGGGCCTCGGGCATTACCCGATTGCCCAATCGCTCGGTCCGTCCCTGCGTGAAAGATGCGTTGACGTCCTTGATAATTTAGTGTGATCTTTATTGTATATCTTCAAATGCCTCAGCCACTCCCTAGATCCCACTATTCTTGGTCATCTTAGTTACTTTCTGATAATCCGTTTTGGTTTGCACGCGAAGCTGCGTAGCCTGTTTATTTGTCATTTTTCAATAAAATTATGTGCGAAAGAGACCATGCTCGACCTTGTAAAGTCATTGAAAGGAAGTCCCGTAGTAGACACGACCGTAAGGGAATGAAGTGTTAGAGATTTCACCATACTAGGTCCCAGCTTTATGAGGTGTGGTAGTCAGTTCCTTTTCTCGCTGCTTTTGCCTTCCCTAACCCAACATCAGAGTCAGGTACAGCTGCCTATACTGGAGCGTGACTTTGACAGATTTCGAACCCTGGTAACTTTGCATCGAGAAGTAAGAGCTCTAGTTACTCTACCACTCGACAGGTCTTCACAAAATCCTTGACACCAGCCAGTGCTCCTCTAAGGATCGGTGGCTAGTCTGCACAATTTTCAGCCAGTATAAAAATAAAAATCTTCCATTAATAGAATGTGAGTGCAGATTGGTTACACTGCTTGCATCGTAAGGCAAAGGGACTTGGTTCAAAACCAGGTTGTGTCACTCTTCAGTCTACCCTTTGGTATAAATGGGTACCTGACTTTGCTTTGAGTTGGGGGAAGCAAAAGCAGCAAGGAAGTTAACTTGCTACCCCACCTTATAAAGCTGAGATACCATCACCATCATAATCATCATCATCATATATTTCAGCTCGTTAAATCCATAGGCGATTACAAAGGTTATGCCAAGCCTTTGACTTCTCTGACATCCATTCAAGGACTTGCCATGTTTTCTGTATCCAGGTCATATTTGGCTCCATTTACATTCTATATGTGACTTTTGGTATCTTTCTTACCTTTTGGAGACTCCAGAGCAAGAACTACCTTGTAATGCAATCAGCAAGTGGCTTCAGTGTATGCCCTATCCGTCGCCAGCGTCTTCTTCTCAGTCATCAAAACTTCAATAAAAGCAATGAAAAGTCAATTGTTTTATCACAAATACAAAAACTGTGCCATCATAGCTCTCACCAATTGATAATATTACATCCAGAGTCTCACGCTTGTATGACAGCCAGTGGTGAAAGCCGAAAGGAAGCCATTGGCATGAAAACGGATGCCCTGACCACAAAACACGAAACCAGAATTGGATTTTGCAACGTCAGAACTATGAATGAGGCAGGAAAGCTGAGACAAATCACAGAAGGGATGAGGAACTACAAATTACATATCCTGGGAATAAGTGAGAGCAGATGGACCGGGACGGTGAGAATAAAAACAGCTACAGGGGAAACCGTACTTTATTCTGGTAGAGAGGAAGGTCAGCACAACGAAAGTGTAGCCATTATCCTGAAGTTAGCTGGCAGACGCTGGAGTTGGGTTGGCCACGTCCTCACAAGGGACCGTGAGACCTTCACAAGAACAGCTATGCTATGGACCCCCGAGGGAAAACGAAAGAGAGGCCGACCAATAACAACTTGGCGGAGAACTGTGGAAGCCGAGATGCAAAGAACGAACCAGAGTTGGGGCACTGTACGAAGGATGGCCGCCGACCGAGCAAAGTGGAATCAATTTGTTGCTGCCCTACAAGACGTCACCAGGCGTGATGGCCACTGACTGCTTTGATGGTTGGCGGTTATGGATCGAAGAAAAATAAGAAGTTTGATAACATTACAAGGCAGTCTTAGCTCTGGAATCTACAGGGAAAAAGTAGCAGGGGATGACCGTCAACCACATTGAGAAAAAAGGGATAAAGAAGACATGGAAAGAATGACACAGGACAGGATGATTTGACATGAATATCTGTGCTATTCTGGGCTGTCAGTTTAAGGGTAACGAATGGATGACTGAATGAATGGTTGAATATTTCCCTCCATCATTGTCTGTTCTTACTCCGTCCAGTTTCAGAATACCAGAGACCTGTTGAATCAGCTGAGTGACTCCCACATGGCATCCTTTCCATTCTAGCTCATCATACTAGCAGCGCGTGCCAAAAAATCAATACAGAGATAACATAATGTCTAAATACAACAGTACAGACTAAAAACACAAGCTTCCGCACAATTTGTGTGTGTGCCAATGCATGAATGTATCGAGAAAAGAGGTTTTATGTATCACAATGGCAAACTACTAAAGCTAGTCTTCCGTAACTTTGGACTAAGTAGGTATTAAAGAGATCTCAAATTTTCAGTGACGCTAAACGATACACTCCATCGCTAGCATCCGCCACAACACTTCATATACACTTGTGTGCTTGAAATAGTAGTTTCTGTTACCATTTGTTTTTCCGTATTACCAGTCCCATGTCCAACCTCCCGTTAGTAGCCGCACACGACGATGTTTATGGGGAGACAAGTTGTTCTATTTTTTAATAACATCAGAGACCCCAAGAATCATACCGGGTATACACCTGTGGCACCAGTCCCATTACATTTGAACATCTGCTGCAGTCTTGCCCAACGTACAGCAGTGAACGAAGTAGAATTGTGACGGTATTGTCTCCCCTGCTCTACATTAGTGATCCATCAATAGCCAAACTTAATAGTATAAGAATGAGTGTCTTCAAAGGTAACAATCTTCGCTCAAGATTACTTTTGACAGAGATATAAATAGAATAATGATGTTTCCATCCTGCCTACCGCCCCCGCGCCCTGGCGACCAGACCTCTCCGCCTGTCTCTCACCAACGTTTCACAGTTTGCACCCCGCGCCGCATCAGTATTGCTTTATTATATCTCCACTTTTGGCCAAAATTATCCTGAGGTCACATTTTGATATAAAATAGTTTAATAACTATTTAATCATCTTACACAATATCTTACAGTTAACAATTTAGATCATCAAGATAAATTTCATTTTAATGTCATATACCCTTCTTTTCAACTAGTAACCCAAAAACTTTAAGATGGAATACAGCAATACTAAGGCGACGCCCGTTCTCCGCCAATAGCCTCGATCACTTCACAAACTGTGCTCTGCTCATCTCTCAGCGTCGCCTCCCGTGCTCGTCCCGCAAGGCCATAAAGTAATATCCTCCCGTTGGCACGGGCTGACGTTCCACATCCCTTTCCAGCTGACTGCACCGCTCTCCCTGTCCAGCTGATAGCACCGTTCGCTACATATGTCCCTCAATCTGATAGACCTAGCCTCCGTTCTCCATATCTTAACCTTCCCTCCCAAATCCATGGTGCCCAACGCCTCCGGCGCCATACAATCCGGTCTCCCCCCCCTCTCCAAGATTGTAAAGAAATGCAAGCAAAACAACTGGGATCATCTAAGCTGTCATGAACTCATTATTCCCCCGCCTCTTCTGTGAGAAAATATTGACTCGTATTTTCTGACCTCCCAGCTGAAAGTAATTCAGCAATTATTAATTTAATATCTCTATATGGTTATGTATTTAACACAATATGAGTCATACGGGTGCAGACATACAATTCACTCAATAGTAATTAATCCAACTATAGATTTATAGTTACAGATAAACAGGTTTAATAATATCTTGTGGGTTAACAATGTAAAATAAATAAACTTGTTTATAACAATGAAGCACTGATGTTTTCTTCCTTGGACCATTCAAATTGTAAGTGGATATTTTTTAGAAAACAAATTTGAAAGTGTCCATTGGCTGCGCTGTTATGATACTTAGATACCTGTGTGGGGTCGGTCGGTGTCTGCTTCAGCCGCTGTTGGTTCCCACAGGTGCCTTGGACTGGTCCTCTTTGCTTGTCAAATCTGGTGGCAGTAGCACGTTTCTTGCAACTAGGCCGGGGTTACTACTTAGGTTATTAAGCTTCTTTAAGACCCGTCTAGTGTAGGTGTCTCGCGTTGACAGCTGGCAACTTGCACGTCAAACTAAGAGGAAACAAATACCTATTTTTAAGTATTGGATCTCCTGATATGCACATCCCAAGCGACCTCCGCTTTCATCCACCACTTCCATCTTCCTAAGAATGTTTACACTCCCTGAGCATTAATTTTAGACCCAGTGCTTTTGGACAGCGAAAAGTGACAATCGAAATTTATATAAATGTACATATAACACTTACTAAAATGTTAGTATAATAAATATATACACCATGATATCATGATCCACTCCCTGCTCTCTATGTAACCTATGGCCACCTCTGCTGTTAGTTCATGTGAGGAAACCCGCACGAAGCAGCCACCAGCTCTTACAGTGGTGGTTTCTGTGTCAAGTTATTTGCAGTGATGAGGTTGCAAGTCTCATATGTAACTGTACATTGACAAGAAAATTGTATTAGTCACAATACAAATATAAGATGATAAAATATCCATATTACAACTTATCCCGATTATCGGGCCAACACAGGGTTTTGCATAGGAAACGTCCGAATATTATCGGGCAACTGATTTAAGATACCGCCTCTTCAGGTGGGTTAAGTGTCTAACTGGGTACACTTGAAGTAAGATCCGAGAACTTCAGACGCAAAGTGATGACGCTGGAGTTACTCCATTCTAATCTTAGAATTCTCTTCAGTCTTATGACCAGTCGTGTAATGGGATCCTAATCGTCCGTGTTCCTGACTGTTTAAGATTTCTCCTTGACGAAATTCGAAGTCAGTGCAGCAGTTTTACAAAGCGGTATGTTATAAGCGAAATTTTCACCCACATACCCGTGTTGCTTCTTTGAGGAGAGATCCAATCAGGAGTAGTCTTATAATTTTCATGCCAAACCAACCATCATCAAGGCATCTGATATTGATATGGGTTTATCCCCCATCCTCTCGTGTAGAACAAAACTAAATGAAAACATAAGATATAGCTCTTTACATGGTATTTTCAAACTCCATGACCATATAAGGTCTGCCACTTCCATTGTTAATTATCATGCTTAAGAACGCATTATATCACAGATTTATCGCTAATAATCTCCTCCAAGATGTTACTTTCTCTTAGTTGATTATTACAACGACTTCAATCTACCGGAAGTGTTCTATCAAGTTATGTGCCCTACTCTTTAATAAGATTATTATCTTCCGACATCTCAGTGAAATCAGCCACGTATAAACGGTTTTTACCTATCTTCCCCGACAAAAAGTCAGGGTTAACAATAAGAATATCGCTGAATGTATACTCCTAATCTGTCTTGTTAGCGATTAAACAAACAAAAATGTCGACGTGGCTGCAAAACAAGTCAAGTTGTAGGTCTCCGTAGGGAGTGACAAGATATGATTAGATATTCTTAGTCGACGAGAGTAGGAAAATGCGATACGGAGCGGGTGAGAAAAAAAGTAATAGAAGGGCACTAGAGACAAGAAAATGTAACGATCGAGGATTTGACTTGTCACAAGCATATGGCAACAACCTATTTCTCACTATCAAAAAAGTTTTTGGAGATTTCAGGAACATCGAGCTGACTACTGCCTTTATTATAGTCATTAATGTGGAAGTCTGAACAGAAACGAGGAAGAAAAAGACGTGAATATACAAGCTAACTGTGCACTTTAAGTTCATTTCAAAGTCTTAAGCCCATCAATTGCAGTAAATTATTGCACGAAGAAATTGTGCTAAATGAACCAGTCTGATGCGGAGAAGAGGATAATATTTGCACCTGCTCAGAAATTAGTCCTTATCATTGTTTGTTAATGCTGACGCAATGCAAACTGGGAAGGACTGAACCTAATGAAGATGAAACTGGAGTAGACACATTCTGAGAAAATTCCCCGTAGATATATCCAGATACTCCTAACTTGCAACCTGTAAGTGATGAGGAAAAAGAAGTCGTGTAAAACGTGAAGGAGCACCTTGTGCGTTGACACTAGAAAACACCTAGAGACGAGAGAAACCTATGCCCATAACAAAACTGTCGATGACCTATTTCCAGGAAGACTTCTACATCTATACCTCGTTATCCGAACGTTTGGAATGCGAACTTTCACTTAACCGAACATATCAGAACATACCACCTTAAAACAAAAAAATTCAAACTCATCCTTCGAGAGATAAAAGTTGGAACAATAATAAGGACAACCTGGAGAAGAAGGGCAACAATATTTTTAACCAATCGGAATCTTATGAACAAAGCTGACGAAGAATGCCAAAAATTGAAAATAGTGTTCACCACCTATTGTGGCCATATGCTCTATTGGAAGCGATACATAAATCATGGTAATGAAAATAATAATTGTGATCAGTTTTCGATACCTTACGCCCTCTTCAGACATAAGAACTTGCCAGTTAGGAAATGCCGAGAATGGGGCTAACCTTTTTTTTTTTTTTAAAGAAATGTGCGCTCGAACCCGTCTTTGGCAGTTTGTTTGCAGCAAATATTATTCTCATTATGGCCTTGTGTGTGATGGGGAAAGGATTAGAAGCTTCCTAACAACTCTGCGCGATAGCTACAACCCAAGCATGAAAGAATCATCAAATCAAGATTTTCATCTCCACCTGATTCTGAAACATATCGTTGAAGAACAAGTTCTTTATGGGCAAATGAAATAAGCTCACGATTCTTAAAAATGGCTGTAGAATTTACGTATATATATATATATATATATATATATATATATTTAAATATATATATATATATATATATATATATATATATATATATATATATATATATATATATATATATGTGTGTGTGTATGTATGTATGTATGTATGTATGTATGTATGTATGTATGTATGTATGTATGTATGTGTGTATGTATGTATGTATGTATGTATGTATGTATGTATGTATGTATGTATGCATGTATGTATGTATGTATGTATGTATGTATGTATGTATGTATGTATGTATGTATGTATGTATGTATGTATGTATGTATGTATGCATGTATGTATGTATGTATGTATGTATGTATGTATGTATGTATGTATGTATGTATGTATGTATGTATGTATGTATGTATGTATGTATGTATGTATGTATGTATGTATGTATGTATGTATGTATGTATGTATGTATGTATGTATGTATGTATGTATGTATGTATGTATGTATGTATGTATGTATGTATGTATGTATGTATGTATGTATGTCTGTATGTATGTATGTATGTATGTATGTATGTATGTATGTATGTATGTATGTATGTATGTATGTATGTATGTATGTATGTATGTATGTATGTATGTATGTATGTATGTATGTATGTATGTATGATGTATGTATGTATGTATGTATGTATGTATGTATGTATATATATATATATATATACGAGGGGCGTTCAGAAAGTAATGCACCACATCGTTTTTCTCAGCTAATAATGAAGATAGAAGCATGAAATTTTGCACACTTTAAATATGGCATGTGCACCAAATTGCACTGCAACCGGCCAAATAATACGGCTGCCCTAAACCGTTGAAATGGAGCGTGTTAGCAACTTGCGTTATAAGCAGCGAATTGTGATATAATTTCTCGTTGCAGAGAAGGAAACTGTTGTGAACATTCACAAGCGTCTATGTGATGTGTATGGAAGTTTTGCAGTCGTCAGGAGTACAGTCAGTCGCTGGGTTCAGAGAATCAAACAATCAGGAAGTGGAGATACGGAGCTGCTTGATCGGCCGCGCTGTGGACGTCCTGACACAGCCACCAACGCAGAAATGTTGAAATGTGCTGAGGGCATTATTCTTACTGATAGGCGAATCACTACTCAACAATTGGCCTTACAGCTGTCAGTCAGTATTGGTAGTGCAAAAGCAGTTATAAAAACTCTCGGATTTTCTAAGGTTTTCGCAAGATGGATTCCTCGAAGTCTCACAAATGACCACCGATTGCAAAGGAAAGTAATTTCTTCTGAATTGTTGGAGCGTTTCAATGCTGATGGAGAGAACTTTTTGGCTAAGATCGTTACAGGTGACGAAACCTGGGCACATCATTTTGAACCTGAGACAAAAAGACAGTCAATGGAGTGGCATCATCCGCAATCACCAAGAAGAAAGAAATTCAAGACAATTCCTTCAGCTGGAAAGGTCATGATCACTGTCTTTTGGGACATTGAAGGTGTGATTCTTGTGGACGTTATGCCAAGAGGAGAGACAATCAATTCGCAAGCTTACATTAAGACATTGAAAAAACTCAATCAACGTTTTCGCAGAGTTCGGCCGCACAAGAATCCAGCAGACCTGCTTCTCCTTCACGACAATGCGCGACCTCACACAAGTCTGGCAACATGGGAAGCAATCACCAAATTGGGTTGGACTGTACTACCCCATCCACCCAATAGTCCTGATTTGGCACCCTCTGATTTTCATCTATTTGGTCCTCTTAAAGATGCACTCAGAGGGACAAGGTTTGAAGATGATGAAGGAGTGATTCATGCAGCGAGGAAATGGCTACATGATCAAGACAAAATCTGGTACGGGCTAGGAATACATGCACTTGTTTCGCGCTTGCATAAAGCCGTACAAGTTGATGGGGATTATGTTGAATAATACCGATGTTTACATGACATATCCATGTATATTGTGTATAAATTTCATGCTTTTTGAATAAACAGCTCCTGAGAAAAACGATGTGGTGCATTACTTTCTGAACGCCCCTCGTATATATATATATATATATATATATATATATATATATATATATATATATATATATATATATATATATATATATATATATATATATATATATATATATATATATATATATATATATATATATATATATATATATATATATATATATATATATCATACACAATAATAATGATTCTTAATTAACCAGCATACATTGTGGAATAAATTACTGGGAAGGCAGTTGCCAGTTAGCAATTGGCAGCATTTGAATTTATTATAGACACCACTTATCCTAATTGTAACGCATCGGCAGTTGATCATGTCTATTTTGATCCATTAATTAAGAAAACCAAAACCAAAAAACAATAGGATGGGCGGTGATTGGGGGGTTAATAATGCCTCAAACCTGATCAATAAGACGCCGGTGTATATCGCATATGACTGTTGTAGGAATGTATAATACAGAAACTGTTATATAATTCATTACGTAGAGGTGTAACATATAAACTGTTATAATTTGTTATGTAACGGTGTAACAATGAAATGGTATATATATATATATATATATATATATATATATATATATATATATATATATATATATATATATATATATATATATATATATATATATGTATATGTATATGTATATATATAGTTTGTCTGTTCTGCTCCAGCTGAAGTTTAGTTCTTTGTAGATGGATGACTGAACTACACTCGTCACTGGTCAAGTTTGAAAGTTGTAGCATGTTCCAAGAAGTGTCATGGAGTAACTACCAAGTTGGTCCCGCGTCTTTAAGACCCGTCTGATGAAGGTGTATAGCGTCGACTTCAGGCCACTTATAACCTCACTTGTTCCAGAGATAGTACCCTCAACTGGTACCACCAACTAGTGTCACAAAGGAAGAGAACAAATACCTTCTCGAGTATTGCGTTTTACGACACGTACTTATGTGTCCCCCTCTTCCTATTCCATAATCCCATCTATCTCAGAACTTTACACTCGATGAGATTTAATCTTAATCCCAGTGAGCGAAAACGTTCTTTACATTTGAATTAAATAGAAATATGTTTAACTTTACATCTACCATGTTTGAAAATGTTAACAATATAGATTGAATATGTTTATATTTACATATACACTGGTTGAAAATGTTAATAATATATATTATTTACATCATGTCTTTCATCATTCATTCCCTGCTCTATATGGAACTTGGGGACTACCTCTGCTTTTGGTTCTCTGTAAGAAACTCGCAATAAAGCAATCAGTCACCAGCCCTGGCAGTGGTAGTTCACGAAATCATCATTCTATATGCTGAGGTTGCCAACCTCAAATGACTTGGACATCCACTAGCAATAATAATAATAAATTCTTTAAGCACCAAACACGGCGCATAAGGCAGAAACCAGTGCTCTCCAGGTTGTACGTTGTGATGCCACTCCTCTACAATTGGGTATAAAATGGACAAATGGAAAATTCCTGGAGACCTGGATTTCGCAGATGATGTAGCATTCTTAAGTTCAACACCAAGACAATCCCAAGAAGCAATAAATAATTTGTGTCATCTCTCGGTTAAAATTGGTCTCCAAATAAATGCCTCTAAAACTAAAGCTATGAACTTTTCTAACGAGACCTTTGATATCATCTTGAACGGGGAAAAACTACAGAAAGTTGAAAGTTTCAATTATTTAGGCAGTAAAATGACTCAGGATGGTGACACAACAAGAGAAATCCATACTAGAATTGCTTTGGCAGCTAGCGCCTTCAATAGATTATCTAACATTTGGAAATTACGATCATTGAATATACATACCAAGCTTCGTCTGTTTAATTCAAATGTTATCTCAGTGTTAACATACGGCTGTGAGAGTTGGAAAATAACAAAATCATTGGAGAACAAGCTGAATACATTCGAGAACAAATGTCTTAGAAAACTCATGAACATCAGTTGGAAAGAATTCTTAGCTCTTGCACATTGTTTAATCCCAACGTTCTTCCTTCTCTTATTATTGTTCTTCTGAGTGTTTCTTTTGGTCTTCCTTTTTTCCTTTTACCCTCAGGAAGGAAGGGTAGATAACTCCACTAGCAATATTCACATATTAATATTCACATGTCAATATATATATATTAGTTCACGTGTTAAGAATGCAAAACATAAAATTTAAAATGTACAACTTACGCCAGTTTTTAGGCTCACAGACTGCTGGCTCAGATAAATAGTTTAAGGCAGCTTGACGATGCCTCTTACGCGTGGTCTGGGATGTTGCTATTTTAGCAATAAGTTCCCACTTTGAATTTGTGTTACAGTTTCCTCAGATTCCGGTTTTCCGTGTTAAAATGGTAGTGTTTTCCTTGGCGCGAAGTCCTCAATATGCTCAAACAAGATCCGGTCTGGTAAATGAAATCTGCTGCTATTCTTAACTCTGGAAAGATCTGGTTGTCTTCTTGGCGCGAGGTGAATTTTCACAATGTTCTAAACTGACTAAAGTGTCAGGTTATATTACACTTCGCTCCCCCTCGCAGTACTTTGTTACGATTTAGGTAGGGTCCATTCAGGAATTTCGGTCTTTCTGTAATATCTTCGTAATACTTCTATCCGGATGCTATTACCTCATTCCGTCTTCCAGTTGCATGTCTGTAATATGTCCGCAGACAGGTAATTTATCTTGCCGTCCTTGTGCAACCACCAACCTTCATGTAACCATCTGGGCAGTGATTCGTCACGACAGTAGTTAAGGAATCCCAATCGCCAAATCAGCGCTAAATACCTAGCTGGGCATAGGTCGTGCTAATCCGGCGCGGCCAAGGTTTGGTACATGAGCATTATATGTCGGTCAAAATTGCATCACCTGTCTACTCTCTCAGCAGGGATGGTCAGGTAAACAGACAAGATGAATTATTACTGAAAGGAGTGTAAGGTGATTAGAAAATGGCTAATATTTGCTTGATAGCAGAGGAAGAAATGTGCCGACCACTGAAAATTACACGTAATCAGGACTCGCAACAAATGTAACTGACTACTGCCGGAGAGGAGAAGAGATCGATCCAATTATAATGTGACAATAGTGCAGATCACTCCTTCAAGATAATAACACGTTATCTTTTAAAGGCCACCGACAACCAAGTTGATCGAAAAATAATACGTAATCCGAATGTGTTGTCAGACAACTTAATTTGTCATACCAATAAACTAGTGTGCTTTCTGTCTGTTTCTAGACAAATACATCAGGCTTGTTTCACGCGGGGTTGATTATTAAATCTACACTATTCAAATATTAAATTTACACTATTTTTGTCGCTTTGTTAAGCGTTGACATCCCCATTTAACAAGATAAACATGCGATGGAGCGGTCAAGCCCTTAAAGGTGGTTGTTTATCTTAGGGGAAAGTAACATGACGAAAGGAGAATTTTGGCAATTTAATGATGTAGATAGCTAGCAACAGATAGACGAAATGAATAATCGAATGTATTACACTGCGTCACTGTATATATATATCTTCTACGGACAATTAGCAGTTGGCAAGAGAACAGTTGGGCGACCACAGCTGAGGTTCAAAGATGTGTGCAAGAGAGATATGAGGGCACTGGACATGGATCCAGCAACATGGGAGGATGAAGCTGCCGATCGCACTAAGTGGCGATGCTATTTACGGCGCCACCTCAGATTGGGCGAAGAGAGGCTCACACAAGAAGCAGAGGTGAGGAGAAAACGTCGAAAGGAGCACCAGGAAAATAAGCAGCTGAGGGCTGTGACCTCAGGGGCGCATTCCCATAGTCAGTTATGACTGAAGGGGCTATTATATATATATATATATATATATATATATATATATATATATATATATATATATATATATATATATATATATATATATATATATATATATATATATATATATATATATATATATATATATATATGCCCAATGGGCTGATCACCCGTTGGCTTGTCACACCGATTACGGAAACAACGGCAGATGGATCTATTTGTTGTTGCCCTAAAGACGCCGCTAGGCGTGATGGGAAACTACAACAGAGAAAATCAATCTGCTGTTGCCCTTAAGACGCCACAAGGCGTAATGGCCTCTGACTGCTTGGTCGGTCTTTGGCTAAGGACGGAAGAAGAAGAAGAAGAATATATATATATATATATATATATATATATATATATATATATATATATATATATATATATATATGTGTGTGTGTGTGTGTGTGTGTGTGTGTGTATCGGCGGCAAAGTCACTGGGTTCTGGGATCGAAACCTGGAGCATCACGCTCCATTCTACCCAGCTGTAAATGGATATTTGACTCTGCTCTTGAGTTAGGGAAGAATTAGACAGCAAGGAAGATAACTAGTCACCACGCTTCACAAATCTGGACCTAGTATGGTGAAGTCTCTAACACTTCACTCCCCTACGGCCGTATCTCATATGGGACTACCATTACTTTTTAATAAAAATTTACCTCCGCCTGAGGAAGGTACACCGTGTACGGGGTACACGATTTTTGTAATGTTTGGAAACACTGTTCGGGAGGAAAGATAAATGTGGGAATATTATCAAATAACATGAAAGGAAAATAGCATTCTGATTTAATCTTGTTCTTTCCCCTCATGAGAATATGATGATAGGAAAGATAAATATTGAGAGAGATTGGATTGGGGGGGGGGGGGGGAATAAAGGAACAGATAAGAGAAAAAAAATCAAGAGGAAACAGAAATATAGAGGGGAAATAGGAAAAATGTGTGAAAATATGATGAAACAATTAGGGAACAGGGAGGAGGGTGGAAAAAAGGAAGGAATAGAATGAAAGTAGAGAGACAAGAGGGTGAAACAGTGAACAGATACGTAGAGATTATAAGGAGATAACAGTCACGATAGAGATACGTGTGATAAATAAGAGAAGATACGAGAAAATTAGCACATTAAAAAAAGACACGAAAGACAAAATGACATTAACATATACAAGAGAAAATTGACAAGCGATAGAGAGAAGACTGAAAAATAAACTAATAAAATCATGTGACCAGGGAGAGAGAGGAGAGAGAGAGAGAGAGAGAGAGAGAGAGAGAGAGAGAGAGAGAGAGAGAGAGAGAGAGAGAGAGAGAGAGAGAGAGAGAGAGCAAGAGCGGGGAGATATAATGAAAGATGGTACACGGAAAAAAAAAAACGACATTAACAGATGAAAGACAAAAAAAAATTAAAATTTAAAAAAAAAACGGAAATAAGACATTTGAAATACAGACTACAATAATGCCTACAGAATGACAGCAGACATACATGTTCAATAATCCGTTGCTAGACTATTAATCCCGATCGAATGATTGAGTAAACTGACTGATGAACAGACGCAGATAACTGTCTCAATAATGTGACATCTCTGAAAGTAATTAAAACGGGGTTAATTCTTTGTGTCAAATTTGAGTGCACACTGGTAGTTCTTTTTAATTTTTTTTTATTTGGGGGGGGGGGGGGGGGGGGGGGGGGGGGGGGGGGGGGGGGGGAAGAGTGACAGAAGAAATAAATGTAAAATACAAATACGAGCGTGTTTCGATTGTTCTAGAGAGATCCAACCCCCTTTTTTTTCACGAGTTGAACAGATGGAATTCCCGGACAATAGAGCGAGACCTTAAACACACATTGGGAAGGGAACTGAAGGGAACCTACCTATCTACCTACCTACATACCTGCTTACCTATCTATCTGCCTACCTACCTACCTACATACCTGCCTGCTTTCCTGCCTACCTACCTACATACCTACCTACATACCTGCCTACCTGCCTTTCAGATACATTTCTGTCTGTCTCCCTGTCTGCCTGCCTGTCTAGCTGCATGCTGTCTGTCTGTCTGCTTGCCTGTCTGTTGTTTGAGTGCCTGTCTTTCGGTCTGCCTGCCTGCATGTCTTCATTCCCGCATGCCTGCCTGCCTGCTAGTCTGCCTGGCTGTCTGAAGAATGTCAGACGGGCCTGTGAGCCCAATTCTCAACCCTTTGAAAATAAAGTTCGTTCGTTCGTTCTCTCTTAGACGAACCTATGTTCCTATTTCTCAACACTTTGAAAACAAAGTTCGTTCGCTCTCTCGCTGGCTCTCTCTCTCTCTCTCTCTCTCTCTCTCTCTCTCGCTTTCTCTCTCTCTCTCTCTCTCTCTCTCTCTCTCTCTCTCTCGCCTTCTCTCTCTCTCTCTTAGACGGGCCTAAGTTCCTTTCTCTCAACACTTTGAAAATAAAGTTCGTTCGCTCTCTTTCAGTCCCTATTCATACAATCGTAGACTTTTCGAATGCTTTATTAGTTTTGATTACATGCCCCCTAATCAGATTATCTTTTCTTATAATATCAACTATAGGTTCTAATGACGATGTTTGTACTTTTCTACATATTTTATGTCATGTTTATAAGTAGTTAATGTTAATATGAGTGTGCTATTTTATTTTACTTTGCAACGTTGAATTCCTTGACATTGATATGTAAAATGCATATGGGAATAAATGAATTCAGTATGAAAGGTGAGAGAAAGGAAGGGCAGAATGTCAGACGGGCCTGCGTGCCCAATTCTCAACCCTTTGAAAATAAAGTTCGTTCGTTCGTTCGTTCTGTCTTTCTACCTGCCTGTCTGCCTGACAGTTTACCTAGCCATCTGTCTGTATGTCTGCCTGTCTGTCTCTCTATCAGTTATTTCACACTGTCTGTCAGAGTTCACATGGTATACTGTACATGAGCTGCAAGAAGATGGGCCCAAGGAAATGTCTGTTCTCAGTGAATGTTGTTTCGATCAATACTGACTCTGGTATGTTGATTGGGAAACCTTAGTCTAATCCACTACAGCCAACCGTTTCCACGCATATATAGATGATAAGGGCTCAGTAAATGCAGTAGAAAGTAACAACAAAGGAAAGTATTGGAACGAAAAAGAATGAAATAGAGAAATAACGGGAAAGTTACCAGCCAACGGGGGATAATTAATTTGTGCTCTTTGTGCTGCATGCCCTGATGACGGCACTCAATTTCCCTGTAGTTATTTCCATTTTGCTTCAGAAGTACGGAAACACGGAAACTGTGGCACGAAAGCTTCATCTATGATAAGCAATAAGGCTTCACTGGTTATATATACATACGGTGGATTCACTTATTCAATACTTACGCGAACTGCACAGTATAAATGGGGGAAAGTTCCAGAAATGTTGTCACCGGAAAGCAACAGAGGCAGGAATATTTCTAAAACACACACACATGCACACACACACACACATGCGGCGCCATGTAGTATACTGTGAACAAAATGCGCCTTATTTCACGCTCAGCAATCGTGATGTCACGTCTGATATTTAGCCATACTCCGAACTTCTACTACCTTCCACCTCCTCCCCTTAATGATATAAATACGAATATTGTAAATATGAAGGTATATAATTTATAATCTAAACGAATTCGCAGTTAAAAAAAAAAAGGTAAAGGAACCCGTTACACGCCCATTGAGGCATATTGGGAATATGGTGTTAGGCCCATATGGAATATGGTGTTATCTTGACCGTCGGCACACGAGGGGTGATGTGGTCGGCATCACGCCGGCCGCCTTAACCTTCCCAGAGTAGCTCTGGTACCCATTTGGGGCTGGGTCGACCCAGGAGCCGTTTGTGGCCTAAAAATTTTTCCGCCTCATCTGGGGATCGAACCATAGACCACTGCGCTAGGAAGCCAGTGCACTAACCACTATGCTACCGCGGCTCGCAGTTAGCTGATAAATATTTTACTAAAAATTAAACACGTGAAAATTCGTCATTTTTATATGCAACGACGAGGTACCCCCGATGCCCGTCGATACGAATAACGCAGGTTGAGGACTACAGCGCAAATAGCGATGGCAACGTAAACTGTGGTTTAGAACATTTTGTAGCTTTACTTCCAACATGTGTGTCAAACCTGGTGTACTGTTTCTAAGAGAATTAATAATAAAATGGATCACGAAAGTGCGTAAGAGGATTATTTAATTTTAATAACACATGATTTCTGTTTTGTTCGTGTGATGTTAACAAAAGTGCAGAGTTGTAGCTCTTCTTTGAATTTCTAATTTATTCAAAATGTTCATGACCTGTTTTTTACGTTTTAGTTAATTATTAATTTCATTTGTTATCCTCTGTAATGCTGCACTGGCATCAGGGCACACACGTATTTGCCACACCATTTAAGATGTCCCAAAAAAAACAAAAAAAAAACAGGGGCAAAGACAGTATCCCCTACATACTAAGTGTTTTACTGATATGTCTGTAACAAACAATACACAATTCCCCTAGCTTTTCGTGAAAATACGTAAAATGCGCGCAATGCACAATGAAAACGAAACTGAACACCAATTACAAGAACGCGCTAGTCTTGCACATTTTTCATTAAGTATTTTCAGGAAAATGTGGAAATTCTCTCATTGGTGTAATTATTAGGTGGTCATGCCGGTGCGTGAAAGCTAAACATGAAAACCGATTAAAAGATCACGCAGTCCTTTCAATTTTTTTTTTTTTCTTGGTGCATTGACCTTTGACCATTAGTCATGATAATTTCGTAAAGAAAGATCCAACGAAGCTGAAATGTAATGGAAGTGAATAAAATGGCCACAGAAGAATTAAGACCGTCATCAGGTCACGCAGCAGGAAGAGAACATCGTCATTATGTCACACCATGTTTTGTCGGGTCACTTGATCTTTTTTGACCCACATTTTTGACTTAAAATTATCTCTCAAACACGTTTTGAAATCACTTATCTGCTAACTTTACAGTTCGTTTCCCGAATTTCGGAACTACGTCGTATAATCTATCTTCATCTGTCTGTCTATCTCTCTCCCTCTCTCTGTTGTTCTCTCTTATACTCGAATTATTGTCTCATTTACTGTACAGATGTTTTCGATTTGTTTGTTTGTTTGGTTTTTTTTTTTTTTGTGCTTTTGTTGTTATTTTTTTTTCTTTTCATTACGTTCCTGTTTGTTTGTTTTTTAAAAAAAACATACTCAATTTTGATTATGATAGGATATTGTAAATGTATGCTGTTATATTATCTTTATAATTTTGCATGCCTTTAAATTAATGCTTAATGTAACATGTGGGAATGAAAGGATATAGTATGCAAGATAAGTGAGAGTGGAAGGGCAGAATTTTAGACGGGCCTGCACGCCTAATTCTTAACCCTTTGAAAATAAAGCTCGTTCGTTCCTTCTTTCTCTCTCTCTCTCTCTCTCTCTCTCTCTCTCTCTCTCTCTCTCTCTCTCTCTCTCTCTCTCTCTCTCTCTCTCTCTCTCTCTCTCCACCCCCCTCTCTCTCTCTTTTTCTCTCTCTCTCTGAGGATTTATTATCTAATAGGGAGCCGCGCTAGCGTAGTGGTTACAACACCGCTCTGGCGACCGGGTGATACAGGATCAAACCCGGGCGACGGCATTTGAGGATTTTTCGTCGACCGGGATTTGGACTGGATTAACTCGAGACCTGGCGAAGACATTTGAAGGAGTGTCGTCGACCAGGGACTGGCGGCTCCTGAGCCGACCCAGCTGCAATGGGTAACTCCGAAATCGGCGAGTATTTGCCTGAATGGCGAGGGACACCTGTCTCTGTACAAGAAATAAAGGGATACTCACGTAAAATCAATGTCAGGTTAGACATAAAAATAATAACCTGAGATTTCGCCTCGAGTATTAGCGGGCGAACGCAAAAAAAAAAAAAAAAAAATATTATCTAATATACTTTGTGGAGTGTCTGATGACCTAGTTTTTCATTTTAAAATACTTTATGTCTTAATTGTGATCAGATACTGTAAATGTATGCTGTTATACTACTTATAATGTTGCATGGCCATTAAATTAATACTTAAAGTACTCTGGAGAATGTCTGGATAAACAGTAATAAAAGATGAGCAGAGGAAGGACAGAATGCAAGACGAGCCTATGCGCCAGATTCTGTCTACCTATCTAATCGATCTGATTCTGCTCTTGAGTTAGGGAAGGCAAGACAGTGAGGACAGAAAGTGGTTACCCACCTCATAAAGCTGGATCTCGTATAGTGGGAGTCGTTAACAATTCACTCCCTGTGGCAGTATCTGCTATGGGATTCCAAGCCGCTCATCTCTGGTAAAACGCTGACAACACGCCAAGTCCCTTGTCATTCAACAGCAGATTTCTAATATTTCACAAGTTCTTATTATATGTCACCCTAATCTGATTATGTTTCAAGCGATTGTCTAATTTACTGCATGAATCGTATGAGTTTTGTCTTTTTTTTTTTTTTGGGGGGGGGGGGGGGGGGGGGGTTTCATCACTTTCGTTTATGTTTTTTTCTTTTAAAACATACTTAAATTTGGTTATGATTGGATATTACAAATGTATGCTATTATTTTATCATGAAAATGTTGCATGCTTAAATAATGCTCAAAATGCAATTGCGAATGAAAGGATACACTATGCAAGATGACAGAGAGAGGAAAGGCAGAAAGTTAGACGGGCCTGTGTGCCCAATTCTTAACCCTTTGAAAATAAAGCTCGTTCGTTCGTTCTTTCTTCCTCTGCCCCTTCTCTCTCTCTCCCTCTCTCCCTCTCTCTCTCTCTCTCCCATGAGATTAATTAGAACACGAGTAAGAGAAGACATAAGAAGGAATCATGAAATATTCATCAGTCTTATCTCGGTGAATGATCTTGAATGTAATGTTTCAATCCAGCGTGTTCTGTGTGGCGTTCCTTTTTATTTCTCAAAGCTGAAGGTGGCAAACTCGAGTATGGGGCCCCCTGTGGGCGCAGGAAGAGATTGGATAAAATAGGTTAAGTCGGTCTAACGCCGCTCCTGACTGCACCCGTCAGGCATGTCGTACCACGCGACTAATATGAGGTTGTTCATGAGGCTGTCTACCTGATAATGAAAAATATATTGCCACAGAAATCACTGTTGCAAGAGTTTATGAATGTTTCATGCAGGCTTCCTGCAAAGGAATAAGCTGTAGTTGTGGGTTCATGCTCCTTATGGAGCACAAAGGAAATTAAAGATGATGATGATTATTATTATTATGAAGAAATTAACAGCAATGCTCCCATCCTGTGTACATCCAAAGTTATTAAAGTTGAAATATGCACAAACACTTTGTAACCCCCGTTATTTCGTTACAAGAAATTATTTTCAGTTAAACACGTATAATTTTGTTATGTTGGTTCGTATGTTTTGTCTGTCTGTCTATCAGTCTGTCTATCTATCTGCTCAAGTGAGAAACGAGAAACATATTCTAGCTGCCGTAGAGGTAGGAAAAGAGACCAAACTTTATTTCACGTAAGTTGTTGTCCCAGACTTGACGTATGGATACGAATCATGGGCATTGACTACAACCCACAAAAGTCAGATCCAAACCTCAGAAACGAGGTATCTGAGGAAGATGGTTGAAGTAACAAAAGGAGACATGGTCCGCAACCAGACGATACATCAAGGCCTAAAAACCCAACTCCTGCAGACCCAAGTAGAACAGTCCCAACTAAGATGGTGTGACCATGTCTGCAGAATGGGAGAGGATCGGTTGTCACGGCAAATATGGGAGGCTAACAGCCAGGGATCCAGACCTCCAGGACGACCTAGAGTCCGCTCGGAGGACAATATTAGAGTTAGACAGTCTCTGAAGGACCGAGGACTAGAATGGAACCAGGCCAGGAGGAAGACAGCCGATAGGATAGTATGGCGCACTTTCTTCCAAATCTCTACACCTCACGGTAGAAGAGGACCGACAAAGTAAGTAAGTAAGTTGTTGTAGGGATTCAGAACAGACTGACCGACCGACAAAGAGAAAGGATAGAAAGATAGATAAACAGACAGACAGACAGACAGATAGATAAATAGATAGATAGATAGATAGATAGATAGATAGATAGATAGATAGATAGATAGATAGATAGATAGATAGATAGATAGATAGATAGATAGATAGATAGATAGATAGATAGATAAAACGAACGAACGAACGAACGGACTTTATTTTCAAAGTGTTAAGAATTGGGCACGTACGCCCGTCTGACATTCTGCCCTTCCTCTCTCTCTCTCTCTCTCTCTCTCTCTCTCTCTCTCTCTCATCATATATACTGTATCCTTTCATCCCCCCATTTACTGCAAGCATCATTTAGGCATTTATCATTAAAAAGTAATATAACATCATACATTTGCAATATTCATCATAATCAAAGTATGTTTTTAAAATAAACTAAAACTAAAAAAAAAAAATTAATAAAATAAAATAAAAAATTAAGTGAGAAAAAAAACAAACAAACAAAACCAAAACAAACAAACAATAAGATTGACAATTGTGGTGGATTTGATGTTAAGAAATGTTGTTATGTACTCTTAGTGTACTGAATGAGGTCAGCTGTGAAGGTCCCTGAATATAACATATATGATGGTAAGTTTACAGGGTACCTTTCTGCTACCACCTCTATGATCTCATTCAGACTTATTCTTTGACTAAAATGTATGATGACTACGTTTGGTGTCTAGGGTTATGAATTTGTAGTGTAATGTTGCATTAACCAACTAAACATATAAACAATTTTTTTATTATCCAACACAACACAACAATACTACGACAATCACATACAAACTACACTTTAAAAGACTATCTTTAGTAAGTCAGTGGTTGAATTTTGGGTAAAAGTTAAATTTTTACAATTTATTGTCCTGGTTCTAGTTTGTTTTGAATCAGGACTGACAATCAAAAGTGAAATCAAAAGAATTATTTACATCAGTTAAATAACACCATGGATCTTCTGTCCATAATACAAATGTTATTATATTATAAGTGTGTAGATGTAGTTTTCTAACTTAGGTTAATACTGGTATATAATGGTAGGTTGTTGGTTAACATCACGCACTATTGTTTGTTTTCTTTTCATTTGACACTGGTGGAATTTTTATTAATATCACTGACAAACAAAATTTTTCTTTCTTATATACGAATAAGTGTTCTTAGGTCAGTTTCTTGCGCTGATTTTAAATCTGAAATCCGTTTATCTCTATCACATCGGGTTCTTAAGATATTTGTGAATAAATATATTTTTGGGAAACCGTTATTTGCTCCGTTTCATTTTTACTATATAACTTATTAAAAATTAATAAAATGCAAAATAATTCTACTTTTTATACTGCTAAAAGATGCATGACATATGTTACGCTATTTTTCAAATAGTTACTGTATTTTGAAATAATTCTGAGCGAAATATGGCTTCTAGAAGTTGTAGAAATTCGGCTGATCTGTTCTGTTACGTGTGCGGATATTTTACCGATCGTGTTCACCAGAAAAACTTTACACCATTACTAAAGAAAGCATATGAACTTCATTTCGATTCGAAAGTTGATGATGCAAATAAATCTTGGAAGCCAAATGCAGTTTGTTCGACTTGTGCAAATACATTGGCAGGTTGGTTACGAAAATCGCCGAAGCATAAGTCGATGCCTTTTGGAGTGCCAGTAATATGGCGTGAACCGACAAATCGCGCTACTGATTGTTACTTCTGCTTGACAAATATCCATGGTTTCACTTTTAAAACTAGAAAGTCTGTGGTTTATCCAAATATTGAATCGGTTTCGAAACCAGTGCCTCATGATCCTATCACGTGTCCGATCCCAGTTACACCAGAACAATATCCGTTGGACGTGAATGAACCATCAGAAAGTGATAGTTTACCTGCTTTTGAAACTAATTCTGACTTGGATTATATACCGGTGAATGATGGTGTTCACTTAATTAACCATTCAGAACTTTCAGATCTAATACGTGATCTCGCTCTTATCAAACGGAATTACTCGGTTCGCGACTCAAAGAATGGAATCTTTTAGCGCCCAATACTCCGATATCTAAATTTCGCCATAGACACAGAGAACTTGTTAAATACTTTGACATGGATGATGACATTTGCTATTGCAAAGATGTAAACGGTCGAATGGTGCAGCTCGGTCATGAGCACATAGTCAACGAATGGCGACTTTTCATCGACTCTTCCAAGACTAGTCTAAAAGCCGTGTTATTGCATAACGGAAATTTATTTTCATCAATTCCAGTCGCCTACTCTGTTCATATGAAAGAAACTTATGACAATATGGCTATACTTTTGGCAAAAATAAAGTACAATGACTACCAATGGCGGATTTGTGGAGACCTAAAGGTAATTGCAATTCTCACGGGCATGCAGACTGGGTATACTAAATTGTGTTGCTTCCTATGTGAATGGGACAGCCGCAACAGACAGGAACATTATGCAAGAAAGGTGTGGCTTATCAGGGATCGTATGCAGCTCGGGTATAAAAATGTAATACACGAACGAGCCATTAGTTAATAAAGACAGCATTATTTTACCACCGTTACATATAAAGTTGGGGCTCATGAAGAATTTCGTAAAAGCGTTAGATAAAACGAGCAAAGCTTTCACTTATCTTCGAGAAAAGTTTCCGCAAGTTAGCGATGCAAAGACAAAGGAAGGTATCTTTGTAGGACCTCAGATTAGGAAAGTTATTGCAGACAAACAATTCGAGAACTTGTTACATGGTAGTGAACTTCGCGCATGGATGGCATTCAAATCGATCGTCGATAACTTTCTGGGAAATCACAAATCTGTCGACTATGTGCATACTGTTAAGCAGTGCATAGATGCATACAGAATTATGGGCTGTAACATGTCCCTCAAAATCCATTTGCTCGATTCGCATCTTGACTTTTTCCCTGACAACCTTGGCGAAGTCAGCGATGAACATGGAGAACGATTCCATCAAGATATCGCCGTAATGGAGTCACGTTATCAAGGACGGTGGAGTGTGACCATGCTTGCCGATTATTGTTGGATGCTTCATCGCGATGTACCACATGCCATTCACCGACGAAAGTCGACTGCAGAGAAATTCAAGCCTACATAACTGTTATACTTCTTGTACGAATGATGTTGTAATACTGTATGCGTTGTTAAAAAACTTCAATTGCGTATTTCTAGAGATCCCGACCTCATAGAGAAAAACAGTTTGCAGATTTAAAAACAGCGCATTAAAATTGACCAGAAAAACATAGAAATGTTAGAGAAAGAAAAAAATTTTTTTTTTTGTTAGCCAGTGTATTCAGTCTTTATGTTAAACTAGAGGTTGAGCTTCCTGGCGCCGAACAGGCACTTATCTTCGAAGGATAACACCGGTAGATCTGTTCATAGGCTCGCTGGACAATCTGTTTCCCTTCTTGAAAGGCAATGGCATCCAGCATGTGCCCGAAATATGCAAACAGTGTCAGGAATCGAACAGTTTCCAAGAGCCTGGTACTACGTTAATGTCAGTACCAAAAAACCATGAAATAAGAAGGCTATGCGTCCTTCTTTATAACAAGTATACAATAATATTCCACAATTAATAACAGGCACAGTACAAACAAACAAATAGCGTCAGCTCTTTATGACAACCTATTTTACCATTATATTTTTAGGTGACGATGTATACCAGTATTCCTCTCCCCTAATGGTTACAACGCCTCTGCAATTCCAGCAGTAATCTTTTTCCATACCATACGATAGGTGTTATGCTCCTTGATGACACTCATATATAATCTTGTAGTACTACACCTCTGTTGAGGACTGTTTCGCGGCTTGCAGACATGTGAATGGTTGCAAACATTGGCATGCCTGCACCACGGAACTCCTCAATTGAATAAGACCAGAAATCGCGCAGATCGATGTATGACGCGTCTAGCCTAGTTACATTCTAGTCTATGTGTGGCCATTGAGCCGAACGGCAGTGTTGGAATGTGTGGTAAAACCACTTAAGGATCGTGTTTGAATATGTGGCATAGCCACTGATTAAATATATATGTGGAACGGTAGATCCACTGGAAAGTGTAAGATAGCGAAAGGATCCGTATCAAAATTGATTATAGGACCAGGTAGAGTCCGTATTAGATTCGTGAACCAAGCAGATTACGTTCACCTTGAACTTATATACACGGCAGTTAAGACCGGGCGATGCAAGCCAAAGACGTTGAATAATTATACATAGACAGGATCTATAGATTTACAGATAATGTACTCACTAGTATTGTGAAGGGATAATAATTCTAAGGATCGGATTCGGTAAGAGTTGGTTGCACACTCTATTACGCTATAAACTTAACGGTTAACCCAGACGAGCTAAGTCTGTGAGAGGAACAATTGTGTAGAGCTTAAAACTATGATGAAGCCAATTTAAATGTGTGAATTGTTGTTGCACCATTGTGTAAAAGGATATATTAAATTGTTCAGTCGTCCATGGAACTTGTTGGTTGCCTGAATTATGCAAGTTCTCACTCTGTGCTGTGACTGTCATTAATCCTTGCAAGGTCAGTCCAGATTATCACAGGTATTTTCTAAGACTAACTATAATCTAACCAACACTGTGGAAGAATTAATATAATAACGACACTGAATATAATAATAATTTAATCACACCAGAATGGCTTAAAAACTGCACTCGAACTAGAAAACTGGAATTGGAATAGATGAATTATAATATCTGAAATATTGACAAGCAACCCAATAAACTCACGTCCAACGGTGCTGAATCTTTTAATAACATCTAGCAAGAAAAGATACAGCGGGAGACCGTAACATACTGGTGTCAGAAGTGTTCGGACAATTTTCAGAATTCATCTTTTCCGTTACCCAATTGAACGAACTAATGTTCATGAATCAGGCTTCAAGTTGGGAAGATTCTAGTGGAAACAACTTCAAGATCATTACAGTTCGTCACAGACAAAGTAACAGTGGAAATTGAACAGTTCAAGAAAGTCTCATTCAAGACGCAAGTCCAAGCTGGCAACTCAAATTTACACATCAAGTTACGAAGGTCAAGGTCGAGTCTTCACTCCGATTAACGGTCGCTGAGTCGCTGAATCAAATCTATCGAATGTCATTCAATGTTTGATCCTGAACGAGCACATAGAACCAGAAAGACAATCCATACACTTGTTAAACCTCCAGAGCAACCGGGGAAGTATTTCAACAGAATTTCTTTCAATATCACGTTTGAAAATCTTCGTTCAACCGGTCAAGTCTGCTTCTCTGTGAAAACAAGTCTGAACAGCTGGGAGCATTTTGTTTATTTTGAGGATCACTATGGCATGACCACATGAAGATAAGTTCTTGTCTAAATTAGAGCTTTCGACTAGATTGTGTTGTCCAGTTGGCTAGCTTTGGTCTTCAATTCTTCCTCCACTGTCACTTGTCTGTCTTACTTTGCAGTCCTAGTATTTATCATTACGTGTTTACTATCAATGTATTTTATGTAACTTCGCGGGAGGATGGATAGGGCTTATCATTGCTTCTATATTCCTTTGGAAGATTTAAGCAATTTTAACGACTTTTAGGGATAATTGCTTATATTTGCTTACTGAGGATCTAACTGATTATTAATTTTTCTTTTGAGTTAGGAAATAAATGTTTCTTCAGTAAGCCATATAACCACTTTGCTTGTGCTAGTTGTGACGTCAAGTGCCTACGTCATTTAATTTAAATAAATTACTTTCCGTTTTGTGTCACTATTTTATTCGTTTGTGATCTAAACATCTCTCTGTCTCAATGTTAGTTTAAGACGACTTGTATCGTAAATTATTGTAATGTTACTTTAAACATTTTATTTCTCTAATTATTACGTCTAGTACTTACTTAGTTTCTTTTTATATGTTTCATAGCGTCGTATAAGTGAATATATCATTTCATTATGGTCCATTTGCTTGTTCCATCCATTATTTATCGTCACCTGTTCTTGTCTCTGGCTATAGTAAATATCATAGTTACTTTGAGTTAATGAAGCTCATATGTTCATAATATAGTTACTGACAAATAATATACTACTATAAGGTATTGAGAAACTTATAACCTTATAACCATGTCTGCCATTGAGTATTTTCTCAGGCAAGGAAAGAAGTCTGGTTTACAGGGACCATCTCTTCAGGACTTTATTATGAAAAATCTGAAGGAGGTAGAAATGGAAGAAGGAGGTGATCAGTCCTTAATTGAGGATGAATGGTATTGGAAGGAAAATAGATTATTGAGAATCATTGATGATAGGGAAAGATTGATTGATGAGTTATTTGATGAGGTGAAAGCATTAAAATCACAAGTAGATGTAGATGGATCTAATTTTCGATCATTAACAGTTGATTTTTCAAAATGTAAGGAGTCATTAGATACTGCCTTGAGGGAGAATAAAGCTTTGAACTCTGAGATTTTGGTACTGCAAGATAACACTGCAGCATGTCAGAATAAAAGTTCCAAAATCAGTGATGACTGTTCTGATAAGGTTACTGATATTAATGAGAAGTTTTGTAAAGCAAAAGAGGCTTTGGAGGCCAGAATTCAATCACAGGTTGCTCAAATTAAGGGTCTTGTTCGTGATATGTCAAAATTGAGACTCCAGTTGAGAGAGAAGAAGGATAAAGAACAATCTCTTACTCATGAGTTGGTTACTGTGAAAGCAGAATATGAGAATTTTAAACATAAGACCAATGAGACCAAGACTTATGTAGATTCAGAGTCTGATATATTATGTGTTCTCAGAAAAGAAAACTCTGAACTCAGAGATAATATTAAACGACTAAGTGAGAAAAACAGTAAGTTACAACTTAGTAAGTCAGAACTTAGTAAACCTACTCCTTATGTGGAATTAGGAAATTTAAAACAGGAGATCAGGTATGACAATGATAAGGAAAAAGCTCTTACCAGTGAACTGGAACAATTAAAGATAGATTATGAGAATTTCAAAGTTGAGGCCCAGAAACATGTAGATTCCAAGATGTTTCAGATTGTTGGTCTATTAGATGAGAATGAAGATCTATTACAACAACTTGAGGAGAAACAAATAGGATTGCCCGAGAAGGTTGCTGATCTTAAGGAAAGCCATTATAACTCTATTGAAGGACTACAACTTGAACTTCAACAAGAAAAGGCAAAGAATATGGAGATTGTCAGTAGACACTCTATGGAAATTGAACAACTGACTAATACTGCTGCTGCAGAACATAAAGTAAAAGATTTAGAGATTAGTAAATTACATCGAAGGGTGGATGTTTTATTAGATATCTTATCACAGGAACATGTATTGCCATCAGATGGCATTGATTTGGGTATGAAATTGGGTTACCGTGATATTTCACCACACCCAAACGATTTTGTGCAGAAGCATAGCATTTCAAATGCTAAACTTAGTGGTGATGATACAGATCGCTCTCATAAGAGTAATATTCGACTTCCAGCATTCAATGCTAAGATTCATTTACAACGACGGGATAGTCGATCATTCAGAGGAAAATATGGCTTTTCTCGTCAGGATTCTTATGTCAGGGTTTCCTGTCATAACCGTTCTGATTTTCATGATGGTAGATCTTGGCGTAAGGCCAATGCTAGGTATGTCACTATGGGAAAAAGTCCACCACATGGGAATAATAATGGTAAACAAAACACCCTTACGGGATGTGAACAGATGAAGTTCCATGAGACCAAACTTCATGATGATATTTGTTATTGTTATAGTCATGAGGATCATATTGTTGGTAAAACAGCTGTTGATGGGAAATATACGACATCTCAGGGTGACACTCCTCAGCTACCACATGAGACATCTACTAATGTGGAGGATGTCGTTCATACTGTTTCTATTTATTTTGATAGGAATCGCTATGAACAGCTTTGTCTTCAAAATACAGTCAATGCTGATGGTAGGGAGGCATCGACTGTACCTTCCGGTCGGTCCGTCATGTCATGCTCAGATACGACAGGTCGGATTGACAATCATCGGGCTACACCCGATGGTGATGAGCTGCAACATGTGAAATCTGCTCATTTGGAAGATGTTGATCATCATATTGGTTCCATTTATTTTGATGAGAATCTATATACACAACTTTGTCTTCAAAAGACATTTAATACTGATGTTGTGGAGACATCGACTGAATCTTCCGAGCATCCTGTCATGACATGCTCAGACGTGACTAATAGTATTGGTCATCATCACATGAGTAAACAGCACGCTCATGGTACGACTACTCTTAAGAGTAGGAATGATGTTGGCAAAGGGGATATAAAATTTACTAGAAAGAGTCATGATGCCGGACGAGGGGTAGTTGATAATCATACTCGTCGGGATGATCACAAGGATAGCCATGATCGTCTAGCTCTTACGACATGCAAAGAACGAGATATACATGGCAATACCTCTGTGCGCGTGACTCGCACGACACATGATAGATTCAATGATTCTCGGGCTCAGTTCAGACCTGGCCGAGATCATATTTCATTGAATCGCACTGTTTTAGTGCGCAATTTGCCTTTGGGTGCGACTTGGTATGCGCTCAGGAGATTTTTCCAGCGTATCGGAGATGTTGAATTTGTTCGTATGTTCGAACTTCAACATTCTTCTCACCAACTTGCATTTGTTCGTTTTGCTCGTTATTGCGATGCTCGCAGAGCGGTGAAATTCAAAAATGGTTCTCGTTTTGCACACCATTACTTAGACGTGCAACTCGCACGCAATTCTACACCACGCACTTTATAGTTGCGTTGGATTATCTATTTTCTTCTGTCTTTGGATGTTTTGTTCTTCTCTACATCCATAGTTTAGTGTGCTATTTCTTACATTTGTTCGCACATGATAATTTTCTTTTGGTAATATCGACGTTATTTTTAGAAGATAATAATAATAATAATAATAATAATAGCACCTTCAGTCATAACTGACTATGGGAATGCGCCCCTGAGGTGACAGCCCTCAGCTGCTTTTTTTCCTGGTGCTCCTTTCGACGTTTTCTCCTCACCTCTGCTTCCTGTGTGAGCCTCTCTTCGCCCAATCTGAGGTGGCGCCGTAAATAGCATCGCCACTTAGTGCGATCGGCAGCTTCATCCTCCCAGGATACTTGCTTCAATTATGTCTGTCATCAGTAATACTCGCATTATTTGTGCTGACTTTACTGATCTATGTATTTTTGTCTTTATTACTGTAGGCAACTATGATTCGTTGCGTAAGTTCATTCACTTTAGGTGTTCGAATAACATGATAATTGCAAGTACTTTTATTAGAATGAATACAGGCGCATGATGTGCCGCCTTTGTGGCGATCGAAAAAATGTCATCACATACATCGATGACATCTGTCTATTTCACAACACATGGGAAGACCACATTACTGGTTTGTCTTCTCTTCTCATTACACTACGACAACATGGTTTGACTGTAAGACCTTCTAAGGTCCAGATAAGTTGTCAGGAGATTACTTTTCTTGGTCACCGCATAGGTAACCATAAATTACACCCTGATGACAATACAGTCAAGCGGATACTGGAGATTGCCACTCCATCATCTAAGAAACAAGTAAGAAGTTTACTTGGGCTTGTTAACTATTACCATAAATTTATACCACGCTTCGCACAGATTTCTGCTCCTTTGTCCGGATTGTTGGCCAAAGGTAGTCCAAAAAAAAATTATGGACACCGCAGTGCGAAGATGCTCTGATTATGATAAAGAATTTATTTAAGAATCCTCCTATCCTGTTATTGCCAGGCATACATTTACCGTTCTTGATTCAAACAGATGAATCCAGCTCCGGAATTGCAGGTTGTTTGCTTCAATGCTATGAAGGGATACTCCATCCATGCTTGTTTGTCTCACGCAAGCTTACTCCAGCAGAACAAAAGTACGCAACAGGAGAGCGCGAACTGCTCGCGGTGGTGTAGTGCTTGGAAAAACTATCTAAGTACTTGATAGGGAGAAAGTTCTTTATCTACACAGACCACAGTCCGCTCACGTTTATCACTTCGAGAACTATGAAAAACGCAAGAATTCACAGGTGGTTTCTTTTACTACAAGAATTCGCCTTTTCAACAACTCCGATTTCAGGAACTGATAATAACCTCGCGGACTTGGTATCAAGAAATTTTACGTCACAGGATTGAGATAACTTTCTTGTCTTGATGTTGACAAGAGACATAATTTTATAATTATTATGTCTAATTAGGAATATTAATTTCATTATTTCATTTTGACGTTAGATAACATGCATAGATTGTAGTCGGGCACATCTTCGCCACCACTCTCTCACGTGCCACGAGTGTCACGTTTGGGAGCGGGGGGGATGATGTTGAGGACTGTTTCGCGGCTTGCAGACATGTGAATGGTTGCAAACATTGGCATGCCTGCACCACGGAACTCCTCAATTGAATAAGACCAGAAATCGCGCAGATCGATGTATGACGCGTCTAGCCTAGTTACATTCTAGTCTATGTGTGGCCATTGAGCCGAACGGCAGTGTTGGAATGTGTGGTAAAACCACTTAAGGATCGTGTTTGAATATGTGGCATAGCCACTGATTAAATATATATGTGGAACGGTAGATCCACTGGAAAGTGTAAGATAGCGAAAGGATCCGTATCAAAATTGATTATAGGACCAGGTAGAGTCCGTATTAGATTCGTGAACCAAGCAGATTACGTTCACCTTGAACTTATATACACGGCAGTTAAGACCGGGCGATGCAAGCCAAAGACGTTGAATAATTATACATAGACAGGATCTATAGATTTACAGATAATGTACTCACTAGTATTGTGAAGGGATAATAATTCTAAGGATCGGATTCGGTAAGAGTTGGTTGCACACTCTATTACGCTATAAACTTAACGGTTAACCCAGACGAGCTAAGTCTGTGAGAGGAACAATTGTGTAGAGCTTAAAACTATGATGAAGCCAATTTAAATGTGTGAATTGTTGTTGCACCATTGTGTAAAAGGATATATTAAATTGTTCAGTCGTCCATGGAACTTGTTGGTTGCCTGAATTATGCAAGTTCTCACTCTGTGCTGTGACTGTCATTAATCCTTGCAAGGTCAGTCCAGATTATCACAGATATTTTCTAAGACTAACTATAATCTAACCAACACTGTGGAAGAATTAATATAATAACGACACTGAATATAATAATAATTTAATCACACCAGAATGGCTTAAAAACTGCACTCGAACTAGAAAACTGGAATTGGAATAGATGAATTATAATATCTGAAATATTGACAAGCAACCCAATAAACTCACGTCCAACGGTGCTGAATCTTTTAATAACATCTAGCAAGAAAAGATACAGCGGGAGACCGTAACAACCTCTCTGATAGTCTATCATATGGTGGATCAATCTCTAGGCTCTGCCTAAGTCTGCCATGGACCCACTTACTTACAGTCGTATTGCAGTATCTCACATTCAAACTTTATTTTAAATAAAAGGTTAATAAAATCAATCTTACCACAAATTTCAATGAAATATACACAAGCGAACGATGACTGGCAAACAATTTATGGCACACTTTAGATCTGCCTTGTCCAGACTGCTTTCTATGGGTTTGAAAAGCACCAGCCTGCTCTCATCGCTCCTTGTTCATCAGAAATTTTTTTCAAAATAACAACGAGCAGTCTACGTTTCCGATAATATATAATGTATGGGCCAATGGGACCTTGAACTCATTTATTTTGAATCAAACTTTAAAAAAAAAAAAACTCTCAAACTACTATGTTTACTACTGCAAATATATTTTTAGTTTTAGGTCAACCAATCCTATCTCGCCTTCCTTTGAACTACCGCCAATCAAATTACAGGTACCTTTTAGTCCTCATTTCCCCAAAAGCTTTTTTCAAAACATGCTATGAAAAAAATAAGCAGGCATGATTTTTGTTTTCGTCAGTCCGTCTTACAATACAAAGTATTTTTGCCAATATCTTGGTTATTTATTGTACTAGTGCGTAACTGACACCATATTATTGCTCAGGAAATGATAAGGCATCCGAATATATAATTTTTATGGCCCTATGTATTATGGTTCTTAATTCCATATTTTTTTCTATGTTAGTCGTTCAAATCTAGAAACTGCCACCTGTTCAATTCTTCTTACAACTATTTTCAAACTAAAAACGAGAATCGTCCGTAGTCCGTTAGAATTACGTCATTTTTTATAAGAGCTAAGGCTGTCTGCATGACCAAATTGACGAACATTTTTTAGTTTTTGTATCGTAATTTGAAAATCGCCCAAGGCTATGTCCCTCGAGTTGGCTTTTTGAAATCAACGCGAGACGGCGTACCCTGTCTTTCCATTCCCTCCCCTCCTTTTCTTTTATTTTATCACTCTGTCGTCTTGAACTTGCAAAAGTGTTACATTTAATCTCAAGGACGAATTTGAAAAGACAGTACCCTTCATTCGGCTATTAGGCTTATCAAAACCCGCATACCGGCTGGCGTGGGGAAGAAGACGCTGGACTCAAATTTTATTTTCTATCTTATTTTTGACTTATGCACTATAATATTATTTAATTTAGCTATTGTATTTAGAATATCGTCACAACAACAATCGAATTCCTCATACAGTAAATTAGACAGTGATTTGAGGCATAATCAGATGGTGTGTTATAAGAACTCGTGAAACATTCGAACAGTCTGCTACTGAATGACTAGGGACTCGTTGTGTTTTCCAGTGTATGTGAGAGATTTGACCAGACGTGAGCAGCTTTGAGTCCCATAGCAGATACTGCCGTAGGGAGTGAATTGTTTAAGCCTTCACAATACTAGATCCTTCATCATGAGGTGGGGTAACCAGCTCCTCTCCTTCTGTCTTTGCCTTCCCTAACTCAAGATCAGAATAGGTAGATAGTTAGACAGACCCATATCTATCTATCTATCTATCTATCTATCTATCTATCTATCTATCTATCTATCTATCTATCTATCTATCTATCTATCTATCTATCTATCTATCTATCTATCTATCTATCTATCTATGTAGGTAGGTAGGTAGGTAGGTAGATAGATAGATAGTCTATCTTGAGAAAAGAAATACGATGTGTGAGACCTAATTAGTTTTGGTTGACATGAGGTAATGTCCTAAACACTGAAGTTACTGACCAAATTAACGAAGGACCAGACAACTGGGTATAAATTCTCAGTTTCTATTATTACCCAACTTCTTAAAACTCCGGAACTCTGGCCACCCGACGATCTCCCCAGCGGCCTGGTCTAGTCTGTGTTTGCAGAAGAAACACACGACGACCATCGTCCAGCTAGATAGAAAACAGACGCATCGAGATAAAGAAAAGATGTCGGCGCATCCTTGTTTGCTTAGACGTCGGTGCGTGGAAGAAAATAATACCTGGCATGTTCGTCCTGTTATCTTTACTGCTTTTGTTTTTAATGGCCTTGACGATAACACTGAATGCGGTGCTGATGTTCAGTTAAGCAACAGGGCGTAAAAAGTAATAGGTTTTGCTGATATAATTAATAATTCACATCACAATTTGTCTTTATGTAGACATCCCTGATCCTCCCGGCCCCCAGAAATAGAATCCCAGTACCTCAGAAATAAAAGGAAAAAAAGGGTAAAGGTAGTCTCCTAGCAGATACTGCCGGAGGGAAGTCAGGTGTTAGAGACTTCACATAGATCACTACAATAGAGACTTCACATAGATCACTACAATAGAGACTTCACATGGATCACTACAATAGAGACTTCACATGGATCACTACAATAGAGACTTCACATAGATCACTACAATAGAAACTTCACATAGATCACTACAATAGAGACTTCACATAGATCACTACAATAGAGACTTCACATAGATCACTACAATAGAGACTTCACATAGATCACTACAATAGGTCCAGCTCCATGAGATACGATGATCGGTTCCCTTGCCCATTCCCTCTGCCTTCCGTAACTCAAGATCAGAGTCAAGTACCCATTTTACAGTAAACTATGTGAGGCGTAAGATTCTGAAACGATCAACGGTTCACGAAGAGAAACCGTAGTGTTTGGCACACTAGAAGCGTATCGGGACGTAGAAAAAGACCTACCCTGAAAGAGATCGGTATTTTACAATGTATATATCCTGAAAAAATGGTAATGAATGTACATCACTTAGACAAGAAGACGTTGGAGATCCATCGCAGCTAATCGTCGATGCCAAGATGGCAGTTGATCAGACCATTCTGAAGGTGCTGTCAGCTGGTTTAGAACCCACTCCATTGGCCCCAAAAAGCAAGCGCTCTAGGCACTTTGCCAATCTAATAAATAAGTGCATAAATAATTACATCATCCTCATCTCAGAAATGCACAATCCATAACAATTTTACAACTAAATTCTTCAGAAATATAACCATAAAATCCCCAGAAATGTAATCATGCGAACACAAGCACACATAACCGATCGGATATATAGTGTGAGCAAAAATATACTTATAGGACACTCTGAGGTATAATTATAGGTATGAGAAAATTGCATTAAAAGAAATCTCAGAAATATAATTATTTGACCAACACAATTATGATCATCTGGAAATATATCGTTTTGGGGCCCTTTAAATATATCGTATCCTCACAAAAATAATAATTCAAGCGATAAAAAATACCCTTCAAAAGCAGTTAATCATCACTTGAAAAAGAGCATAGAAATATTTAAATGTGTAAAACATCTTTTCAATAACCGTTTTTCCCCACTAAAGATCGTTAATGAATTTTAAAAAAAGAATGAAAAAGCATGGCATTCTATACACTAATGGCTAGAGGAGCATTGACAAGGGTTCCGCATGACGTCATGCTATAAACAAAACTGTGTAATACTGCTTCTTCCCACAATTAGCCATACTTCTAACCTTGTTCATCAGCTTTCTCATATCTGCCAAATATGACCAATAGCTGAACTTAAATAACACAGTGGATAGAGATGTGCAGAAGACTGCCAAACATGCTTAGATATTTGAGAGGACGAGGCTATCGTGCAGAGCATACATGCCACTAGATGAACCACGCATATTACCAGCTGAACAGAAGTGAACAACTGGTAATCTTCAGACTCCACACAAGTCACAAATGATTGAGATACCATCTATTCAACGAGCTAAAGATAGAAGTGTAGCTGCTGTACCAATAAAATGACAGCTTAACATCTGCTGCTAAAGTACTCAACATAAGAAGAACAGAGACAGCACATATAGCAACCACCAGTACCACACCTGGACAAACTCTATGGAGATATTGACAACCTCGGGATGACCACAGTTTCTTTTAACTTATTCAAGCTGACGTCTGAAAGTGTACGAAGAAAAAGAAGAAGGGTAGGATACATCACTAATCTTTATGCACAATAACTGGAGCATCCAGATTAACGTCAGCAGGAGCACTAGAAGTAGCTTCAGGCGTAATGCCTTTAGAACGTAATGGAAAAGAAATGGTATTAATTGCATGACTGAAATTATGCTAGACCAGACTCATCCGACATATCAGCGCTTGTCAGGAATCACACAACAGTTCAGACATCTGGATGAATAATAGTAGATAGCCAAATGGTTGAAGCACATGGTTGTCATGGATTGCCTCCCCTGCTTTACAGTAGTGATCAAACAGTGGCCAAAACTCAAGAGTATCTAAAATGGGTCGTCGAAGGTGGCTACCTTCGCACAAGATAACACTTGGCAGAGATGTAGATAGAAGTGTAATGAAGCTTCTATCCTAAGGTAGTCTTCACAAGATAATTCAGAAGTCAAGAACCATGTGGCATAGGGTTGAGCAATGGTTAACTTATATCTGTCCGTCGCCTTTTGTGAAGGATTTAAGCAATGGTTTTTAGCCCGTTCAATCCCCCAGGTGAGTTAATTCAGCGAATTTTCTCTTATAATGGTATAGCTCTGTTTAGAGGTAAATATATGTGTGTGTGTGTATATATATATATATATATATATATATATATATATATATATATATATATATATATATATATATATATATATATATATATATATATATATATATATATATATATTAAATATTCTGGCTCATACGTTTGCTTCCATACATGTAATAACTGAATAAATAACTATTGTTTACTTTTAAAACAACAAGTAACAAATTTAAAAATCAATTAGTATTAAAAGTTTAAAATAAATTAAATGCTGGTGACTTTTATATTGGAATCACATTTTCTCTTCACGGAGATTTATGGTGAAGATATAGTTCAGAAAATTATGTCCGGTTGCTAGTGCCTTTTTATAAGCACTTAACTGATATAAGGGGGTCCTGCAACTGTGGTTTTCGTCACTTCTCGGTGATGAGGGCACTTCTTCGCACAACTTGTCCGATTTAGGCGGTTGGTGTGGATTCCCTGCTTTTCACTCACAACTGGCTTCGTTCCACGAACTGTTTAGACAAAATAGAAAAACAAAAGCCTCTGCTAAGTACATTTATGGGCTGCCAATTAACAGGCGCATTCTCGCTGTCCACCCACCAATGTTAATCTCTCAGAAGAATTAAATTCCCGAGTACACAGTGTAGGTCAGGGAAAATGATTAAAAATCACCAATATTCTTCCGGGTATTAAACTGGGAAAATGTGTATGGACGGAGCGAATAATGAGTTGCCTGCGTTACAACTAACAAAGTGCATATATCTCACAAAATATTATACACTTTAGGCACGTGTGATGTAATCATCAGTCATCACTGCTCCTTTCGGAGTCTGGGGTCACCTCTGCTGTTGGTTTTCCGCACGACTAGCCAGAAGAAATCACCAGCGCTTGCTGTAGTGGTTTACGAATATACTATTTTCGTATGTTGAGCCTCATTATTAGCCACTTAGCAAGAAAACATGTTAATTCACATTTATAAAATAATTGTTACACTTACCCAAAAAGTTTTAGGAATACACAATCTCCTCGCACAGGTTAGAATGGACACGAGCAATTTAGGTTATATGCTCTCGACCCACTTGGTCTGGCAATTTTGAATCCCTCTTATGACGGGTGAGTCTGCAAAACACTTGGTCTGGGAAAGTTTCTCTTATAACGGGTGATCCAAATCCGTAGGTATCCAGTCTGTGACGGTATTGCCTCCCCTGCTTTGCAGTAGTGGTCCAACAGTGGCGAAAACTCAAGAGTATCTATTACAGGCTTCAATCGAGTCTATCTTTCTTACAAGATTACTCAGAAGAGTAGTAAAGCTTCTATCACATGGGAGTCTTCATAAGATATTCAGATAAGCGAAAACAATGCTGGCTGTCGCTAAGCTCGTTAATTCTATAATCTGCCGACACTTTTATGAAGAATTTAGCAATGGTTTATTCTAGCTAGTTAAGCCCCAACCGCTGAGTTAATCAGTGGAATTTATTATTATAACGTATATATATATATATATATATATATATATATATATATATATATATATATATATATATATGTGTGTGTGTGTGTGTGTGTGTATATAGCTCTGGTTAGAGTGTGGGTTTAGTAACTTTGACTGAGACAAACATGTAGTGCATTTAAAAGGTTTAAATCGAAGTTAAATTTGTAACATTACAAATAACAAAATTTAATAATCACTTTACGTTTTAACAGTTGGAAAATAATTTGAATAGTTATGAATTTTAAAAAAAATTACTCATCACGTTGGTGATGGTAGTATGGGGTTATAAAAAGTTCAACTGGCAGCATATAGGTTAACTTAGCTCTGGTCAAGGTTTGTAGGGTCAAGCTCGTTTCCCAGGAAAGTCTAGGAGAGTCTTCAAAGCTGGTCTGCCGTCTTATGCGTAAACCGCTTGTCCCTGCTTGTGCTAGAAATGGTCCTTTCTGCTGTGTCACGAAATGGATTTAGGACTAGAGACTGTCTACATATAGTGACAAGACAATAGTAAGAAGAAAGACTGAAATGATAGATTCAGATAGAAATATAGTGCAAACTGTGAAAGTTGAGACCATTGGCTCCGAGGTTGAGAACCGAGGTTGATTCTTTCCTCGCCACTTCGGACGTTTAAATTGCTATGGCCTCGAACCACCTCTAACTACCCTATGGGGATAAGGTTCAATTAAGATTCACAAACACCAAGGTACAGACAACATATAGCTACTGTACTAAAGGAAATGACTGATGCCAGCTACAATTTATACAAGTTTATTATACACCTATAAACAACAAACATATGCATGTCCCATACATCAAGTGCGAGGATGCACTCCTGAAAACAAAATCAAGCACAGTTAAAAAAAATGCATCCACCCCAACCCTTCTCCCACAATTGCAACCTGTATGGAGAAAGAAGGTAAGGTTAACTGAAATGAACTACACTGCACTTGATGTCGCCTACACTCCAAACTAGCTGTTCTAAATTCTAACTCTAACTCTAAGTCCACTGATAGCTGGAACGACGGCGAAGTGACTACACAATCTCTGCACAGACTTCGGTTCTACACAGCCTATCCTGGAATCTCCTGAACACAACTAACTGCACCTCTAAACTTCAGCAGCTGTCCTCTGCTATGATTCACCAAAACTAACAGTTCTGCCTATCTGTGCTGACTTCAGTAGAGAGAATGTTTACCCTATCTCTCTCCACTAACTCTGGACTTGATGACTGAGGGTTAACAAAACCCCACTGGATTCTGGACTGGAACTGTAGCGGACTTCTACCACTCGGAAATTACCTGCCCGAGTACCTATAACTGGGCTGTCGGCTTTATTATGGCCGTGAAGAAACGAACACAAAATTACCACACCGCTGGCAGCCTGCCAAATCTGCGTGTGTAACGAGCGTCAGAGCTCAGGATTTATCCACAAAAATCCTATTCGCTGGAAAATGTCTTCCCCTGGTTGGGAAAACGTATTTTCTTCCTCTCCGTCCACTACTGGCAACTAACGTAAAACCCTTGCGGTTCTGCGAATGCCCCAACTTTGCCGTGGGAGAAATTTTGTGGTCTCAAAATTCCGCTCTCATTCCCACAAAAAGCCGGCACCTGCTGTTTAGACAAAAGCAAAAACAACAGCTAAACAAAACGTTAATACTCTATTACAAATAACAATTAACTTCCTGACAAACCCTTAAGTCTTTAACACTTAAGTCTCCCCCGTCTATAATCAATACAGCTCCCCTACTCTCTCCCGTTATGCACCACCATACAAAATCATGCAAACAAAGTCCGCTCCCCCCACTGAGCTCCCTTCTCTACCTGAGCCCACAAGGTAAACATTGGCTAACCCAGATCGCCTGTTCTGCCTGACTAACTCCGAGCAACAACCATATTTTCAATGGCCCGTCTGGGCAGACGTACTGTGGCCTACTTCTTACGCTGACACTAATGCCGTAATGTTTAACACAACTAAAACTAGCCTTCTCAAGGAATTCCTAAAATTCCCGTCAATAATAGTAATCACATTCAAAATGAAATACAAAATAATTCCCTTAACATAAATAAATGTCATCTCCATCTTCTGAATACACAGAATAACAAAGCACAATCAATAACCTATAACCCTGTTTACGCTAGCATCTACATGCCGTCAAAAGTTATACATAACCCCTGGTTATCAAATTGAAAACCCCGTAGTTCAACCACGTGTTTGTAATTTTATGACCACGTGCTTATCTCCCCCTCGTCCCTCTGAACGTCGTATCAATAACAATTCCGTAACCAACGCGCCCACGCGCTTCCAAATTATGCCTCTTTCACTCCCGTCCACAGATATATGCGTAACTATATAAATAGCGAGCATCAATACTCTCACTAAAATCACAAATAAAAAAAAAATACACATTACGCGCTCCCGACTATTCTGTAAATAAATAAAATTCGCAGATGCGAGTTTCTCTCCCGACCGACTTTGCAATAATACAAAGCGGTGATATCTCAACTTTTAAACCATGCCGCTATTCTTTCAACAAGGAATTAAATGGACCTAGTTTCTCATGTCTATCACTCAGATCGAATTGATGGCTCTGGAGTTAAGAATTAAATTAAACTAAAACTTCCCAAGAAACTTAAATGATCGGCTAGGACTAGAAAAATTAAATAAAGTCCTCACGCAAAAATTCATGCTTACCAAATCTCGAATGTCCAACTGAAGGCAATCGACTTGACTGGCAACCCGGCTTTGGCAATTTTTTTCATTAAAAGAGAAAGAAACTATGAAATATAGGCCTTTTATAATCAAGACCCCCACGCGCCGACTTCGTGACGTCATATGCGCGGCGTGGTTGTAAAGCCAATGAGAGCTCTGCATTTCAACTGCAGTTATCTCTCAGCCAATCAGAACCTTAGATCGTTCTGATGTAACGTGCATGGGTTTTAGACAAAGAAACGAGATTAAGCCTAGCCCTATACTGCGGAAATGAAGCAAAAATGGCCGCAAATAATTTAACTCCCGAAAAATGCGTATATGGCCACGCAATATCTTTAAAAAAAAGACAATCTGGTGCCAATCCTGATCTAGCATCTATAATCTTTCTTCTAGAAAAATACTGTCTAATTCCCTACACCCCCATTCTAAACACATAAAGAAGAACCATAAAGCAGATGAGATCAAACTCCCTCGTGATCTCATCTTGAAAAAACGTAAATAATAGAAGGAGAAGAAACATGGAGAAGGATTTCCTGTAATCCCTCCTAAAAATAGTGAACAAAATGCAAGGAGAAAAAGACATGGGCCATTTGAAAGACAGAATCTCAGTACTTTCGTCACATCACTCCCACCTTCGAAGATTGAGCATCGATCTCATTACTGAAATCTCTGTGTTTCACACTGGCCCTTAACTCTGTCTACAAGGCTGTCTGTCCTTACCCCTCCTATTCAGTGTTCTTCGACCTTCCTCTTTTGCGTTTCCTCCTTCCTCCTCTCCTAGAATGAGCTCCTATGCTCCGTTGGGAGAGTTGATCTCTCTTCAGACCTGTGCCGTCTAATGGCGGGTCTGAACTTTCCCTTGCTATGACCGTCAAAAGGCTGTTCTGGTCAGCTGATGTGACCGGCGGGCGCTGTGGCGACCTGGCGATGGCGACTTCCTCGCTGCGCGTCAGCAGGGTTGTGACTGCTGGTACCGTGCGAAACTGATGCAACGTCTCGGGTTCCTCTGGTGTAGAGCCTCCGATTTCATGCTGGGTGTCTATTGGATCACGATCGACCTCAATAGCTTCTACCTTTGAAGAAAGGTAGGTAAGATCTGCCCCTGGCAGTGGTTCTGGACTCGCTCTTCCCCTACCAATCTGAAGCGGGACAGAGCTCTCCAAAATAGCTCCTTGCAAAATGCGTAAGGTCGCTTTTCTCACTCTTTTCTGGCCTGAAAAGTTGGTGAGATGAAACTGTAGACCACGGGAGCTCTCCGTCTAACACCCTGGTTCTACCTTCAACCTTGCCCTCCCCTGTGAGAGTTACTGGCGTCAGTTGGAATGTGTCCTGCAGTGACACTTGACGGTTTAAGATCCCGTTAGATCGCGGAGAATCTGAGTTAAAGCTCTCAGTAACTGGTTCCAATGTTCCGTGAAACGAATTGGAAAAGATAGCCAATTTTTCAGGCTGCTCGTTACAAGAGTCGTTTCCTGTAAACGAGATACGAGAGTTGTGGGGCCCATCTCCGTTTATAGGCAAACGGATACTCAGATCACTGTCCTCCTCCGTTTGAGTAAAGTGCTGGTCGGATGGGGCTCCAGGGCTGGTTGGAACTATATGCTCGCTCAGACCGCTATCTTGTGCCCTATGAAGATGGCGCTGGTCGTTGACATATGTAATACCGCTCTTGTCAGTATGTCCCTCACTTGAAGGAGCTAATACCATCGGGGGCCTAATTCCCGACAACAAAGAGTGTACTTCCGGAATCAGAGGCGTCGTCACCACTGTTTGGCCGGTTGGCTGAACAGGGCTGGCGGGCGAATTTGCCTCTGCAAATAACATATCACTGTCGTCAGAGGCGTTGCACCCCTCCTTGGCACGACAGCTATGTTTGAGCTCGCTCGGGGCTCCGTGAATTAGGGGTTCTCCTTTTTCACGTTCTGGCCTGCAGTAGGCCCCCTTGCATCAGCAAGGATCGGTGTGGTCGGGTTCCCCAAAACCAAATATGGGTTGCCAAGAATGAAGTCATAGGCTGGCTGAGCCGTTACAGCTGCCTTGATGGTGCCAGACACGAACTTACATTTCACCTCAATATTGGCTACGGGAAAGCACTGTGAAGTCCCTTTCCTTAAAACTCCACCAATATTCACTTTTTCTTTCGTCATCTGCCAGGGCTTCACCAGATGTCGGGCGACTATGCTGGGGTAGGTAAGCCCGCTGTCAAATAAGCATGTAGTCTCAGTCCCGTTCACTTCTGCTGGCCCGCTGTTGGAAAACAACTTCTCTGACTGGAAGGGTTTCCACTTCTTCCCTTGTTTCACCCTCACAGGCCTTAAACAAGCCACCTGATGAGCGGGTTGTTTGTTTGGGCACCGTGTTGTCCAATGAGAAGTAGTCCGACAGAACCTACAATATCTCTCATTATCTCCCCGGTTCCTGACGGGTTCATGAGAAGTCGGCCCCTGTGTTCTGTTAGGCGGCTGGGAGCGCATGTTATGACTGGGAGGGGGCTCCTTGCGAGACGGCCCTTGCGGTTGGTGAGCTGAAGAGGAAGGCGAATGCGATGAAGATGCTCCTTTGTCCGGGGCTGGCAGGTCAGGGTGTTTTCTTTTCTGGCCCAGTACTTCGGCCTGGGCCGTCTGGAACCTTTCTGCAAATAGAATTATCTGGTCCAGTTGCTGTGCGCCCTGCTCCGCCAGGTACTTCCTTAAGTCCGGAGACATGTTGGCCTTTATCTGTTCGCACATGATGAGCTCTTCGAGTCCTTCAAACGATTTAGCCAAACCCGACAACTCTCTCCAGCGAGTGAGGTAATTCCTCAGCCTCTCCGCGAACTGGGGAAAACTTTCTCCTTTCTCCAGTCGACTTTCCCTAAACATCGTTTGGCACTTCCGGGGAGTCCATTGGAATCGCTGTAACAGGGCGTTCCGCAGAGCCTCAAAGTTACCTTGGTCATCTACCAGCATCTTGCTATAGACCTCATACGCATGTCCTCTTAGAGATTGAGATAATTTGAGACACCAAAGACTATCATCCAGCCCGTATGCCTTTGCCATCCGTTCAAATTTTTCTAAAAATACCTCAATTTTCTCATTCCCGTTAGGAAAAGAGTCCATCGGAAAATTCATGGCTGCCATCCGGGGCCCTCCGTTTCCTGAGGTGTCTGTTGCCCCTGCTCCGGGAGAATCTCCGTTAGCCGAACTGCCTTCCGAAGATCGGTACTGCAGTTCCAGTGAACGCAGGGCAAGTTCATGCTGTCTCTCTGCTGCCTTCTCCCTCTCTTGGGCTTCCCTCTGTGCTAACTTCTCCTGGGCTTCCCTCTGTGCTATCTTCTCCTGGGCTTCCCTCTGTGCTATCTTCTCCTGGGCTTCCCTCTCTGCTATCTTCTCCTGGGCTTCCCTCTCTGCTATCTTCTCCTGGGCTTCCCTCTCTGCTATCTTCTCCTGGGCTTCCCTCTCTGCTTTCTCTGCTTCCAATTTACGCAGGTCTTTCTCCGCTTCCCTTTTCTCTCTCTCCGTCTGCCGGTCCTGTTCCCTCATAATGTAAGCCCTAGTCTCGGCCTCATTCATCCCCATGCTTTTAGCTGCGTCCTTCCATGCAGTAAGTAGCTTGACCAATTCAGCCATCTTACCTGACAAATCAGCAGTACTCACAACGAGGGGAAATGACAAAAAAGGAACAAGAAAAATTTACTGTTACCTACTATGAATATGCTGTCGCAAAAACCCGCACTCAGACTAGCACCAAGTCTGACTAATAACTACCTGAAAAAAATTCAAGTTATCCAGCTACCCAAAACCCGAATTTACTTTCCTGTCAAGAAAAAAATTCCATTAGCCATCAATTACTTCTAAGTCATAAACAACCTTACAACCACTATCATCTATACTAACTGGAACCTGTGGAAAAAAACTTATAGCTGGATCAGTCTTAATATAGCTCAAGTCTAGGGGATTTTTTTTTTTGAAATCTATTTCCAGAACTTTCTACAGAGACAATCTATGAATCTAGAATTGATCCCAACAAAGATGATCCCAAGGACGACGCCACCACTTTGTCAAGATCACAGAATTGAACGTAACAAAGATGATTCACCGGACGATAGCACCCCACTTTGTCACGAAATGGATTTAGGACTAGAGACTGTCTACATATAGTGACAAGACAATAGTAAGAAGAAAGACTGAAATGATAGATTCAGATAGAAATATAGTGCAAACTGTGAAAGTTGAGACCATTGGCTCCGAGGTTGAGAACCGAGGTTGATTCTTTCCTCGCCACTTCGGACGTTTAAATTGCTATGGCCTCGAACCACCTCTAACTACCCTATGGGGATAAGGTTCAATTAAGATTCACAAACACCAAGGTACAGACAACATATAGCTACTGTACTAAAGGAAATGACTGATGCCAGCTACAATTTATACAAGTTTATTATACACCTATAAACAACAAACATATGCATGTCCCATACATCAAGTGCGAGGATGCACTCCTGAAAACAAAATCAAGCACAGTTAAAAAAAAAATGCATCCACCCCAACCCTTCTCCCACAATTGCAACCTGTATGGAGAAAGAAGGTAAGGTTAACTGAAATGAACTACACTGCACTTGATGTCGCCTACACTCCAAACTAGCTGTTCTAAATTCTAACTCTAACTCTAAGTCCACTGATAGCTGGAACGACGGCGAAGTGACTACACAATCTCTGCACAGACTTCGGTTCTACACAGCCTATCCTGGAATCTCCTGAACACAACTAACTGCACCTCTAAACTTCAGCAGCTGTCCTCTGCTATGATTCACCAAAACTAACAGTTCTGCCTATCTGTGCTGACTTCAGTAGAGAGAATGTTTACCCTATCTCTCTCCACTAACTCTGGACTTGATGACTGAGGGTTAACAAAACCCACTGGATTCTGGACTGGAACTGTAGCGGACTTCTACCACTCGGAAATTACCTGCCCGAGTACCTATAACTGGGCTGTCGGCTTTATTATGGCCGTGAAGAAACGAACACAAAATTACCACACCGCTGGCAGCCTGCCAAATCTGCGTGTGTAACGAGCGTCAGAGCTCAGGATTTATCCACAAAAATCCTATTCGCTGGAAAATGTCTTCCCCTGGTTGGGAAAACGTATTTTCTTCCTCTCCGTCCACTACTGGCAACTAACGTAAAACCCTTGCGGTTCTGCGAATGCCCCAACTTTGCCGTGGGAGAAATTTTGTGGTCTCAAAATTCCGCTCTCATTCCCACAAAAAGCCGGCACCTGCTGTTTAGACAAAAGCAAAAACAACAGCTAAACAAAACGTTAATACTCTATTACAAATAACAATTAACTTCCTGACAAACCCTTAAGTCTTTAACACTTAAGTCTCCCCCGTCTATAATCAATACAGCTCCCCTACTCTCTCCCGTTATGCACCACCATACAAAATCATGCAAACAAAGTCCGCTCCCCCCACTGAGCTCCCTTCTCTACCTGAGCCCACAAGGTAAACATTGGCTAACCCAGATCGCCTGTTCTGCCTGACTAACTCCGAGCAACAACCATATTTTCAATGGCCCGTCTGGGCAGACGTACTGTGGCCTACTTCTTACGCTGACACTAATGCCGTAATGTTTAACACAACTAAAACTAGCCTTCTCAAGGAATTCCTAAAATTCCCGTCAATAATAGTAATCACATTCAAAATGAAATACAAAATAATTCCCTTAACATAAATAAATGTCCTCTCCATCTTCTGAATACACAGAATAACAAAGCACAATCAATAACCTATAACCCTGTTTACGCTAGCATCTACATGCCGTCAAAAGTTATACATAACCCCTGGTTATCAAATTGAAAACCCCGTAGTTCAACCACGTGTTTGTAATTTTATGACCACGTGCTTATCTCCCCCTCGTCCCTCTGAACGTCGTATCAATAACAATTCCGTAACCAACGCGCCCACGCGCTTCCAAATTATGCCTCTTTCACTCCCGTCCACAGATATATGCGTAACTATATAAATAGCGAGCATCAATACTCCTGATATAACCAACAAATCCATGTACATGGTAGATGGTTGAAAGGGGCGTGCTACAAAATGAAGTAGCAAACACATTAATAAATAAAAAAACTCTCACTAAAATCACAAATAAAAATACACATTACACACGCTCCCGACTATTCTGTAAATACATATGATTCGCAGATGCGAGTTTCTCTCCCGACCGACTTTGCAATAATACAAAGCGGTGATATCTCAACTTTTAAACCATGCCGCTATTCTTTCAACAAGGAATGAAATGGACCTATAAATTTTCAAGTCTATCACTAAGATCGTATTGATGGCTCTGGAGTTAAGAATTAAATTAAACTAAAACTTCCCAAGAAACTTAAATGATCGGCTAGGACTAGAAAAATTAAATAAAGTCCTCACGCAAAAATTCATGCTTACCAAATCTCGAATGTCCAACTGAAGGCAATCGACTTGACTCTGGCACCCGGCTTTGGCAATTAATTTTCATCAAAAGAGAAAGAAACTATGAAATATAGGCCTTTTATAATCAAGCCCCCCACGCGCCGACTTCGTGACGTCATATGCGCGGCGTGGTTGTAAAGCCAATGAGAGCTCTGCATTTCAACTGCAGTTATCTCTCAGCCAATCAGAACCTTAGATCGTTCTGATGTACCGTGCATGGGTTTTAGACAAAGAAACGAGATTAAGCCTAGCCCTATACTGCGGAAATGAAGCAAAAATGGCCGCAAATAATTTAACTCCCGAAAAATGCGTATATGGCCACGCAATATCTTTAAAAATGTTTCTTTCCCTATCTTTTGACAATAGATTGCCCCTTTTGACTCCGTGTTTCTTCAGTTTCCTAGTCCCGGTTTTCCTTATTAAAATGTAGAGATTTCCTGTGCTTTTGTAAGTCTTATCTGGTTCTCCAATAAAAGGTCCGGATAACAATTAGGAATTATGAATCTAGTTCTTCACTCTGGCTAAGGTCTGATGTTGTCTTGGTGAGCTTACAAATCACAGAGAAATGAAACTGTGAAATTGTCAGCCTATATTCCTTCTAATGATGTTATGAATCTAATCAGAAAGATCCAATCATTTAAAACAGGTCGGGTGTGGCACTTTCCAAATATTTCCTACACGGAAAATTTTGCCAAAGGTCACGTCTCCCATATATGGTAATATAATGTCTTGCATACACTCTCACCAACACATTTGTAGACTCATATTGTCTAAAATGTAATAAATCCTTGATTACTTTTTACCAAGTGACCGAAAGCGATTATATCACTCTTGTCTGCCCACAGGTGTCACACAGACGGTAATGTTGGTGTAGCAAGGATGACCCGGAAGCGCTTATGTCATAAGTTCCACCTCATGCACGGGTTATCATGTGTTTCGCAGGACAAACAAATCTGGTTCTATTCAACACTCCTTGTCGCTTGAAAAGATGGTCAGACCGGTATTGTGATAAAGTACTTTCGCTGACCGTCTAATAACCTGGCGTAACTTAACACGTCTTCGTGAAGCGTGAATGCGACACAATAAGATAAGAATTACTCCCGTAGCAAATACTGCCATAGGGGAGTGGCGTGTAAGAGACTTCACTGTGCTATGTCCAGCATAGAGCAAAATAGTGAAAATACAAATGAAAAGGCATGATTTGTGCCAAATAAAAGCGATGAGTGAGAATACTGAAGAAAAAGAAAGGATACTGCCGGAGGGCTGAAGGTGTGAGAGATCACACACAAGAGTATGTTCAGACGTTTTGTCACATAGTCCTAATATTTTAAGTCCTGGTCCCTTAATTTTTTCAGAGTTTGTATTTATAAAGGCGGGCTTCCTTTTTAAGGTTTTAAGTTTCCCAAATACTTCGATCTGTCACTTATAAGTATGGAATTCTAGGTTCGATCCTTCTCTTTCTGGCTTTTGGGAGTTGCTCGTTTGAAGTTTCGAAGCTGTCTGTTCTATGTCTCTGAGTTTGCTAGATTGTATCTCTCATTCTCAGTTCAAATCCCAGATTGTACATCCCGACAAATTTGCCAATGAGAACCAAAGCATATTCCGGCTCTCACATCAATCCAATAGAAAGCTCTTTTGCACTATGAGGGTAGGTGTGTTTAAATTCATAATCTCCCCCGCGTGTTTAAAATATTACATTTAATATTCCAACGCATGACCTCTTTCAAATCATGCGGTAATATTTCTGCCAACTCACAACAAATCTGGGAACCTATTTGATGTCCAGATGCTACCTTAAAATATTGACTCGCCAGACAGATCATATGGGACAATCTTGTCACAGGGATGGTCCCGTGAAGCGATTATCTCCTTATCGTCTGTGATCGTGCGTTCTCCAAATAATCCAGATGATCAGTGAGCAAAACAAGGTTGAGAACCCTTGCTCTAAAGGACTCTGCATTTCTGATACTGTACTTTTCACATCTATTTATTTAATTTTATTTTACATTCACCATTCTTAGCTGTTCTGGTTTATCGTCTCGCGCCACGTTCATTTTGAATTCTCTATCAGTTATTTCATGTCAATTATAAATTTGTAAGTCCTGTGTAGTTGCCGGGGCTCTTAACCCCTTACGGCCCAAGAGCTTCTTCAATTGAACACTAAATGTCATACTTTACTCGTATGTCTAAGTCTGAATACGTATTTGGGACCTAAGACGCGTCAAACGTGAGAAATGCAGTTAGCGACCCATAGCTAGACTGCTTGCGTCAGGGTCAGCGAACCAGAGCTGACCAAGACCCTACTACACCTCCAAGTGGTGGTCCTGGAAACAGGCTGCATCACTGCAGTCTGGCTGAGTGAGTAGGGATCGAAGAGGGAAGGTTAACCCGGTCCCAAAAATGCCGCGCTGAAGTCGGATGTGTCGGCCGAAAGGCGCAAATATCGCAGCTTTGCTGTAAACAGACACAACGCAACGCAACGTCCTTTTCAGGACGAACGAAGAAGAAGAAGAAAACAATACGTATTTTAGAATGCAACTTTCCTTATAAAATGTAAAACAGTTCGCTTGCTAATGAAATAACCCATATTTGACCCAGTGGGCATAAATGTGTGTTTTATTATAAAATGCACACTGAGTTATATATGATGGGTCATATATGGGCCGCTGAGCCTTAAAGGGTTAAACGAGACATAAGAAAGAATATGACAACTGTACACCCAGGCATGTCGTACTAGGCGACTAATGGGGCTGACAACCTTATAATGCAAAACTAATTGCCATGTAAACCACGAACGAACGAACGAGCTTTATTTTCAATGGGTTAAGAACTAGGCAGTCACGCCTGTCTAACATTGCGCCCTTCCTATCTGTCTCTCTCTCTCTCTCTCTCTCTCTCTCTCACTGTCTCACTGTCTCACTGTCTCACTGTCTCACTGTCTCACTGTCTCACTGTCTATCTATCTATCTGTCTATCTATCTATCTATCTATCTATCTATCTATCTATCTATCTATCTATCTATCTATCTATCTATCTATCTATCTATCTATCTATCTATCTATCTATCTATCTATCTATCTATCTATCTATCTATCTATCTATCTATCCATCCGTCTATCTATCCGTCTATCTATCCATCCATCCATCTATCTATCTATCTATCTATCCATCTATCTATCTATCTATCTATCTATCTATCTATCTATCTATCTATCTATCTATCTATCTATCTATCTATCTATCTATCTATCTATCTATCTATCTATCTATCTATCTATCTATCTATCTATCTATCTATCTATCTATCTATCTATCTATCTATCTATCTATCTCTCTTCTTTGTCTGCATACTGAGCAGACTTGTGTGGGTCGTGTCTCACATTTATAATTTTTGACACAGGCATTTCAAATTATATTTCAAGGATTTTTATATCGGTGCATTTCTTTTTCGATTGTGAATTTTGTGAAAATGACATTGTGTTGATTTAACAGATGGTATTTAAAAAATATTTATTAACTATTCATTTCCTTTTGATAACTGCAAATGCCTTCTGCAATGCTATTAACAATGACCACGTGACTCGTTACTGACCCCTGTAAAGAAGGGAAGATCGGCCAGTGTATTTTCTTGGCTACCAACCCCTCTTAAACAGATAAGGTTTCCAGTGGACTAATGTATTTCACTGGCAATTAATCCCAGTGGGCATGTAAACATGTCACGCTTAGAGATCGGCCACGGCTCGCAGGTAATAAAAGCCGCTAGGGACTGTAGATTGCGCCCGTCCACGATCAAAAATTACACCCTAGACCAAAACAGAGCATTTTGCGTTAAACTTCAGGGATTTAACAAAGAGTCGGATTTAACCTTTAAAATAGCAAATGACGGTAAATGTGCTACTGTACTTTTCCACAATACATTTCATTATGAGACATTTCGCACAACGTGTACCAAATACTACCAGAATGACCATGTCGAGACGAGAGCAGATAAACAAGGTGCCTTTGTAGAAGATTTCATCACAACACCACTACTATCTGTGCACCTTTATCATACAAAAAACAAGATAATGGTACAAGGAACTGCCACTGTTATTGAGTCATGGCTGGAAACGGACTTTGTCAGTTTAAATGAGTCTGCACAAAACATAATTTGTACCACAAAATTGGACTCGACAATATGTTTACCCCAGCTCGCAATAGATATCACATCATCAGCCGCCAGCGTCTCATCTGCTGACAGCGAAATCATCAACATTAACTCTAGCATACACTCTCCTGCAAATACATCCACTTTGCCTCCCGCAGCACGCGACTTTCCAATGAGCGACACAGTAGCAAATACTCAATCTTCTCAACCTGTGCTGGCCATAGAATATCCATTGGGCCCTAAAGAAACTAGCACACAAACAGATGAAACATTATCACGTGAAAATCACCCAGAAGTCACTCACATGATAAATGCGCAGTGCTGCCAGGAGCTGATGCTCAAAATGGAGGACACCCTTCGAACACTAATTGCCGATCTGACGACTAATGTCTATAAATCGATCAGCGCAGAAAACGAACTACTCAAAAAGGAAATACTGCATCTGAGAGAAGATAATTCCAATATGAAACACGTCGTTGAGCAACTACGAAGCGATTTTTCTACTTATAAAACAAAGCACTCGGAACATCCTCTTATAGTACCTGAAGCTTCTGGAGATCCCCCCAAAGAACATATAACAAAAGAACGCCGCAAGCAGCACCAATGTAACACCAAAAAGGTTGAGGATACACGTGCGCACGAAGCTTACCCTATTAGTGTAAAAGTAAGCAACAGGTTTACCGCCCTTAACCAGAGTTCAGTACAAAATGAACAGGCATTAACGCCGCTACCAGATCAGATACTGACACCACAACCACCCGATGAAAACACCCAGACTATTCAGAACGATTCACACCAGGAAAATCAATGGCGACAGCAAGAATCAAAACGGAAACCGAGTCAACAACCATGTAGTAAAGCAACACACGTTATAATTGGCGACTCTCTCCTAAAAGGCATATACAATGATCGGATGACTGCTACTAAAGAGGAAACTGTCTCAGTTTTAGCGATACCTGGAGCTGGAACTGAAAGATTAATTGATAGAATTAATAGGTTCGACATACATCATAACATTACAAGAACAACAGTACATGTAGGGATCAACGACATAATGAATGGACACAGCGTTAGCCCTTTGGCGATTTCCAAACTGACCACTACAATAAAACAAAAATTTCCTAACACCTCCATTTTTATGTCATCCATTATTCCACCTTGCTATGGCTTCCAACGTCGCATAGCCGACACCAACAACAAGACACTCCAGAGCTATTGTGAACACAACAACATTGGCTATATAAACAACACTCCTTTCTTCACAAGCAACTCTGGAGCACCAAAGAAACGCCTTTACATAGATCAAATACATACATCAAAACTAGGTAGCAGCATCCTAGCAAAAAACATCAAGTACCCGCAGCGAACGCAACACGACAACCCACCAGACACAAACCGATCTACCATGAGATCAGCCCTTCATGAAAATGAACAACACACCTTACCCGTCCCTCAAAGAAGTGCTCCCGTAACCAACAAATTACCTAACCACAAACAGAACGCCACCTACAGCCAGGAAGCCGAACGTTACGATGTTATGTTTCCTCCACTTCCTATAAGACAGCCCCTCACAAACACATTATATGACAGTTCAACAAGCAGTGCCACAATGTCCCAGACCAAAAAATCTCTACAAGTGTTGGAACCATTACAGACGAAATCTACAGTCGTCATTCTTCCTCCCGTAGCCTTCCTGGTCGTGCTCAGTGGAACCCAGAACTTGGCTACCTGATGCAATTCAGTCCTGCGTCACTCAGCCAAGCACTAATGATGTCTGTGCAACGCGGGCCCTACTATTTACCTGACAGAGACATCCAATATTGATGATGAATCCACTCATTTTTTATTTTTTTATATTATATTTTATTTTTATTGACTTAATCCCTGCGACCAAAGCCGTATCTCTTGAAAAATTAGTTGATTACTGTGACGCATAAAGTAATAAGTACTTTGTTACTTTCTCAAAACACTCTAATTTCATTGGCTACAGGCCTCCGACAGTTTTTTCATAATTTGCAAGATTTTATTTTATTGTATTTTATTTACTTTTTTAATTCGTATTCTCTCAGTGTTGCTTAATTACTGTGTTAGAATTTTAGTGTTGTGGTGTGAAAACGTGCGTGCCTACTGTTGTGTGACTATTTTAATATACTACTGACAATTTCAGTTAATTGTAATTTTTTAGCAATACTTGTACCAAGTGTTCGTACGTTAAGTACTAACATTTGTATTTTCACTTACTTGGTGACGTTAATTAGTTTAAATTTTCGTGGGTTTCGTATTCAAAATTGCTTTTGTTATTTTCCTTTTTAAACCACTCGCCAAAAAAAAAAATGCATACCTATCAGACACAATGGCTAATTAAGGATGGTCTACGGCTGGGCCACCTGAACATTTACCATTTATTAGGCAAACTTCCTGAGCTTACACAAATTCTGAATAAAAATTTTCATGTTTTTGGACTTTCCGAAAGTCGTTTAAACGACAAAATATCAGATGATGAAATTGCCCTAAATGGCTTTAAAACAGTTCGGCGAGACTCAAGTAGAAAGCTAGAAACAGGTATAGTAGTATATATTTCCACTTCTATTAGTTATCGCCACAGAAGCGATTTAGAGACAGCAGAGACCGAGTGCATATGGTTAGAAATAAAACTACCGACTCAGGGACAATTTCTAATCGGGTATCTTTATAGAAATCCCAGTGCAGGAGCCATCTGGTATGAAGATTTCACCACTATGATGGATAAAGTATTTACCACTGCCAAAGAAATTATTCTTCTAGGCGATTTCAACATCGACATGCACAACACAAACCAAACGTGGGAAAACATCATACTATCTTACAACCTAAAACAAATAGTCAACCAGCCTACCAGGGTAACAAATGCATCATCCACAACAATTGACCACATCTACGTCACCTGTGCAGAAAACATTATAGAATGCTCTGTTCCTACTGTCGCGATGAGTGACCACTATCCTATATGTTGCACGTGGTCAAAGAATAAATATAAAGCTCCAAGAAATAAACATATCAGTATTAAATTTAGAAGTTTTAAAAATTTCAACCGTGAACTATTTTTACATGATTTGCGAACCGCACCTCTTGCCAGTGTTTACCAGCTTTCTGATCCCGATGACGCCATTGCCCATTGGATACGTATCTTTCTTTGTGTGTTTGATAACCACGCACCAACTAAAGAAGTTCGTGTGAAACGACAGGTCAAATCTCCTTGGATCACACAAGCAGTGCTAGACGCCACGAGGCAGAGAGATCAAGCTCACAAAAACAAGGACTTTAACATATACAGAGCACAGAGGAACAACGTGCAATATTTAATTCGTAGAGGAAAAAAAATACTTTAAAAATTTGGTTCAGAACAAAACAAACAGTAAAGATATATGGAAAGCCATCAATACCTTAGCGAACAAGCGAAATCTGTCAGTCTCGTCAACTCCTAATACTTCATTTATTTCCACAGACTTCAGCAATTACCTTCAGGCAGAAATAAACAGTCTTAAATCTACAATACCAAATTCACCTTGTGACTTAGGCAGGATGTCAGTATGTTGTGAGAACAAATGTACCAACACAATCCCATCCAACATTCCGTTTATGACAGTTAATGAAGTGTATAACTATCTTCTAGGACTTAAAGATAATAACTCATCAGGACTTGACGGAGTCAGTAATCGAATACTGCGTTATGCGGCTCCAGCTATTAGTGATTCGCTTACATACATATACAATCAATGTATCGCACGGAGTTACTTTCCGTGGCACTTTAAAGTCGCTAAGGTATATCCTCTCTTAAAACCTGGCTCTTCCGACAATAATAACCTTGGTAACTATAGGCCAATCTCCTTAATATCATCGCTATCCAAACCCCTAGAAAAACACATACATAAAATAACACTACAACACCTAGTTAACAATGGCTTGCTAATTGATAGTCAGTCAGGGTTTAGACCTAAACATTCATGTCACACAGCTCTAACTAAGATGATTGACAACTGGCACTTAAATATTAATAACGATAACATATGTGGGGCAGTTTTTGTAGACTTTAAAAAAGCATTTGATGTGATAGATCACGCTATTTTAATTAGAAAACTAGAAACATCAAAAGTAAACCTTCAACTAGTGACGATAATTAAATCATTCCTGTCAGACAGAAAACATGTAGTTTCTTACAATAACTCTTGCTCAAACCCAACCGTAATAAATACCGGCGTTCCTGAGGGCTCTATTCTTGGGCCTCTACTTTTTGCCATATACATTAATGCCCTTCCACTACACGTCGAGCACGCATCCTGTGACCTATTTGCTGATGACTGTACTACCTACACAAGTGATACAAGTTGCAACACACTCGAAATATCGTTACAAAAAGATACAGACAATCTGATTAAGTGGAGCATCGGAAATCGCATACTAATTAATATAATTAAATCAAAGTGCATGTTAATATCAACTAGACAAAAATTACAAAATTCTGAGAAAACAACACTTCAGATCTATATTGGTACCTCACCAATTGGAAACGTTAATGAACATAAAACTCTAGGAATAGTCGTTGACCAGCATCTAAATTGGAACTCACATGTTCATGCACTGACCAAGCAAACGGCACAGAAAGTTTACCAGTTAGCTAAAATCAAACATTTCCTAGATGAAGATGCACGAAAATTGTTCTATATATCTCACATACAAACAAACCTTGACTATTGCTCCACAATCTGGGATGGTTGTTCTATGTCCAACACAAAAAGACTCCATTCACTACAAAAGCGTGCAGTGCGTCTAGTTTCTGACAACTGCCAAGCACAGTGTGTAGATCTATATAAAGATCTCAAAATACTGCCTCTAAGAAAGCGCTTTCTGTTCAACAAAGCTAAATTTGTTCACAAAATCCTGTCACAGAATGCTCCAACATATCTGTGGCCAATGTTAAAATACAATGAAAGACGCAGTCAACGCCTTAACAAAATACAAGTGCCCAAGCCTAGGCTTGACTTATTCAAGAAAAGCTTAGCTTACTCTGCTGCTCATCTTTGGAACTATCTTCCACATTATCTAAAACATAACAACCTCAGTCCCTATTCATACAATCGTAAACTTTTCGAATACTTTATGAGTTCTGATTATCTGGCCCATTAATGTGATTATTTTTCCGAACAAATGGTATAATATCGAGTGTAGGTTTAATGATGATGTTAGTGCTTTTCAACATATTTTGTTTCATGGTAATACTTAGTTTGTACTTTTCAACATATTCTATTTCATGTTTATAATTAGATACTGTGAATGTGAGTATGCTATTATTTTACCTTTACAACGTTGAATTCCTTGAATTGATGGGTAAAATATATGTGAGAATAAATGAAATCAGTATAAAAGACGAGAGAAAGGAAGGGCAGAATGTCAGACGGGCCTGTGAGCCCAATTCTCAACCCTTTGAAAATAAAGTTCGTTCGTTCGTTCTCTCTTAGACGAACCTATGTTCCTATTTCTCAACACTTTGAAAACAAAGTTCGTTCGCTGTCTCGCTGGCTCTCTCTCTCTCTCTCTCTCTCTCTCTCTCTCTCTCTCTCTCTCTCTCTCTCTCTCTCTCTCTCTCTCTCTCTCTCTCTCTCTCTCTCGCTTTCTCTCTCTCTTTCTCTCTCTCTCTCTTAGACGGGCCTAAGTTCCTTTCCCTCAACACTTTAAAAATAAAGTTCGTTCGCTTTCTTTCAGTCCCTATTCATACAATCGTAGACTTTTCGAATACTTTATTAGTTTTGATTACATGCCCCCCTAATCAGATGATCTTTTCTTATAATATCAATTGTAGGTTCTAATGATGATGTTTGTACTTTTCTACATATTTTATGTCATGTTTATAAGTAGTTAATGTTAATATGAGTGTGCTATTTTATTTTACTTTGCAACGTTGAATTCCTTGACATTGATATGTAAAACGCATATGGGAATAAATGAATTCAGTATGAAAGGTGAGAGAAAGGAAGGGCAGAATGTCAGACGGGCCTGCGTGCCCAATTCTCAACCCTTTGAAAATAAAGTTCGTTCGTTCGTTCGTTCGTTCGTTCGTTCGTTCTATCTATCCATCCATCCATCCATCCATCCATCCATCCACCCACCCATCCATCTATCTATCCATCCATCCATCCATCCATCCATCCATCCATCCATCTATGTATCTATCTATCTATCTATCTATCTATCTATCTATCTATCTATCTATCTATCTATCTATCTATCTATCTATCTATCTATCTATCTATCTATCTATCTATCTATCTATCTATCTATCTATCTATCTATCTATCTATCATCTTGCATACTATAATTCCAGCTGAATGAGCATGTGAATGCTAGATGTAGGCTCCCTGTAAGGGGGGACCAGCTACATTGATATCTTCCCTTGTCTTACAGAGCGCAAAGAGCATGGTCATGTCCAAATATCCCTAGCTGTCGGTGCCCTACACCCCATTCAAATTTAATTGACATGTATCGTTATGTTATACCTTATATTGTTACTGTGCATTAGATTTCTCTTGTCTACCCGTGTGCGTAAGACAACAGCAGCCCATGACTCAGAGCCGACACTGTCTCTAATCAGCGTTGCTCATAATGAAGGCAAAAACTCCGCATTTTGTATGGAGGCCACAAAAATATGTGGAACAGATTGATAATTGTCAATTAAGGATTAGTTTCTTTCAATCTTTGATAACATTTTGCTGAGGTTTTGAAGGATTTACTTTAAAAAAATGTTTTAGATACCTGTGGGAGAGGTGGGGAAATGTGATGAAGAACAAAATCTAGGAGTACATACTTAACGGTGCGGCGTGAGTTATTTTAAACAAACTAGAGAAGCGCATTTTCTATTTTTAACCTTAAGAACTAACAACAAACTTAAATTGTTAAAATGATTGATAATTTGGTAGGTTGTCTCCGTCCTACACCTTTCTCGTGTTTTCTCATTATTATTTTGTTTATTTATAAACACTTTGACATAATAAGCTCATGCAGTTCCCAGTGGTTTCTGAAGAGAAAGATAGAATATGAATACTGTACAATAACACAGGGCGTAGTAGGCCATTAATCTGAAACGATTAGCTGGCAATCTCGTCAAGTAAACAAGGTACTACATAAACCAGTCCTGCAAGATCAAATGCTTGCTTTTGTGTAGGCTTCGTGCACGGCTACCAGCTGCCGTGGTGACTTCAGTCTCCAAATAAGGAGTTGAGAGAGAAAAGGATGATGATAAATAATGAAGACATACATATTTAAAATGTACTTTTCTGTTATAACTAATATTTCTTCACTGACGAAGACTTTAACTGAAACTTCTTTAATGATAAGAAATGTAAGTTAAACTGGCTTGGACTATGTGTTGGTTACAGACTCTCATAAATGGATGCTTGCCTAGAATTTAAGGTTTGAAATAGCATGTCAAGGTCACCAATGTGGCACTGATGACAAGAACCAGCCAAGCGCCATTGACGGAAGAGATGAGATGAAAACGCTAGCGATGGATAGAACACAAGTTGAGGAAACATGTTGATAATATTACCCGACAGTCCTTGCTCTAGAACCCCCAGTGTTGAAGAAGCAGACGTGACCAGAAATCATATGGAGAAGTGAACTGGAGACATCAATGAAAACGATGAGAAGACATTTAAAAACTTGAAGCTGATAGCACCGGACCAGAAGGCCAGGCATAAATTTGTTGAAGACCCATGTTCCCTAGGGAGCTGGAGCATAATGATTATGATGCTCGGGCTGAACACGAAATAAAAGTCAAAACTGTTGCATCACATCAGGACTTTTAATTGTTTTTTTTTCTGTCATTGTCACAAACTAGTAGTGTAAGTTAAAAGTGGCCCAGCAGATTGCTGCATTGGCGATATAACATTACTATTGAAATAACTCTCAGCCACAGACAAGCGTATACTTCTGCGTTCAGTTTGTTAGCCATACTAAATCTGCAAGCCTGTCGCCAGGACGAAATCCCATGTTCTTCTAGGTAAGTGCGCGTATGGATAAATTTGCGGCTCACCTATCTGACCCCGCGCCTGAATAAAGAATTACAGTGATAGATACTACATTTAATACACTAATTTGTGGGTACTTTAGAATAAAGAAAACTCTCAATTTGATTTTCTTTTAATTGTTTAAAATAATTGTGAAATATATATCTATTTTTGTTCAAAGCAGTTAATAGCTCCAATTTATTATTAATTCAAGCTGTAAGATCAGTTTTATATTACACGATCACTAAAAATATACTTCAAGTTGTAAATTTACAGAATTTTTGCGGCTCACTTTGATAGGCGCAGCGGCATACTAGTGTGCCGCGTCACGCCGCTTGAGAAACACAGTTATAAGTCCATGCGCCAGCTTCAAATAGCTTCTGCTTGAGCTCAGATAAATGTCAACATGAGAACTAACGCGGTCGTCAGGACATCCAGTGGAAAAAAAGCACAACATAACTATTTTCCACCATGTTTTGGCGGATGACTTGCCTTACAACATAAGCATACTCTTACTTGTCAGTTAACGCTGAAGATTTCAATAATAAAATTACATTTATTTCTACATGTAAAACAGAAACTACTACAGTAAAACATTTAATGAAATACATAGATAACTGATGTGTGAGTCAACATGAAGCCACGTGTAGTTCCCATAGATGTGATAGGAAACAAATAAAGATTTGAAATACTGCTTCTTCAGGTATGTCGTAATTAGCAGCTAATGTGAGGTTGTGCGTTGGTCTGGCAACTTCGTCTTGTAATATAAATGACCAGAGAGACTACCACGACAAGAGCACATGAATGCTCTGGCACAGGATTTCTACAAGAGGACTGGCTGCATGCTGGTTCCATGTTTCTTAAAGGTTAAAGGTAAATGTAGTCCCATATCAGACACTGTCGTAGAACATAAGGATTTAAATAGTGCGACAAGGTCACCAATGTGGAACTGATGACAAGAACCAGACAAACGTCATTGGCACAAGCGATGAGAAGAACCAGACAAACGTCATTGGCACAAGCGATGAGAAGAACCAGACAAACGTCATTGGCACAAGCGATGAGAAGAACCAGACAAACGTCATTGGCACAAGCGATGAGAAGAACCAGACAAACGTCATTGGCACAAGCGATGAGAAGAACCAGACAAACGTCATTGGCACAAGCGATGAGAAGAACCAGACAAACGTCATTGGCATAAGCGATGAGAAGAACTAGACAAACGTCATTGGCACAAGCGATGAGAAGAAGACGCTTTGGCACAGGCTTCCTACAAGAGGACTGGCTGTATGCTAGCTCTATGCTCTTTAAAGGTAAAAGGTAAATGTGGTCCCATAGTATACACTACCGTAGGGGAAAGAAGTGTTAGAGACCACTGTTACTAGCCCATGATCCATAGGGAACGAAAATGGAAATAGATCACGATGTCAATATTTAAATTGTACAAGAACACAAGCAGGGGACATGTAAACAGTAGAGTTAAACAGAAGGAAGATAGCTATGAATGGAATTGATCTGAAACCCACTCGGCATACATGTTTCTGTGAATGAGAATTGAAAACGAATGAATGATCGTTTTTTATCACGCTCAGGCTGTTCATCGTGTTGCGATGTATGTTTTCATTATTGTTGTTCTCAAAGCATCGATTTCTGTTCACACACAAAAAAACGAAATAACCTAGACATCTCGGATGCAGTGTTTTGTACATTCTTGTGCGCACAATGGAAACCAGTCGGACGATAAATTGCACAATTTCATGAAGATTGCGTCTTTGTGATGTGGAACTGTTGAACTGAACACAACAAATGTAAGAAGCAGTAATACAGAAACAATCAAATTAAAAGCACTAACATATAGGTCAACAATGCCGAACTCGCGGCAAATAGGATTTTAAAAAAAAAAAAAAAAAAAAAAATTAAACTCAGAGTATCCGCAAAAGCAGCAGCTGGGAGACTTTTTCAGGCCATAAATCGAGGATTCCTCAGCAAGAGAGAGGTTGGTAAGAAACCGAAGATGGCTGTATACCGCTCCACCTATGTCCCAGTCTTGACATATGGATGCGAGTTATGGGCAATGACTACAACCCACAAAAGCCAGATCCAAACCTCAGAAATGAGGTATCTGAGGAAGGTGGTTGAAGTAACAAGAAGAGACATGGTCCGCAACCAGACGATACGTCAAGGGCTAAAATCCCACCTCCTGCACACCCAAGTAGAACAGTCCCAACTAAGATGGTTTGGCCATGTCTGCAGAATGGGAGAAGATCGACTACCACGACAAGCATGGGAAACAAAGAGCCGGGGATCCAGACCCCCCAGGACGACCCAGAGTCCGCTGGGAGGACAACATTAGACAATCTCTGAAGGACCGATGACTAGAATGGAACCAGGCCAGGAGGAAGACAGCCGATAGGATAGTCTGGCGCTCTCTCTTCCAAACCCATACACCTCACGGTAGAAGGGGAACTATTAAGTAAGTAAGTAAGTATCCGCAAACTTGAGTTTCATATGGAAAACATGAGCTGTTAATTTCTAACATATGCGTTTTTCTGGTCTTGGCGAGGCGCGCTCCATTTAGTCTAGATACAAGGACCGTCGGTATATCAAGGGGCATGTCCAAATATTAGAGACTTTTTTAGTCTGGTTCAATTACTTTATTTTAGACACGTACATTGCTGTTCTTCAAAGAAGGCACTGCCAATCTGTTTGTATGTGCGTGGATGACATAATCCCATTACTTATATTGTTATAATCCACCGTTTTTTTTAATAAATAGATGGAAAAAGCTAGTTTACTTGTGAAAGTAACGGAATTTGGAATAGCTCACCCATTTCAAAACTACGTAACCTTGTCAGACCTGGTAATATTTAACTTCAGTTTAAAAAATTGTATTTCCCGTGTACAAACATCTTTTGAGATTGGCAGGGTGCATTTTAAACAATGTAGGTAGCTATCGTTACAATAAAAAAAACACTTTTCTTCTATTTCTATGGCTGGTCGATTTGTGGGCACCTTGTTACACTAGGTGTCGCGAATGCCCTTCGTAAAATGAAATACAATTACCTATGTAGCTCATTTTTTCGTATGCTGTGGTTCTTTTATACGGTGTGAATAAAGCAGGAAAACCCAAGTACGTGATGCATTGTGGTCTTACATATTTTTATGTTAAATGTTTATTAAATTGTTTATTAGTTAATCCTTTTATTATCCCGGATGATCACCGGATGTTTCCCGGGTGTTATTGTTCTCGCTCAGGCATACCGTAAGAAGCAACTCAAGTGGCGATGCGCACGAGGCTGGCAGTCTTTCACATCATCATCATTTCTCGCATTCGTTCCCTAAGGACCACGGAGCCACAACTTCAGGTGGTCTCTTTGCCAGGAAGCCTACACAAAGCATTCACACGCTCTTGCAGTGGGTGGGTTGTATTAATTTGATTTACATTATGAGGTTACCAACCCCATGGATTACTTCATGCCTTGTACGACATGCATGAGGAAGGGGTAGATCTATTCTTCCTTTGTCTCATCTGAGACCCGCGGGGAACTACTGTAAGCGGTAACTTTTCATGGGTGAAATAACTTGCTACAGAGACCAGCACTTCAAGAACACATCAAGTGCTTCGTGCTATGCTGGAACCCATTTTCCTTAAGAATCGAAAACGGACCAATGATGAACAAGAATTCTCTTTATTTGTTATACGAAATTACAGAGAATAGTGTGAATGATCTAGGCTAAGAATATAAGCGACAAAACTCAATATTTCCTTCACTGAAAGGAAACTGGTGTGAAAAGATAACTACACAAGGAAACTGGTGTGAAAAGATAACTACACAAGGAAACTGGTGTGAAAAGATAACTACACAAGGAAACTGGTGTGAAAAGATAACTACACAAGGAAACTGGTGTGAAAAGATAACTACACAAGGAAACTGGTGTGAAAAGATAACTACACAAGGAAACTGGTGTGAAAAGATAACTACACAAGGAAACTGGTGTGAAAAGATAATTACACAAGGAAACTGGTGTGAAAAGATAACTACACAAGGAAACTGGTGTGAAAAGATAATTACACAAGGAAACTGGTGTGAAAAGATAATTACACAAGGAAACTAGTGTGAAAAGATAACTACACAAGAAAACTGGTGTGAAAAGATAACTACACAAGGAAACTGGTGTGAAAAGATAACTACACAAGGAAACTGGTGTGAAAAGATAATTACACAAGGAAACTGGTGTGAAAAGATAACTACACAAGGAAACTGGTGTGAAAAGATAACTACACAAGGAAACTGGTGTGAAAAGATAACTACACAAGGAAACTGGTGTGAAAAGATAACTACACAAGGAAACTGGTGTGAAAAGATAATTACACAAGGAAACTGGTGTGAAAAGATAACTACACAAGGAAACTGGTGTGAAAAGATAATTACACAAGGAAACTGGTGTGAAAAGATAATTACACAAGGAAACTGGTGTGAAAAGATAACTACACAAGGAAACTGGTGTGAAAAGATAACTACGCAAGGAAACTGGTGTGAAAAGATAACTACACAAGGAAAACTGGTGTGAAAAGATAACTACTACACAAGGAAACTGGTGTGAAAAGATAACTACACAAGGAAACTGGATGTGTGAAAAGATAACTACACAAGGAAACTGGTGTGAAAAGATAACTACGCAAGGAAAACTGGTGTGAAAAGATAACTACACAAGGAAACTGGTGTGTGAAAAGATAACTACGCAAGGAAACTGGTGTGAAAAGATAAACTACACAAGGAAAACTGGTGTGAAAAGATAACTACACAAGGAAACTGGTGTGAAAAGATAACTACGCAAGGAAACTGGTGTGAAAAGATAACTACACAAGGAAACTGGTGTGAAAAGATAACTACGCAAGGAAACTGGTGTGAAAAGATAACTACACAAGGAAAAACTGGTGTGAAAAGATAACTACACGAGGAAAACTGGTGTGAAAAGATAACTACACAAGGAAACTGGTGTGAAAAGATAACTACACAAGGAAACTGGTGTGAAAAGATAACTACACAAGGAAACTGGTGTGAAAAGATAATTACACAAGGAAACTGGTGTGAAAAGATAACTACACAAGGAAACTGGTGTGAAAAGATAATTACACAAGGAAACTGGTGTGAAAAGATAACTACACAAGGAAACTGGTGTGAAAAGATAATTACACAAGGAAACTGGTGTGAAAAGATAATTACACAAGGAAACTGGTGTGAAAAGATAACTACACAAGGAAACTGGTGTGAAAAGATAACTACACAAGGAAACTGGTGTGAAAAGATAACTACACAAGGAAACTGGTGTGAAAAGATAACTACACAAGGAAACTGGTGTGAAAAGATAACTACACGAGGAAACTGGTGTGAAAAGATAACTACACAAGGAAACTGGTGTGAAAAGATAACTACACAAGGAAACTGGTGTGAAAAGATAACTACACAAGGAAACTGGTGTGAAAAGATAATTACACAAGGAAACTGGTGTGAAAAGATAACTACACAAGGAAACTGGTGTGAAAAGATAATTACACAAGGAAACTGGTGTGAAAAGATAACTACACAAGGAAACTGGTGTGAAAAGATAATTACACAAGGAAACTGGTGTGAAAAGATAACTACGCAAGGAAACTGGTGTGAAAAGATAACTACACAAGGAAACTGGTGTGAAAAGATAACTACACAAGGAAACTGGTGTGAAAAGATAACTACACAAGGAAACTGGTGTGAAAAGATAACTACACAAGGAAACTGGTGTGAAAAGATAACTACGCAAGGAAACTGGTGTGAAAAGATAACTACACAAGGAAAACTGGTGTGAAAAGATAACTACGCAAGGAAACTGGTGTGAAAAGATAACTACACAAGGAAACTGGTGTGAAAAGATAACTACACAAGGAAACTGGTGTGAAAAGATAACTACGCAAGGAAACTGGTGTGAAAAGATAACTACACAAGGAAACTGGTGTGAAAAGATAACTACACAAGGAAACTGGTGTGAAAAGATAACTACACAAGGAAACTGGTGTGAAAAGATAACTACACGAGGAAACTGGTGTGAAAAGATAACTACACAAGGAAACTGGTGTGAAAAGATAACTACACAAGGAAACTGGTGTGAAAAGATAACTACACAAGGAAACTGGTGTGAAAAGATAATTACACAAGGAAACTGGTGTGAAAAGATAACTACACAAGGAAACTGGTGTGAAAAGATAATTACACAAGGAAACTGGTGTGAAAAGATAACTACACAAGGAAACTGGTGTGAAAAGATAATTACACAAGGAAACTGGTGTGAAAAGATAATTACACAAGGAAACTAGTGTGAAAAGATAACTACACAAGAAAACTGGTGTGAAAAGATAACTACACAAGGAAACTGGTGTGAAAAGATAACTACACAAGGAAACTGGTGTGAAAAGATAACTACACAAGAAAACTGGTGTGAAAAGATAACTACACAAGGAAACAAAGAGGAGGAAAATATTGTGGATGCATCATCAGACAATGAACATTAATTTCACACTACATTATTTACGCCACAACAAACAGCTAGTGGAACAAAACCGCGAGGAAAAACTATGAACTGTAAGAAATATCGATTTGGGGATGTCGCTGCTTTTTAGAAATTTAACTTGTTCTAGAAGTCGTAAAGAAACGAAGATTACATGTGTCAACGCTGTTTAGAGAATTCATTTGACTTGCATTGTACATTCATTTCTTTGCAGTTCCTCGAGGAGCATAGACATCTAACAATTTTGTGTTAAGTCTTCCTGTCCTGGGCCAACCAATCCGTAAAACCTGGACAATAAATGTAGACAGGATATCTTCATCATTTTCCGTTTCGCTCCTTTTGGAGCATGGAGTCACAACTGTATCAGGTTCTTCTTGCAAGAAGCCTGCATCAAGCATACACATGCTCTTACATCAGTGGTTTCTGTAGCAATTTGCATTACATGATGAAGTTGCCAGTCTCATGGAAACCTCATATTAGTCGTCTTGTACGGCACCAGAGGTAGCAGTAAGCCCAGGGCTGGATTAACCATTAAACAAAATAACCATGTGCTTAGGGCACCAAGGGAAGGAGGCACCACAGAGTTTTTTCCCCCCTAGCTATTATGCCCCCTAACTCTCAACTCTTTCACTGACACACGTGACTTTAGTCGATTTTTGTTGTTGTAATTGTCTTTATTGGCCGTGTGTCTCTAGTTACAAGTAAATAATTTGTTTATATTGCTTCCTGCTATTTAGTTTTAATTAACACTTTTTTTTAAAAACTATTCATTTAAAATAGTTATGCGGTCTGGCCTGGAAGAAAACTGAATTTTCAATCTCTTATTTCACCATCAGCACTTACGGAGTCTTAATGTCTCGTTAGTTAATCACTGGAAGGGCCCGGGGGAGGGGGGGGGTACCACTGTTGGGCCCTGAGTTAGCCTATTCTTTCTTTGTCCCTCTATGTCATCCGTCCGTAATATTTACATCCTTCTTTATCCCTTTTATGCCCGTTTCCAGCTTCCATTCTTCTTGTGTATTTCGGTCTGTCTTACCCTGGGTGTGCCAGAACACTGACTGCCTTGTAATTCTACGAGCAAGGTTCCTCAGTTTGTGTGCTATCCAGCGCCAGTCTTTCTCACAGCTGTGTCATGAACCTCTTTACCAGAGGAGTAAGGTAAATATTACACACATAAAGGTATGTTTCGGGCACTCGTCAGAAATAAAGAAGTAGAAAACTAGACAACAGAAGTGAGAGACTTACCGGAGAATTGAACCTAGGACTTTCCTAACTGCACCACTGCCTAGCTACGGAAGCGAATCACACTATCCTCCCGGTCAACTAGGTACGTAATAGTGCTTCGTGGGCAGAGGGCCTTCTCCCGTCTTTGATTATTGAGCTGAATTATTTAAATTTGCGTTGATTCCCGTGTCTGTGTTGGTGCTGAAGTGTGTTAGCTTTTTTTTTAATTTTAACTTAAAAGTTTCAACAGAATGGCAAAATCAGCTCTAAACCCAGCCCCCCTGTAACCGGTTCTTTTTAGCAGTAACCTCTTCTGTATTGGTTCCAACTTGACTGTAAACCACGAAATGATAATAATCGTGTTTGAAGTAGGTGAAGTGAGTGTGATTGTGTGCTAGTAAAGTCGTTCACACAACAGGTGGGCACACGGGAGTCATCGAGTATGGAACGACTGATGATATTTAATAATAGTTTATTAACTCACAGCACATCATCACGTAGACATAGACGAATACAGGTACATCGAATCATATAATTTCCACACTGCATTAAATATACATAATACGGCCTGTCCACATCCTGGCCTATAATAATCTTCATATGGCCTAAACAGTACTCTATTACTCAATAAAGCCTGCTCACACGGCAGCTATAATAATCTTCATATGGCCTAAACAGTACTCCATTACTCAATAAAGCCTGCTCACACGGCAGCTATAATAATCTTCATATGGCCTAAACAGTACTCCATTACACAATAAAGCCTGCTCACACGGCAGCTATAATAATCTTCATATGGCCTAATAAATCTTTACTGCAGTTTATCACATAGGCTGTTCACACAGCGAAATATATAAGTCGACATTTTCTTAAGCACTACGTAGGCATACACTTTCCAAAACCACTGGGACTCGACCTACACGGTCCACGCCCAAAACACCACTCCTCTAATCACACACTAGTCCCGCAAAAAAAAACCCGTCACGAGACTCGGTTGTCTTGAACACCGCTCTCGATAATACATGCAGACTAGCTGCGAGCTATTCACATGGCTCAAAACAGTACAGAATAAATACATCTCAACATTTGAGATTAAACAGCGTTCACACGCTTTTCTGTACTCTGTCACTCGAAAAATAGGAAAAGATAATTCTATCCTAAAGTCAAACAAGTATCCATTCGCTTAATCAAGCGTTGCATCTCGAAATTTAATTTGTCCAAAACATTCTAAAGATTACTTCCCCTTCCATAAAATACACTTGCAACAGTTACCACCCCCTCTATCATTTTTTGAAAAAATTAACTCCCAAAAACAAAAAAAATTTAGAAGACAATGAAGCTCTAACATATGCCTACAAAAATCATCTTATTTTAAATCAAAATTATATCTACAACAAATATCAGCATTAAAGTGTAAAGTGGCAATTAAAGCATACAGCATAATCAGCCAAGTATAAAAAGTAATTAGCTAAATATAAAAATATGATCAGTTCCAAAATTAAGTTAAGTATATTTAGTACAAACCAAACCGACAACAACCAATCGAAAGAGAAAACACAAGATCAATCAAAAGAAGAATGATCTGTAAAAAAGGAAAGTAAGAACTCAACAATACCATATACTCATAATTAAGTTGGACAATTACATGTAAAATAAATACAACTATCATAAGTAGATATATCATATCAAGTCATATAACCATTCCAACAATACAAAGAATTGAAGTATAAATGTTGAAAGAAGACAAAGTATACAAGTAGAATCAAGTAAAACGAAGATGAGGTACGAAAGTATAAACAAGATAAGAAATCCATACCGAAAAGACAACAGAAAAGAAGGAATGAAATGAAGAATAGTTACCAAAGACAGATGGAAAGCAAAGGCACGAACGCAGAGAAAGTCAATAACAATACATACTAATAACTGTTTTGATCAGACAACATATTCAAAAATAAATATATAAACATGATCGAAAGGCACAACACAAAATATCAAAGTATATCTATACTAACACATCACCAAAAAATAATTTATAACTAAACAAAACCTAATAAGTAATTTAACCAAGTTACAAGAATTATACATAACTAAAAATAAATAAATTATAGGCATCGAACAAACAAGTAATAGCATTGCTATAACTAATACCACCAACGCACAATCAAACGCTAAAATAAAAAATACATCATAACAAAAAACAACTTTTTACAAGAACTAATCACACTACATATCAATGATATCGCACTGTCAAATGCTGGGCACACACACAAAAAATTACAATGCCAAAAAAAAAATCATTTTTTTTTCAAAAGTACCATACAAACATATTTTCTAACGATAAGTTACATAAAACAGTATTCAATTTTTAAGTAATTCAAAACGACTAAAAAACTAATAATGAAATCAACTTTTAACAAAATGAGCGAAACATAAAACAAAAATCCTATCTCGAAGAAACCTTTAAATCAACACATGTAAATTTAATTTATCCTTTAAGTTCTTTCTGCTGACAATTACGATCAGCTCAGTACAATGCTATTTAGCTATAACTTTATCTCTTACTCAAATCGATAAGATATACATTATAAATAAATCTACACTTTGTTGCTAATATGAAATATGCAAAAGGTTCTATAAAAATATCTACAAAAAAAATAAGTTTTTTTTTTTTTTTTAAATAATCTGCTAAGAAAATAATCAAAGTTTCACAATATGTTGACAAATCCAAATACAAGATCATTTATGATACATGCAAGCTATTTTCAAAATTACATTTCACAACATAACATAAGGAGCCGCGCTAGCGTAGTGGTTACAACACCGCTCTGGCGACCGGGTGATTCAGGATCAAACCCGGGCGACGGCATTTGAGGATTTTTCGTCGACCGGGAATTGGACTGGATTAACTCGAGACCTGGCGAGAACATTTGAAGGAGTGTCGTCGACCAGGGATTGGCGGCTCCTGAGCCGACCCAGCTCTAATGGGTACCTCCGAAATCGGCGAGTGTCTGCCTGAATGGCGAGGGACACCTGTCTCTGTACAAGAAAAGGGATACTCACGTAAAATCAATGTCAGGTTAGACATTAACAATAACCTGAGATTTCGCCTCGAGTATTAGCGGGCGTACGAAAAAAATAAAATAAAATAAAAAAAAATAATAATAAAAACAAAAAATAAAAAAAAATAAAAAAACATAACAGATAATTCACATCTTCTCTGTATGTTCTATATATTAATTAACCATAACATCAAAACATGAGAAAAATTTAAATTAAGAGAATAACGAACACTCAGGACTATCTAAAAGTAACCACTACATCAACACAATAAATGAGTTTGTGCTTAGGGCTGGCAATCTCATCATGTACAAAAACTATCCTAAACAACACAGTTGCAAAAATTCTAAGTTAAACAGAGTAGTATAAAGGACAATAATTACATGCTACACATTATCAATCACAATAATATATAAATAGCATAAAAATGTATTAACATGTCATCAAACTACCGACATAAAAATAACAACAATAAAAAAAATTATAGCAATCAAATGATGCATAGAAATATATGTTATTTCAAAACAACAACATGACATGTACTAACATAGAATACAAAAATATTTACTATCTAAAAAGAAAAAAAAATCAGACGCAAAATTTCCCACTCTCTTGTAAACATGCTTGACCTTCAGTAAGTAACACCTCAGATTCTAGTTAGACGCTGACAGGTTTCGGTTGACCACTCGAGCGTAAAGTTGACCTACATATCTAACCGTCAATATGAACAGAAGCCTTGACTCTTATCGCAAAATAGCTTCTGTCAACAAATACAAATGAAAATTTCCATTTTACTCAATAGTGAAATTTAATGAAGAAAAAACGTAGAAATCAAATTGACAATTACCCAGCACCAGCTTGTGTAAAGCACCGGTTTCTTCACGATGTCATCACCTCTTCCTATCACATGTAGATATCACAGAATACTTGGGGACAACATGACCGACCTTGAATGTAGCCGCTGCCGTACGCTGAAACAAAGTCTCACATTCACAACAACAAGTAGAGCATGCAATAGTATTCAAGCATCCACTGTTATTTTCACTCTGTTTACCTTGATTGTAAATGACTCTGGGCTCATGTGGAACAAAATAAGCACAATTGCGCTTATTATTTGTTCTATGATCAAAATACTTATTATTACCGTTGCCTTGTTTACAAATAATGACTTTAGTCTTTTGTTGAGGAACATTACTCTGGTGATGTAAAGCAACATTTGAAAAGCCATTATCTCTATTATACTTTCCAACATTCTTACAATCAAAACTTTGAGATTTGTTAAATTGTCTACAGTATCTACGAGAGGGAAAATTATTATTTACTGATCTCCCTTGGTACTGTTTAATCTTGGGGTTATCTCTCTTACTAGAACTGTTTTTCATTTCCCCTATGGGAATATATTTACCAATTGTTTCAAACTGACTGTGCTGAGTTTGACAACTGCCAGAAACAATAGTATCTCTATTGTTCCGCATATGGGTTTTATCCCTGAGACAAGTAGTAATAGTCTCAACACCCGCTATTAATTTCTGAGTACTTCCAATAGTCGAGAAATATTTGCTCTTAAGAATCTTGTCCTGAAATATATCACCTTTCTTTTCCTGATTAACAGAACTGGCTGTCACGCTAGAATCTTTGTTGTTCTGACGCCAAGAATTATTACTCGAATTATCAGTGATATCATAACTAGGAAAGTTGTATTTACCACGAAAAGATCTATTTTTACTATGTATGACCTCTCTATAAGCAAAAAGTGTATGGGGCTGACTTTTCGCAACTTTCTGTCTATCACTGTCAACATTGACAGATGACCAAATTTTGTTGTTTAAAACAACGTCAAGTAGACCATCCACTCTATTTCTCGCCTGTGCAATCTCCACATCTCTATGTGAGATCTCTTCACCCAATTTCTTGTTTAAACTCTCAACTCTTAAAACTTTGCAGCTTTCCTCTGCTAGTAAATTTTCAATCTTAGTGACCTTCTCTTTCTCAGCCGTCAACTCCACTAATGTCTCTTTCTCTAACTGTTCTTTATTTGCTCTCAACTGAGTCAACTCTAGTTGTAGTGACTGAATTTTAATATAATCATTGCTATTATTAAGCTCATTAATCTTTTCTGGAATCATCGCATTCTTTTCTTCCTGTTGGAGACCAAGATTCGCAATATCATCCATCAAATCAAGAAGTAACTCTGTATAATCCCTATCACGTTTATCGGTCTCAACTTTCAATTTCTCATAAATCTGTTTATTTTGTTGGACCTCCTGTGTAATATTTTCTACCTCAATTTGCTTATCTTTCATCTGGACTTCCAATTGCTTTATCTTCAACAATGCTAAATCCAAACTTGCCTGCACACCAGCAAGTTCCGAATTTGATTTATCTAAATCACTTGTTAGTCTGGACACTGTTTCATGTAGCCTATTCATTTCAGTAGTACTCTTTACACAACTGTCCCTTTCCTGTAGGGCACACCGTTTGTTCCTTCTTATTTGCTCCTCATCTTCTGACTCATTTTTCTGATCATCAGCCATGTCGTTGCGCACTATCTTGCGTATACTCTTCATTATCTGATTGCGTTCAACACCCATATAGTGGTACGAAAACAATCGAAGATCCATAACCAGTAACTCCGCTAAATCTTTAGCCATCCTTAGATGAGGATGAGAGTGAAAATTCTCCTCAGCAAAATATTTTAGGGCTTTTGCCGCATTGACCAAAAGTTTGTCTATCACATGTTCCTCAAGCTCTGGGCCTTTTAATTCTTGAAAATATCTACCTTCTTTCAACAAATAAGCCAATCTTCTTCAACCGTCCTTAGCCAACGACTGGCAAAGCAGTCAGTGGCCATTACGCCTAGTGGCGTCTTAAGGGCAACAGCAAATAGATTTTCTTTGCCGTTGTTCCCATCACGCCTAATGGCGTCTTTAGGGCAACGACAAATCAATCCGTTTGTTGTTGTTTCCGTAATCAAAGTGACTGGCAAACGGGTGATCAGCCCGTTGGGAAATAAGCCAATACAGGCCTCATATCCTCAGGATCTATATCATCATCATCCATAGTGATTCACTTACTTAATCAAATATATATAGTAATCACTTATAGTTATGACAAATTACTGTCGCAAAAGGTTGGACAATTACCTTTCCAGCTCACAAAGTTAACTATTTGTCAAGAAATTAGCTTATTCCTCAATTCTGTATCACCAATTCCTTTTTATAGCACCTTTATCAAGTCACATCATTATCAGGAAAATCGACATATGTCAACAGCCATTAACACCTATGCATAAAATCTTTATCATATGTCAAATTAGACATAAACAACAATAACAACAGAATGAGCAATTAGGGAGGCCCAAGGACATGCATGAAGTGACACAATTTACACAAGAAAAAAATCACTTATCTGTCAACAATCTCGTTCCTTTCCGCCACGACACTGGATATCACATAGACTGCTAAAACCTCCACTGCGGGAAAGCACTGGAACTTGATTCGTTTCTCTTCAGGTAATTTCGTCAATATGATATGTGCTTAATAATGCACAAGTTGACAGGAACCATAATACAGCACACACTGCAACTCTTGACTCTTCTTTAGTCTGAAATGTACACGGCAACTCCGTGTATCATAACATCTTGAACTTGTGATGGTGATAACTGGCACAGGTAACCCGAATATTGCAGGAATCTGTCACAACCCGTACAAATGCTGGTATAAATACTGTCCAAGTCTAATTGAACTTCCTTGACCACTGCAGACGTTGTTGTAGTCTATAGGCATGAAATAGGACGTCAATTGCTACTGGTGTAAAGTTGCATACTACGACATGCATGGTTTCTCAAATGCGCCACACAGGCAGATAATAACTAGGTCAAAGTTCTGAAGTACAGGAGATTCAAGCCACGCCCACACAGGGCTAATTATAACAAAGTCAAGTGTTCTACACTCTTGTCACGCGAATGTCTTAAGTATACGTTCCAAATTGACTGGCACAGAAGAAAAAACCAGTCTTGGCCACCATAAATGTAACCGGTTCTTTTTAGCAGTAACCTCTTCTGTATTGGTTCCAACTTGACTGTAAACCACGAAATGATAATAATCGTGTTTGAAGTAGGTGAAGTGAGTGTGATTGTGTGCTGGCAAAGTCGTTCACACAACAGGTGGGCACACGGGAGTCATCGAGTATGGAACGACTGATGATATTTAATAATAGTTTATTAACTCACAGCACATCATCACGTAGACATAGACGAATACAGGTACATCGAATCATATAATTTCCACACTGCATTAAATATACATAATACGGACTGTCCACATCCTGGCCTATAATAATCTTCATATGGCCTAAACAGTACTCTATTACTCACTAAAGCCTGCTCACACGGCAGCTATAATAATCTTCATATGGCCTAAACAGTACTCCATTACTCAATAAAGCCTGCTCACACGGCAGCTATAATAATCTTCATATGGTCTAAACAATACTCCATTACACAATAAAGCCTGTTCACCCGGCAGCTATAATAATCTTCATATGGCCTAAACAGTACTTCATTACACAATAAAGCCTGCTCACACGGCAGCTATAATAATCTTCACATGGCCTAAACAGTACTCCATTACACAATAAAGCCTGCTCACACGGCAGCTATAATAATCTTCATATGGCCTAAACAGTACTCCATTACACAATAAAGCCTGCTCACACGGCAGCTATAATAATCTTCATATGGCCTAATAAATCTTTACTGCAGTTTATCACATAGGCTGTACACACAGCGAAATATATAAGTCGACATTTTCTTAAGCACTACGTAGGCATACACTTTCCAAAACCACTGGGACTCGACCTACACGGTCCACGCCCAAAACACCACTCCTCTAATCACACACTAGTCCCGCAAAAAAAACCCGTCACGAGACTCGGTTGTCTTGAACACCGCTCTCGATAATACATGCAGACTAGCTGCGAGCTATTCACATGGCTCAAAACAGTACAGAATAAATACATCTCAACATTTGAGATTAAACAGCGTTAACACGCTTTTCTGTACTCTGTCACTCGAAAAATAGGAAAAGATAATTCTATCCTAAAGTCAAACAAGTATCCATCCGCTTAATCAAGCGTTGCAACTCGAAATTTAATTTGTCCAAAACATTCTAAAGATTACTTCCCCTTCCATAAAATACACTTGCAACACCCCCTTAATCGCCTCCTACGACACGCGTAGTAAGATGCAGTTTTACTATTCTTTACTCCCCGTTTAGGTTTGGATCTGGCTTTTGACCAATAATACAGCAGAGTTTTGTATCGGTATTCATCTAATATAAATAATATTAAACCAAGGGGCCAGCTGCTATAGTTGCTACATGCTGGATCGTATCTTCTTAGTCCGACAGCAGATACTGCAGTAGGGGAGTGAAATGTTATAGACTTTACCATACTAGGTCCAGCATCGAGAGGTGGAGTGACCAGTTCCCTTCCTCGCTGTCTTTTCCTACCTTAACTCAAAGAGCAGAGTCAGGTACACATTTGCAGCTGGGTAGACTGGTCGGTACCGATAGGGAGTTAAAAGAAAAATGACAATGTTGTATATTAAAGCAAAGTCAACATTTCATTTTATATACAACATTCTTATCATTATCCCCAATTGTCAACTCCCTAAGGAGCATAGGGCTTCAACAAAATGATGCCAAGTCTTCCTATCCCGTGCCGTCTGCTCAAGGTCTTTCCATGACTGCCTCAAGTCCTTCATGTCAGTTTCCCGTTCTCTTTTCCGTGTGTTATTTTGTCTTTCTCTACCTCTCTTAACCTGGGGGTTCCAGAATAAGGACTGCCTAGTAATGCTATCAACAGGTTTCCTCAGTGTGTGTCCTATCCATCGCCAGCGTCTTCTTCTCATCTCTTATTCCGCTGACGCTTCTCTAATTGTCATCAGTTCCACATTAGTGATCTTGTAATGCCACATCAATCCTTCTATTCTACACAAGCATCCATTTATGAGAGTCTGTAGCTTTTTGGTTGTTATGTGAACTTGATATCCGCATAATAATAATAATAGTAATAATAGCCCCTTCAGTCATAGCTGACTACAGGAATGAGCCCCTGGGGTGACAGCCCTCAGCTGCTTATTTTCCTGGTGTGTCTTTGAACGTTTTCTCCTCTCTTCTGCTTGCTGTGAGAACTTCTTTTTGCCAAATCTAAGGTGGCGCCGACGATAGCATAACCACTTGGCGCGATCGACAGCTTCGTCCTCCCACGTTGCTGGATTTATGACTAGTGCCTTCATGTCTCTCTTGTACACATCTTTGAATCTCAGCTGCGGTCGCCCAACTGTTTTTTTTTTACCATCTACAAGTTGTCCATATAAGATATCTTTCGGGATGCGACCGCCTTCCATGCGCATGATATCCGCATGATCTTTGCTTCAAACAGCATGACATGTCAAATTTCTTTTCTCATTTATTGCGTTTCACACAATTTGAGACAACAAGGACGATTATTAAGGCATAGATTTGAAATGTAAGTTAGCATTAACTAATGTATAGGTTATGTTATGAGAAGATGAAAGCTGGCATATATCGTAACATCAGGTAAGATTGAAGGGAAAAGAGATATGGGAAGACAAAGAGAGCAAATACTGGACAGTTTGACATCGTGGCATGGAAAGAAGCCAACAACAGAATTGATACATTGTACTGGAGGCAGGAAGGTGTGAAGAGACATGATCTCCTACGCCACTAGGCATGGTACTTGAAGAATAATGTCAAGGTCATTCTGTAATCCTAGAAGAGACATAAATAAAGAACATCAGCTTCCGGATCAAGGAAGAACATCAAGGTTGATCGGTTGCGTAATACGTGCACAAGGAGTCGATCAACGGATGCATGTAACTGGACTGGAATCAACGACAGAAAGCTGGATCAAGGCTGCCATTGAGATTAAAATATGAGGTAAAATCTCATAATGAAGAAAAGATGAAACCAGTTAAGGAGAACTAATGGAGCCGCGCTGGTGTAATGGCTACGACGTTGTACTGGCGACCAGGTGTTCATGGTTCAAACCCGGCCGTCGGCGTTTGAAGAAATGTTTACGACCGGAAATTTGACTGAATAACCTGAACGGCTCCTGCACATAAATCCCGTGTGGATGGGAAGGAGCGAAGCTCCTGACCGGGTTGGAAGGAAAGTCCACTGACCCCCCAGCCTCGCAATGACATGTCATTGGGCCGAAAGAGCTGGAAAGCTCGAGTGCCGATGGTTATAGAAAAAAAAAAAAAAAAAAAGGAGAACTAAAGAAAAAAGAACCTTTTTAACGCGATGAAGAAATGGGCACCTTTGCCTTTTCACATTTCTGCCCTAATGGAGAGGCACAATGAGTTATTGGACTGGGTTTCTTGCTTGTCCAGGGCAGTGCCTTGTGAACAAACTGATGATGATACTGATGTTCTTCCATGTTGTAATGTGTGTATCTTGAAACAGTGAGTGCCTGTTGCAATGTTGCTACGCGTAAAGTTGTATTGCTGTCTCAGCATTGCTACGCGTAAAGTTGTATTGCTGTCTCAGGTACAACTGGGCCGCATCTAAAGAGGAAGTTATGGTCTTGAGGACGCGAAAAGACTAATTCGATTACGCTTAAAAGTACCATTGAAGATCACTTATACTTCATTTGAAGAATATCAATGGTATACATACTTATACTACTTAATTTTACACGAAAAAGTAAAAGGTTGTCCTAAAACATAGACTGTCGTAGAGGAGTGAAATGTTGGAGATTTGACTATACTAAGTCTCAGTTTATAAGGTGGGATGACAGTTTCTTTACTCGCTGTCTTTGCCTTCCTGACTTAACAGCAGCATCGTGAACCAATTTTTACAGTTGTGTAGACTGAAAATCGACACGAACTGATTTCGAACCCGGTCCCTTTGCCTTCAGGAACAAGCGCTTTAATCACTCATATACGACACCAAATTACCGTCTCTGTTCCTAGGACGGTGACCTTGTAGAGCAAGGGTTCTCAACATTGTTATGCTCATGGCCCTCTTTCTGAGCCTCATTTACCGGTGGCCCCCTCATAGTGCTTTTAGCTGGAAAAAAATGTAATTTACCATCTGTCTGTGGCCCCCTAGAAATATGGCGTGGCCCCCTGGCAGATCATATGGTTCATGTTGAGAACCGCTGATGTAGAGCTAGAATATATAGCTTTGTTTTTGTTGAGCACCTGAAGAAGTAGTTACCTTGTTTTTGGGAGAGCACTGTAGATAACAGGAAAACAAAAACAGTCTTCACGTACCATCGGATGAGAGGCACTGCTTGATAGTAATAATATGAGTTTTTTTTATTTTTATCGGTACTCTGGAGCTTACATATATTGGTTGACTCTGTGTATTGTACTGAGGTCTCGAATGAGATTGGTTGACTCTGTGTAGTTTACTGAGGTCTCGAATGAGATTGGTTAATTGTGTAGTTTACTGAGGTCTAGAATGAGATTGGTTGACTCTGTGTAGTTTACTGAGGTCTAGAATGAGATTGGTTGACTCTGTGTAGTTTACTGAGGTCTCGAATGAGATTGGTTGACTCTGTGTAGTTTACTGAGGTCTCGAATGAGATTAGTTGACTCTGTGTAGTTTACGGAGGTCTCGAATGAGATTAGTTGACTCTGTGTAGTTTACTGAGGTCTCGAATGAGATTAGTTGACTCTGTGTAGTTTACTGAGGTCTCGAATGAGATTAGTTGACTCTGTGTAGTTTACTGAGGTCTCGAATGAGATTAGTTGACTCTGTGCTGTTTACTGAGGTCTCGAATGAGATTAGTTGACTCTGTGTAGTTTACTGAGGTCTCGAATGAGATTAGTTGACTCTGTGTAGTTTACTGAGGTCTCGAATGAGATTAGTTGACTCTGTGTAGTTTACTGAGGTTTCGAATGAGATTAGTTAACTCTGTGTTGTTTACTGAGGTCTCGAATGAGATTGGTTGACTGTGTAGTTTACTGAGGTCTCGAATGAGATTGGTTGACTCTGTGTAGTTTACTGAGGTCTAGAATGGGATTGGTTGACTCTGTGTAGTTTACTGAGGTCTCGAATGAGATTAGTTGACTCTGTGTAGTTTACTGAGGTCTCGAATGAGATTAGTTGACTCTGTGTAGTTTACTGAGGTCTCGAATGAGATTAGTTGACTCTGTGTAGTTTACTGAGGTCTCGAATGAGATTAGTTGACTCTGTGTTGTTTACGGAGGTCTCGAATGAAAGAAAGATCAGGACAACTTATTATGAGGTACTGCATGAGGCTGGCGCAAGAGGATAGGACACACACAGAGGAAACCTGTTGATAGCAATCCCAGACAGCTCCCAGGGTAAGAGAGATAGAGCAGGACCAAAGAACACATGGAGAAGAGAACTGGAGATGGACATGAAGAGGATGAAGAAGATATGGAAGACATTGAGGTCATGGCTTCTTTAAGTGCATGTCTGGGGGCGTAGGAGATCATGTCTCTCCACAACTTCCTGTCTCCAATATAATTGATCAACTCTGTTGTTGACTTCTGTCCATGCCGTGATGTCAAACTGTCCAGTATCTGCTCTCTTTGCCTTTCTTTGTCTCTTTGTCTTTCTTTGTCTTTTTTTCCTTCAGTATTACTTGTTGTTACTGTTATTGTCACTGTTGAACAGAATCGACATCATTTCACCTGGTCAAACCCACAGGTGCTCAGTCTCCCTCAGTATATGTCGAAGAAGGTGAATGTTAACTGTTCCTGTAGTCCGCTGGTTGTATACACTACGGATGCATCCTCTCATACGTCCATGTTGTTACGATATATTCCAGCATTCCTCTTCTCATCACTAGCTCATGGCACAGGACAGAATGGCGACATACATAGTTGAAGGCCTATGCTCTTTCTGCAGCTGAAGGGTGATACATGAATGACTGGAGCTGGTAATCTCTTCATGTAACACAAATAGCTACAAAAACCACTGTTGTAAGAAGACATGAATACTTTGGTGCAGGTTTCCTGCAAGCGTACCAGTTGTGGTGATGGCGCAATGATCCATAAGAAACGAAAAGAGAAATAACGATATTGACCTTGTCAAAATGCGCTTCTTGACAAAAATAAAATGATCTCTTAAAATTGACCAGAACCAGCTGAGTTATGTGTATTATACAAATATATTTTGTATTTTGTTTTTGTCCATCTAGACAGCAGCTTCTTGCTAGCCAATGCCCGTATCGTAGACTACCCAATCGTGTACATGAACGAAGGTTTCTGCAAATTGTCTGGCTACAACCGAGCAGAAGTGATGCAGAAGTCGAGCACGTGTAGCTTCATGTACGGAGATCTGACAGACAAGGAGACGGTGAAGAAGCTAGAAGGATGCTTCGAGAAACTGCAGCAAGACCAGGTGGAGATACTGCTGTATAAGAAAAACAGTGAGTGATTTATTCCATTGTTTAAAAAGAAAATTCATATTTTTCTTTGCCTTGTTTTGGAGAGGCACGCGATATCACCCAGAACACAATGTCCATTTGTCACACTATACGTTTCATCTATATACGTTACACTTATTTAGTTACATTTATATATTATACCACTCACTGGTAGTATCTCTCAAATACATCTTCTGTGGACATCTCTCTATACTAGAGTACAGTACATTTCTCTCTCTCCCCTTCTTCCTCTCTCTCTCTCTCTCTCTCTCTCTCTCTCTCTCTCTCTATATATATATATATATATATATATATATATATATATATATATATATATATATATATATATATATATATATATCCGTTTTCTGAACCTTTTTATCGTGGAGGAACCCTAGAAATAGTTTTAATGTCTCAGGGAACCCCTGCATAACAATTATTATATCTACAGCTCACGGTACGATAGCGAGATCAGTAAAACGTAAATATAATAATCCAATAATAATTGTCAGTGCTCTTTTGAGTAGCGAACGATTTTTTTCTGTGAATCTGTTTATTTTGGCCAAATTATTAGCTTACTATTGTTATGTGGTTCCCCATCTTCTCAAAGTATATCAACTCTAATGAAAGTCAGTAGTGTATGTAGAAGAAACTTCAGTTTTTTATTTTTTTAAATTTTCTAATAGGTTTTTTTTTAACCTTATCCAAGTAGGCCTAAAAGTCTTAACACAATTTTTTACTTCAAAAGATGTTAATGAAATATTGTAATTCGGTATGTAGATGCTGACGTCATCAGTCTAGCTTCCTCCCCTTCGTGTAATACAGCGCTCACCAATTATAAAAACCTTCTCTATCTCGCGTTATAAACTAAGAATGGACTCAACCAGGTGAAGACAGTTCTATTACCTACTGCCATGCAGGGGTGCTCAGTCACTGCCCACGACTGTGAGTGCTATCATCGCCCGGCGCACAAAGTTAAAAAGACGTTTATATTTTCAATCGCTATCTCTCGCGAAACCCCTAGCAATCTCTCGTGGAACACCGGTTGAGAAATCCTTCTATAGATTATAGAAAATTACATACAGAACATTACTGCATGAGGTTATCTGATCATCAGAAGCGTGCCCACACAAGACTAAGGTTTCGCCCTTTTACAGTGCATCTGTCTTTCTCCTCTCTTTTACTCCTCTCTCTCTCTCTCTCTCTCTCTCTCTCTCTCTCTCTCTCTCTCTCTCTCTCTCTCTCTCTCTCTCTCTCTCTCCCTGTTTGCAGTTTTTCATTTGTTCCATCGCTTTATACAGTACTTTTCTCCCGTTCTCTCTAAATGAAAGGAAACTCTATATAGAGCATTACAACAGAAATAAATCGGATCATCAGAAGTGGTCCTCGCCAGACGTATGTTTCGGCCTATTTACATCGCATCTCTCTCTCTCTCTCTCTCTCTCTCTCTCTCTCTCTCTCTCTCTCTCTCTCTGTCTCTCATTTCTCAAGTTTCATTTGTTTATATCTATGCCTGTCTTATTTCGGCTTAACAGTTTGTTAAATGTCGTAGCAAAAAAAAATACATATAACAAACAGTAACCCATTACCTGGTTTGCTTGTCAGGGACCCCACTCTGGCTCCTACTGCATGTTGCCCCTATACGGAATGAGAAAGACCAGGTCGTTCTTTTTCTGTGTACATTCAAGGACATCACTGCGCTTAAGCAACCAATCGATGATGAGGCTGGCAAAGGTAGGTACAGAAAACAACCAGTTAGATAAATAATTTAAAAACAAGTTTTAGTTTGCTCAATTTAATGTTAAAATACACTCAAATGGAATTTTGTTAACATCAGCAAGGTCTGTGACCCAGTTCACAGCTGTAACCTGGTTTAAAATTGTAATGTTAATTTTTGAATGACGAGCCCGGGGCAGGTTACTCCACGCTCCTTTAACTTTTTATAGATAAAAAATAACCACGATAGAGGGTTGTATGCAAAATTTTAGCTCCCTAGTTATCTAAAACCTAGTGAACCAAGGGCTCAAACATTTGAAACATCCAAACAACGCTAATATTAATATAAATGAAAGTGTTTAAAAACAGACGGATATCTGCATACATGAACATAAATAAGCGTAAATAACACTCATTTGCAAATAAAACACAGTACGGAAGAAGTCATGTATACCGAAAACTGTAATTATAACCGAAAATTGGGTTCAGTAAAATATAATAAATTATATATATAATAGCCCCTTCAGTCATAACTGACTATGGGAATGCTCTCTTGAGGTTACAGCCTTCAGCTGCTTATTTTCCTGGTTCGACGTTTTCTCCTCTCTTCTGCTTGCCGTGAGAGCTTCTTTTCGGCCAATCTGAGGTGTTACCTTAAAGAGCATCGCCACTTGAAGCGATCGGTAGCTTCATCCTCCCAGGTTGCTGGATTTTTGTCCAGTGCCCTCGTGTCTCTCTTGCACACATCTTTGAACCTCAGCTGTGGTCGCCCAACTGTTCTTTTGCCATCTCTCAGTTGTCCATAGAGAATATCTTTTGGGATGCGACCATCTTCTGTGCGGTGTACATGGCATATATATATATATATGGGTGTGTGTGTGTGTTGCGTGAACGGTATGTAGAATTACTGATTATTCCACGTTTATTCTGTCTAATAAAATGCGTGGAGCATTTATTTTTTGCTGTTTAGTGCAAAATTGCTCTCCTTTTAATGCACTTGGTAGTATCAATCAAAGTGGTCTTAAAATTAGTTTTTTTTTTCTTTCTTTACTTGCTTTATGATGAAAAATTATAAGTGAGTATTACACAGTTGTCACCTCCGTCGAGTAAAAACCTCTGAATGAGACATGCTTAGTAAAGTTTCAACACCTAATGTAAAGATAAAAAGAAATTTGGTCATTACTAGGGCTGTGTTTACAACAAAAGACTCGCCGACCTAGTTGTTTCAAAAAACACAATAATGTAATCGGCACATTGCCGTTCACTATTCGATGTCCTCCTTTCGAAACATAATCTATATTGACAGCTCAGTGTTCTCTTACTTTAATGTAGTTATTTCCAACTTGTTTAACATTGTTTTAATTATTATATCAAGTCGGCTTGGCCAGTAATGGTCAAAACTTGAAATATTTAATATGTACTAAGAAATAGGCTGCATACAAAGTGGCAGCTCTCTACTATGAGTAGAACACACATATTGAGCATCGAAGATTTTAAACGCGACAAATATAAAGAGCTCATAAGATCTTAAATAAAAGGGGTTTTAAAATTGCATGAAAACGCACGGTTGTTATGGTGTAAATTCATCATTATATGTATTCCTTAATCAATACTCATGAGATGAAATAATGAAATAAATATTTATATTATGAATGATGATGATGGTGATGACGTTAGTAGTAACTTACGTTGGTAGTTGAACTCTTCCCTCTTGCTGAATGTTGTAATAATTCTACTGGTGCAGTCAAGACAGAACTTGTATGATTAAATAGATACTCCATAATAATGGAAGCCTGAACTTGCATAGCAGTTTCCGTGCTCCAATGGGATGAGAATATATATACCAGTCACGTGAAGGCTAGTATGGTAGCCCAAGACTTGTGTAAGCTTGTGTAGCCTGTTGACCGAAACGATAAATTGTAGAATAATTATTCCACTAGGAGAAAGAACAATAGTCCATGTTAGAATCTCTTACATTCGTCAGTTCATAAACATAAATGGTGTAAATACACGTAAGTCTAAATACAGAAGTGCCTGAGTTTCAACTGTTTTGCATCGACCGAGAATAAAAACCTTGACACCCGAGTGACAGATAAGCAGGTTAACCATTGGGTCAGGCCTAACTCAATCCAAAGGTTGCTAATGTTAGTGTCAACACAAAATAACACTGACTACAAACTCAGCACAAGTAGACCTTGAAATTTAATGTTCACTGAAATGTAACACCATTCAAGCACACCATTATATTCAATAACAAGTGAGTATATAATGCGATATTACTACCAAAACTTACGTACATTTTATGACATGTTCGCATTTCACTTGTTACTTGATGTAGTATCGTGTCGTATTATGTGCAACCACAACAGTAGTTATCTATGGGGATGGCCAATGGAATGTTGTCAAGAAGGTCTCCTGAAATAGGCTCGTTAAGAAAGAAAGACACCCATTTGAGATAAGTACAAGAAGAAGAGAGGCGAAAACTCTCCACTAGATAGTGTTTTCTAATAACGTATGGGGAGTTTCCTGTTTCCCTATGACATTAACTTCTCTCAGATCTCGATAAAGAAAGAGCCCCCAACCTCCTCTAAATGAAGCATTTTACATTTATGTAAATACTTAATACAGAAAGCACGAGCCATACATTAACGAACTGGGTAATGATCAAACCGGCTATACGGTTTATTAGTTAAATATATACACATATAGGGTTAGTAGAAAGTAAAAAGGATGGTGGTGAAAGACAATTCACACACACAGACGAAATGTAAAAATGTAGTTAATTAAATATGAGAGTGAACCTAATCAAATATTGAAGTGATGATGTGATATATTATGTTAACACGCTGATATCAAATATACACTGTCTCTGTGTCTCTCAACTTTCCTCCACTGTATGATTATACACAAGTATGCATCGACTGTCACGTGTAGATGTATGTTACGCCGTGTGGGTTATCTCCAAGAAGAGGAATTATTGATGAAAACCTCTGCACGTGTAGTAATGAGAACTTAGAAGATGTACTGTCCTTCAACGCTTGGAAATCTCGCTACCATCGACAACAAGTTGACATTTGTCTCAAGAAAATGTCTGCTGTCTGATCTAGAAAAGGCACTGACAAGACAAGAGATGTTCATGAAATGATCTTCTGGCAACTAGTGGGTTTCGTGCAATGAAGCTTGTCTAAGTGAATTTTTATCGTGCAATACACGATGAGAGTAGATGAATTCCATTCATGCACTGATGTAATGAGTCGCTGAACTAGGTAATTTACGTTTGATATCTTGGCGAATCATCTTGTGACTAAGTTATCTTGATTTATAGCCTATCAACTTGTGAGTATGTAATCTTGATTCAGGAAATAATTGAGTGAGCTGAACTTGATATATAAGAGAATCAACTTGTGAGCACTTGATAAACGGGCGAATAAAATGCTACGGCACAAACGTTTACAAATTTAGAAATCTTCCTAGTATCTTAGGAATTGAACGATGTCCTGTCTTATGAATTCTGCTATCCGGACGTGCGATTTGCTAGCCTCTTTCCGATTAAGTGCCAAACACATAATTTGTCGACTCAGACTTCTGCAGGACTGAAGACAAAATTTGCTTCATATGTGTCACATCTAATTTCAATAGTTGACTTTCTTTTATACAACCCACAAAAGCCAGATCCAAACCTCAGAAATGAGGTATCTGAGGAAGGTGGTTGAAGTAACAAGAAGAGACATGGTCCGCAACCAGACGATACGTCAAGGCCTAAAATCCCATCCGCTGCAGACCCAAATAGAACAGTCCCAACTAAGATGGTTTGGCCATGTCTGCAGAATGGGAGAAGATCGGCTACCATGACAAGCATGGGAAACAAAGAGCCAGGGATCCAGACCTCCAGGACGACCCAGAGTCCGCTGGGAGGACAACATTAGACAATCTTTGAAGGACCGAGGACTAGAATGGAACCAGGCCAGGAAGAAGACAGCTGATAGAATAGTCTGGCGCTCTCTCTTCCAAACCTCTACACCTCGCGGTAGAAGGGGAACGATTAAGTAAGTAAGACTTTCTTTTATCTTATTCCTCCCGATATCTTCTTCCTATCTGATCATTTTGTTTTTAATTCCATTACTGAGATACATGACATTAGGCGAAGATAACAAGTGTTAAATATATTGAGAATGAAAGTGTGTGCTCATGTAAATCTGTAATGATGATCTAACCATCTAGAAGAAGGTGATGTATATAACTATGAGTTACTTCAGTGTATTATCCTAGAGGAAAAATCTTTAATTTAACTAACCATTAACGAATAGAAATAAGGAAAACAACAGTCTTTAACAAATTTAGCTATGAGGCTAAGTGCAAAAAGAAATCTTAAATCATGAAAAAGACAAATTAGTAATAATTTTTCTAAAATTCACGAACCTCCTTTTCCCTTTGCAAATTCCTTGATTTTCAAAGGTAGCAACTTTCGCTTGAGATTACTCTTGGCGCAGATATAAATAGAAGTAAAGAGCTATTGCAGGGTGTCTCACGGGGATTTTTAGAATAGCAGGTACAGCAACTGAGTATTTTTGTAAATGTTGTGTTCTCCGCCCACTTCTGTGAGAAGTACATTTTAACTCGTATTTATTGAGCCCACAGCTGAAAGTAATTTGGCAATTTATTAATTGTATATTTAGCTCTGAGTAAAAGTGTTCTAAAAATGAGTCATATGGGTGCAACCATCGAATTCACTCAACTAATCTATAAACTTCAATTATGGATTTATATTTACGTACATAGCAGGGTTGTTGCTGTAGACTACTGTAGTGGATGCTGGTTCTGTAGTGACTTCTTGACTGTTTCTTCTGTCCTCAGGAGTCGAGTGGCTGGGTAGAATCGTGCTCCTTGCGATGCAGTAATAATTACCTCATATTTTGCTTCTTCGAGTGTCCTCTAGACCCGTCTGTTGTAGATGGTATCCAGCGTTGATTACCTGTAACTCATACCAGAAACTGAGAGAACATATAAAATCCTATCTCTCTTAAGTTTCATGTATCCTGACGCAAGTATCAGGTGACCTTCGCTTTCTTCCACACTTCCATTCTTCCTCTGAATTTTACCCGATGCATAAAATCTCAGACGCTCGAGTCGTATGAAAGTGGGTTCGGATAGCAGAAGAAGACAAATGCATCATTTACAGATATATACATAACAGATCTGAAATAGAAAAGCTGACATTAATTATATATATATATATATATATATATATATATATATATATATATATATATATATATATATATATATATATATATATATATATATATATATATATATATATATATATTTATATATATATATATATTCGAATACTTAGGATCAATCATCAACAGCTCTGGCGACTGTGCAGTAGAAATTAAAAGAAGACTTGCAATTGCTTCACATAAACTAATACAGATGAAAAACCTATGGCAAGGCACAAGCAAAGAAACAAAGTTACAACTGATCAGAGCATGTATATTCCCAGTAGCAACATACGGCTGCGAGACTTGGACACTCAATAAAACAGTTGCAAAAAAGATTACATCATTCGAAATGAAATGCTACAGAAGGATGTTGAGAATACCCTGGACAGAAAAAAAGACCAACAGAGAAGTACTGCACTCACTAAACGTACAGGAACATTGGCTCCTAAATACCATCGCAATAAGGAAGCTGAAATTTTTCGGTCATATAAAAAGACATAATAGTCTGGAAAAAACAGTGATGGAAGGCATGATCCCTGGAAAAAGGGGAAGGGGTCGACCTAGACGACGGTGGACCCAAGACATCACAGAGAGTCTGAACTTGTCTTTGGCTGATGCAGGTCGACTTGCCCAGAATCGTGATGCGTTCAGAGCAGCTGTAATGGAGACAACGTTCTGGAAAGAATACGTCACATGATGATGATGATATATATATATATATATATATATATATATATATATATATATATATATATATATATATATATATATCCATGATGTCATCCATGACATTCTCTTTCTGCTCCCTATGGAGCCTGGAGCTGCTTCTGCTATTGGTTCCTTGTGAGGAAATCCGCAGCAAGCAATCACCAGCTCTTGCAGTGGCGATTTATATAACACGTTATTGTATATGGTGAGGTTGCCAGCTCCATACGCAACTGTACATCAATAAGCAATTCATACATATAAAATGCGAATGTTAAATAAGAAAATGTATCTGTTACAACTCACCCCAATATGAATGCGTTAAATTATTCTGATTTAGATTCACAGGTGGCCGATAGAATGGCCTGCAGCAGTTTAAGATGCACTTTCTCCCGCTGGCTAATAATAATTGCTATGTTACAAATATTAGCTTTTTTAAACACGGTTGGGGGGGGGGGGGGAATTTCTAGGGGTCGGGATTATCAAAGTTATAAGAGAATTTTCTGCCATCACCGGTGTCAATACCTTGTTGAGGTATGGCGGCTTGCGTACCCTGATTAACCCCAGAACTATGCCAGCGGGAGTTTTACTCCTGGAAGGTTCTACCAAGCTGGACAGGTTTGCGTGGGCAGGGGTCAGACTAAAGCAGACACGCTGGTCCTCCGGGTTGGGGGTTTTAGCATAGGGCTCATCAAGACAGCAAAGGGACAGGAAACAAGATGGTCAGAGAACTTCAGAGAAACTCTGAACAAGGAACCACCAGAGACACAATTGAATGTTCCTGAGGCTGAAAACGATCTAGATGTAAATACAGACATCCCACGAAAAGAAGAAATCATCACACCAATCGAAGGGTTAAAGAACGGAAAAGCTCCTGGCCATGATAACTTAAATTCTTCTTCTTCTTCTTGCGATCGCAACTTTGATGATTACACCGTCAGACGAGTTCTCATGATGAATTCGACTGTTGTTTGAAGTTCCTCTTTAACTCCATATAGCTTTGAGTTTAGTGTTGAGTCATTGGGCCAGTATATCTTTCTTAACTGGTCATACAGAGGACAGTCCTGTAGAACATGCTCAGCAGTTTGTTCGTTTAATCCACATGTGCACAGTGGTGAAGCAGACAATCGTAGCTTGTGCATGTGTTTATTCAGTTTGTTATGCCCTGTCCTGAGTCGAAAAATAGTTGTCTGTCCCTGCCGGTCGAGAGTGTGATAGTCGTCTTTGGGTTGGTTCTGTTCTCTTCTGATAGTCTGGATAGCTCTCTTTTTCTCAAAGTATGTGACTTCATTATCTTCTTGTTCACATTCTCCTCCCTTTTTTGCAAGTTTGTCTGCCTTTTCATTTCCGGGTACACCACAATGAGATGGTACCCACTGAAGTATGGTTCTCTTTTTGGCAGCTACCTTGTTTAGTTCATTTCTCAGATGCGGGAGTTTACCACCCTTGAGAGCTTGCAGGACAGACAGTGCATCTGTGAGGATGACTACCTGGTGGCAGTCAGAGTTGGTGTTATAAATCATATTTGCAGCTTGCTCTAGAGCTTGAACCTCAGCTGTATAGTTGGAACAGAATTTACCAGTGGGAATGTGCCTAGTCTCATAGTGGTTGTCAGGATATGAGATAAAGATACCGGCACCTCCATTCCTAACAGCATTAGTTGCTGATCCATCTGTATAGGCATGTATCCATGATTGATCGGGATAGCTTTCTTGGATCATACTCAATGTAGCAGTTCGTTTTTGCAGATCATTATACTCACATCCACTTGTGAGACCACTGACTGTTGTATTAATTTGGAGGGCACTGCTGGCCTGATCCCATGGTACAGGGTATAGGGTGGGCTTCAGTGGTGTTGTCTTCATGGATAGGTCTTCTTGATGCTGTCTTATAAGTCTTTTCCCCCGATGCACAAAGCTGCTACGCTTTAGACGTCCCAATGCCAGATCATCTAGTCTTGCCTTCATTGGGTGCATTGGCATACTGTTGTACTTTTCCATCTGGATCATGGTTTTTGTGTCTCTTCTATGGGACAATGTCTGTAATCCAGCAACCTTCTGCATCTCTGTTATTGGTGTAGTTTTCATGGCTCCTGTAATGAGCCTGAGAGCTTGATTTTGCACCTTGTCCAAAGACTGCAGATGTGAGTTAGCAGCTGATGACCATGCTGCTGAGCTAAACTCTAAGTGTGGTCTTATTACTCCATTATAAATCTTCTTTAGATTTCGTTCATTTGCTCCCCAGTTGGTACCTGCTAATTTTCTGAGTATGCCTAGTCGTCTTCGGGCCTTTCCTTCTGCATTTTCAATATGCTTATTCCATGTAAGCCTTTGGTCAAATGTCACCCCAAGATAGGTGGGGTAGCTTTCTTCCTTGATCACGGTTGTCCCTAGGTGTATGTTAGCTGATTTGTCCTTGGGGGCGAGGGAGAACAGTGTTGTGGAGGTTTTGTCTGTGTTTATTGTGATAAGCCATTTCTCTGCCCATGACACTAGCATGTCTGCTGCCCGCTGCATTCTATAATTTGCTGTGGTGACATTTTCATCAGCGCACCAGAGTACTAGGTCATCTGCATATAAGGCAGCTTTAACTCCTGCAGGGAGATCTTTCACCAGGTCATTGATGTAAACAAGGAAGAGTGTTGGGGAAATTACTCCTCCTTGAGGTACCCCCTGATGGAGCAACACTTTTCTGCTCTGCAGACCGTCAAGAGTGACTCTAGTTCTCCTGTTATGCAAGTATGACTGGATCCATTTCATCATGTTGCCTTGGATTCCACTTCTCCTAAGTTTTGCAATGAGGCCATCTTTCCACACCTTGTCAAAGGCCTGCTTGAAGTCGACCCAGATCGTTAGGACCTTTTTCTTCTCCTGGAAGGCATCTTCTATTGCTTGAGACAAGTAAGTAACTTGGTCTTCTATACTGTAGCATTCTCTAAATCCAGCTTGTTCCGGCACCAGGATCTGCTCAGACTCTAAATACCATTTCAATCTGTGGTTGACTATTCGCTCCATAGTCTTCCCAACACAGCTTGTGAGACTGATTGGCCGGTAACTTGCAGCCTCGGTCTTACATTTCCCTTTCTTTAGTATGGGTATTGTGATGGCTTCTCTCCATACTTGGGGTACCGTTCCTTTCAACCAGCTGTGGTTGAATATCTCAAGCAGTTTTGTCTTTGCTGCTGAGCTCAGATTTACTAGCATTTCGTTGCTGATTTTGTCTGGGCCGGGTGACTTTTGAAACTTAAGCTTGGAAATAGCCTTCTGTAGTTCTCCTAGTGTGATGGGTTCCCTCATTGGGGCAGGAGTATCTGTCTGTCCCATGGTTGCCAGTATTTCTTTTCTTATCTCTCTCTGATGGTCTATGTTAATGGGTAAGTTGCTTTCTGAACTGTATCTTCTAGCAAACAAGTCTGCAGCTTGTTTTCCTCTGAAAAGTTTGCCACCTTCATCCAATGTGATAGTCTGCCTTGGTGAGGAATGCTCTTCATTTAGAGACTTGACTAATCTCCAAAGTTTCCTGCCGTCTTTCTCAAGGTTCAGCGATGCCGTTTTAGTTCTCCAGCTTTTCCGCTTTTCTTCTAGCTTTGTTCTCTGAAACTCTGCTACAGCCTTTTTCCATTTGTTGTGAGTTTCAAGTGAAGGCTGAGACTCTGCGTCCTTTCTAGCCTTGTCCATAGCTTCCTGGCGTTCTTGGAGTGTGCTGGACCAGTATGGTATGTAGTTACGCCGGCATCCTTTGGGAATGGTTTCTTTTGCAGCTTGTAGTATGCATCTGTTGAAGTCTTTTACCACTTCATTAATGTCTCTGTTCTGTACCTTGAAGGTAGACAGCAGCGTGTTCACCTGATGCCTGAATAAACCCCAGTTGGCTTTTTTGTAGTTCCATCTTGTAATGGCTGGGCCTGTACTGAGAGTTGCACTCTGGACAGTAAGAAAGATTGGGCGATGGTCGCTTCCCCCTAGTTGGTCTCCTACTTCTCTGCTAATAGATCCAGCTATATCTGGTGTGGAGAAGGCAAGATCTGGTGTTGAGGTTGTGTGCCATCCTCTGGAGTAGAAGGTAGGAGTATCTGTGGCATTATTGACTAGGATTAGGGAGTGATCATCTTGCCAAGTTTCAACCTCTTCACCTCTGTGATCCAGATGGTTATAGCCCCAGCTCTGGGAGTGGCTATTAAAGTCTCCAACTGCTATAAAGTTGGTGGCTGGTACCTGTATAGAGCTGAGAGTCAGGGGTTTGTTGTTCGGACAGTAATAGTTCAGGAGTTCTATTTCCATCTTGTCTACCTTTATCTGCAGCAGCTGATATTCTGCTCCATCCATGAAGGTTTTCCTTTCGTGTGCAGGAATGTTATTCCTTACAAGAGTAAGTACTCCTCCTTTTCGTCTATCTTGTCTGTCGGATCTGAAGCATTGATATCCCCTTATTTTAAAGGTTTGATCTGCTTTCAAGTGAGTCTCTTGGATACAGCAAACACTGACTTGCTTCTCATACAAGATGTTTTCCAGCTCTGTCTTTTTGCTGTATCCAGCCTGCTTGCTGTTCACTCCCTCTGCATTCCAGTGCATCATGACAAGTGGCACTCTGGGTTTCTCTTTTTCTGTTTTGTTTTGGTCAGTAGTTCTCCTCCGCCGTCTGTTGACTCCACAAGACGGTCTAGAGGGTCCTCCAGTAGCTGAGGGTGGGCTCTGTCGAGGCTCAGAGCCCGGCACTGCACCTGCCTGGTGGAGCTCCACAGGGCGAGCACCAGAACGAGATTTATTTGACGGTGTACTCTCCATAGAAAAAAAAAAAAAGCGAGTTGCATGATACTGTGGTTTCCGGTGCGCCTTCTGGCCCAGTATCTACGACTTTAGCACCTGTTCAACGGGAGAGTGGGCTCATCCCTAATCTGTTTATGTTCCCAGTAGTAGACTATTCGCAAGCAGCCTGGGGGTGTCACTGCTCTGCGCGGACCTTGTTTACCGAGGCGGCGTCCGAGCTCGTATGGTGAAAATATGGTTGCGTTATCTTCAAAATAGCCCTGTCTTTCCCGTGGCTTTTCTGCCATCCTGCAACTTTGAGTTAGGGAGTTCTGAGCTCCAGTCTCTTTCCCAGGCATTTTATCCTGGCCTGGCACGCATACAGAGGACCCCACTTCTGGTTCTAAGTTAGCAGTTGGGGATAGGTGGGGTAGCACACTGTGCATTCCCCGTCATCCAGGGGGCTCTCCAACTATGCAGAGCTTGCACAATGCTGTGCTCTGGTTCTGGGCTCTCCCAAGGAATCCTCACGTCCTGCACAGAGCCACTTCCCGATACCCACCACCTGCCAACCCTCCATTGTAGAAATCTCCTGCATGCGGCCATCCAGTCAAGAGCCAGTATTAAGTCTGGTGCCCAAGTGATCCCCCCAAGCTCAGTGTGCAATGCTGGGTTCTCATCATGCTGCAACACAGGAGGGATTGTGATGCTCAGCCATCTCTCTCAATTCTGCACCGATAAGTGACATCGGGGACTTAACTTTGCCTCAGTACTGGGAGGCCCCGTTTCCGGGTACACCACACACAGCCAATTGAGGCAACGGTCGCCATGGGCGTGATAGACGACAAACAGTGAAGAATGAGGCAAGAAAGCATTTAACCCATGAAGTGGGGGTGGATTGGTGCAGACCAGAGCATGTACCACTCGCCGGTGGGTTCTGCATCTACACCTATAGGGTTGCACCCACTCCTCAGCCCATTTAGTCTGGCCCCTCACCCAGGACCTGTCCGGCTTGGGTGACCCTGCCTGGAGTAAAACTCCCGCCGGCATAGCTCCCGGGATCATTGAGGCGCTCAAGCTCTCCAACCACGGCAAGGTAGGCTTACATGTGGAGAGATATAACTTAAATGCAGAGCTATTTAAGACAGACCCTGAGCTAGCAGCAGAACTATTAGAACCACTATTTGCACACGTCTTGAAAACAGGGACAACACCATCAGAGTGGAACAAAGGAATAATTGTCAAATTGCCCAAGAAGGGAGATCTTGCAGACTGCAATAACTGGAGAGGAATCACTCTTCTCTCAGTTCCCAGCAAAATACTAGGCAGGATAATTATACAGAGAATCTCAAAAGCAGTAGACCACAAACTGAGGAAAGAACAAGCAGGATTTAGAAAGAACAGAAGATGTGTAGATCATATATTCACTCTCAGGAACATTATAGAGCAGTGCTCAGAATGGCAAAGACAGCTGTACATTAATTTCGTTGATTTTGAAAAGGCTTTTGACAGCATACATAGGGACAGTTTATGGAAAATACTGAGGGCTTATGGAATTCCAAGCTGCATAGTGTCAATCATAAAAAGCCTCTATGCCAACTTTACTTGTAGTGTTGGGCAGAGCAACCTAACCTTTGAGGTGAAGACAGGAGTACGACAGGGATGCCCCTTATCAACCACTCTATTTTTAACAGTCATAGACTGGGTGATGCGCCAGACAACAGAGGGCAGTCCAAAAGGAATAAGATGGACTACATTTTCTACATTGGAAGATCTGGAAAATGCAGATGACATTGCACTACTAGCACATTCACATCAACACATCCAGGAAAAAACGGATAGACTTAATAAGTTTAGCCAGCAGGTGGGCTTAAACATCAATTTAAAAAAAAGTCAGAGGTCATGACGCTCAATGTGAGCAACCCTGAGCCCATATCAGTAAGGAATTAGCAACTGGTACAGACAGACACCTTCACATACCTAGGATGCATAGTAACATCAGACGGCGGGGCAGGCAAAGACATCAACATCAGAATGAATAAGGCAAGAACAGCCTTTTTTAGCCTAAACAACATCTGGAAGTCCTCTCAATACAGCACAAGCACAAAATTAAGATTATATCAGAGCTGTGTGCTTTCTGTGCTTTTCTATGGTGCGGAATGCTGGAGAGTTACAGAGAAGGAAATGTCGAAATTGTCGTTCTTTCACACAACATTCCTAAGAAAAATTCACCGAATCTTTTGGCCGAATACCATCACCAACCAAGATCTGCTTACTCGGAGCAAGCAAGAGGACATGCACACCATCATAGCTGGCAGACGCTGGAGCTGGGTTGGCCATGTCCTCAGAAGAGACCCCGATGCCATCACAAGAACAGCTATGCTTTGGACCCCTGAAGGAAAACGAAAGAGAGGTCGCCCAAAAACAACCTGGCGGAGGACTGTGGAGGCTGAGATGCAAAGAATGAACCAGAGTTGGGGCACTGTACGAAGGATGGCCACCGACCGAGCAAAGTGGAATCAATTTGTTGTTGCCATACAAGACGCCACTAGGCGTGATGGCCACTGACTGCTTTGACGGTCGGCGGCTAAGGATCAAAGAAGAAGAAGATAATTTTATAATTTATGAACATTTACATTGACTACAAATACCCTAGCTAATATATGTGTCCTTTCCTGTTCTGGTCTAGTGATGAAGATGGAAAATGCAGTGGGAAAACTTAAAAACACTTTAGGTTTTAATGTTCAAATTCTGCCCTCGCAAAACGTAACCCTTGCGATGTTCTCGTGGGTGGATTCCAATCAAAATTTTATTTATTTCATTTTCCAATTTTAAACCAACCACAAAATAAGGCGTCTTATTTTAGAAACGTTACCACCCACATATCGTTTGTAATTTCAGGCGGATTGTTCGTCTACATGGGGTGGGTAGTATTACTAATCATTGACATAGCCCTTTAAGGTAAATGTTGCTAAATGTTACTGTTACCAGAAACAGTTGTGTTATACGGCCGGCTCTAATTATAATTAAATCTGATAATCTCTTCTCCAAGGTTGCACTTTCTTTTTCCCATCCCCCGTTTATTAAGAAAACAGATCACTCCGGAACTGATTATGTCATGTGTTCCGGTGTCAAACATAAGGATGGGCAAAATTAAACACTTGTTATCTTAAATCCCCCATCTTACAACTGCCATCTTCAACCAAGCTGACCGGAATAATTGCACAATCTAATTGGAGTGATAGACAGCTTAACTCGGATCTATCAAAAGACGTCTACTGCCTGCGTCTTGAATAAACAAGTCAATGTGGTATTGTTCACCGCTTTCACTAAATATCGACTGGCCACAACAAAAAGATAAACAGGTCAGGAATGTGACAAGTTGGTAAATTACATTGCGTCAATCCGAGGATAAGATAATTATCGATAGATGGGGGCAAAAAAGGAAGATAATGACCGGTGAATAATGGCATGAAAGAATGTATCAAACGGATGGGTATCGGAATTTACTGACATAGTGGAGTGAAGCAATCATGGTCACAGAAACAGGAACGAATGAAATAAGACTTTCGTCACAGTTGGTTGAAGCAGATTTAAAGTGTTGTAAATCTTTTATTCAGCAAGTAAGTGTGTTTTACATTGTTTAACAATGCACATGCGAGAAATCAGTATACAGCCAAACGGTTTACCAAGCAGCCCAGCGAGACTAATATACCACAAAGTGACGCTATGCGGCTCATAGAGTAACAAGAATTATAATACATAGAGAAACATTACCCAAGCAA